>JACVVK020000087.1:1482500-1761959 GCA_018292915.2 Batillaria attramentaria
TTTTGCTCATTCCCTCTGCTATACCAGCGAGACCCCCTCCCCCCCCCCCCCCCCATTCTCCGTTTTCTACATTATATCGTTTACTACTGACCCGGCCTACACCGATGCCAAGTCACACGAGTGGAAGAATCTAAGCGAAAGTTTAACTGAACTACCTTTCACACGTCGATAGCAGACGTGTTCTGTCCACTGAATGATTAATTAACAGGCAATCCGTTCTACTCGCTCCATGCGCACAAACACTACAGAATTCATCTTCCAGCAAACCTTTGCTCCTCTCAGCCGCCGTGCCGAGTGGAGCGTTTTGTCTTTGGCGAGTTATCTCCCTGTCACCCGGCGCGAGCAGACGACACTGAAAGAACGCGGAGCACGCGCGGGCATTGAGGCTGAAAACTCCACGTGCGACGCACGGCGAAAACCTCACAGAATGGTCACTCAGATAAAAGGTACCGTGTAGCCTACCTTGTCAGTACACATCGCTTGCAAACCATGCGCACCGACCAAGCAAAATAGTTTGTGTGTGTTGGTGGTGTGTGTGTGTTTCCGGCAGACATCCCCGATATAAGGGGCTCTGTGTGGGATATGGAATGCCCCGAAGATGTCACGGTCGTGTCTGCTTCGCTGTCAACCGTCGGACCGATGGCCTATGTGGGGTTAAAGTCCGGAGACTTATCGCCGGGGTCGTCCGCTTCGTCATCATCGTCGTCTCTGATATCGATGACGTTGTGTGAAGTTGTGAACGCGACGGACGGTGCAGGCAGTTCGACGTGGGACACAGCTTCACCTTTGTCACCCCTTGGAGACATTGCTGTGGCGTCGTATTTGATCTTAGCAGGTACGTGGATTTTGATTTAAATTAAAATAATAATAATAATAATAATAGTACTTATATGGCGCTATAATCTAACAGTTAATAACAATACTAAGCACTTGAACAGGAAGAAATATATGCGCAAAAAATTACAAAGCTGCTAGTATATTGATATTGTGCCACCATGTGCCCAGCCAAAAAGAAAAAACAAATATATAGCGCTGTAATCTACTTATAAGGCAGTTCTAAGCGCTAAAAGCACAGGACGGGTAAAGGTACAGATAAAAAGTCAAGGTTCGGGGCCAGGGCAACTGCATGTATGGTACTTAATAAGGAGATAGAGAAAGACGGAGGCAGATTAGACGGTGCTTTGAGATGAAAACAGGTAGGTTTTTAGATTTGTTTTGAAGGTTTCGAGGGAAATACAAAGCCATATGGTCAGGGCGCAACCACACACACACACGCACACACACACAGACACACACACACACACACACACACACACACACACACACACACACACACGATGCAAATCAGAACAGTCAAAATTGGCAGAAAACGTGACAAATGGGTTTTGAGGGTTTTTCTTGAAAGTTTCAATGGAGGGTGCTTGGCGGAGTGAATGAGGGAGGGAATTCCAGGCTAAAGGACCAGTGTAGGAGAATGCTTTAGTGCCAGCGGTGGAAAGTCTAGTGCGGTAAATCTTGAGGATAAGAGTGTCAGCTGAAGACCGGAAGAAGCGTGACGGAGTGTAGAGTTGGATCAGTTCAGAAAGGTAGGATGGGGCAGAATCATGCAAACATTTGTAGCAAAGGGTGCAGATTTTGTACTGAAGACCCTAATTTTCAGATTTTTAAGCTCACAGATCGGCGTTCTGAGCTTTTTTGTTTGTTTGTTTGTTTTTTTGTGTGTTTTGTTTTTGGGTAGTAGCATTCCATCAGGAAGACACACCAGTATGAACAAATACATTCACAGACACGCTTGCGTTCACCTGCACAGACAGTGAGCCTTTCAGCGCTCATCAGTTGTTGATAATCAGCCATCCAGACAATCGGCAGATCTTATTTGCAGTGATGTTAGCCAGTGTGTCTCACTGCTCTTGGGTCCGTCAATAGACAGTTCGGGCGGAACGCACTCGCCACGGTTGTTTGCTGATTGTAGTGATGTTGGTGATGCTAACCATTTCTTTCTGCTATTGTTGTCTGTCTTTTGAAGTGCGCTCTGTGTGTGTGTGTGTGTGTGTGTGTGTGTGTGTGTGTGTGTGTGTGTGAGAGAGAGAGAGAGAGAGAGAGAGAGAGAGAGAGTCAATGAATCAATGAAGCTTTATTTCTCAACGCTAAAGGTATTGACATTGCTGAGAGAGAGAGAGAGAGAGAGAGAGAGAGAGAGAGAGAGAGAGAGAGCTGTATATAAAAGTGATACAGTGCATATGAGTGTGTTTCAATCCATTGTGTTAGTTTCATTATTACCTTAGTTACATCGCTACATTGTTATTGTTATCATTACATGTATTATTATTATTAACAAGGTTTACCGTTGGCAAAACAGACAATGAAACCATGAATCCGGACAAACTAGTATTATCAATGTCATTATTATTATGTACAAACATAAAAAACAGGCATATAATGAATGTGGACAAATTCCCTTCTTCAAAGAAAATGTGGGGGAAAATGCCACCTACAAAGCTGTGAGGCTGTTTGGCGAATGAGATGATGCCCAATTAGCGACTCCACTCCTGTCAATCAAAAGTGTCCAGCCCCCGATCGCATCGGGCAGCATATTGAGCACAACATATGGCATGGTCTGGCAAACATTTTGCCAGACACTGCAACGAGAGAAGCACAGTCATGTAGTTTGATGTGACTGAAACACGGGTGGGTGGGGTGGGTGTTTGGGAGTTTAACGTCCTTTTCCACCACATAAGGGTGATATGAAAGACGGGGCAACGAGAAAAAAGGCCAGCACAAATATTTGGCCCCAGCGGCCGGGATTCGAACTCACGACCCGAGCATTGAGGGTCCAACGCTCTACCATTCGGCCACCCCGGCTCCCCGACTGAAACACGGAAAGAAAGGAGCAAGTCCATTGACGTCATTTGAGGAAAAAAGACCATTACGTCAGTCTCTTTCATCTTGAAATCACCCCCTTTTCCCGTAAAAATTAATGACGTCATGGACGTACTGTGTTTTGCCAATACACGGGACTTGTTGAGTGGAGTCGTCAATTTGAGCATTAAGACATTTTTAAAACTTGTTGATTATGGTATGACAAAAAAAAAAAAAAAAAATGTTTTTCTTTGAGCATATGGGGCTTTTTCCTGCACGGACAGCGCCGGAAATTTCTGATAGACCAAACATCCAGCGGTTTCGAGACTGGTGGACAGCGCTGTAGGTGCAGAAGCAGTTTTACACCGAACGTGACCAATCATGCCAAGTCATGCATCGTGCTTCCTGGTCTGTGGCAGATGAGGCTTTTCTCGTCAGCGTTGTAACAATGTTGACGGGCGTGCTAGAGAAAATTGGTTTTTGCACTGATACGGTAGTAACATGCGGTGGGTGTGATACGCTGCCAAGCACACATCATCATCATCATCATCATCATCATCATAATGAGTATTGTATAAGCGCTTTACCCAATCTCATGAATCGGCTCTAAGCGCCGCGAACTGAACCCAACACGCACGCTTACGTGAATCACACGCATTCTCTCACTCACTGGACATAAACGCATATCAATCACGTGGTACGAAGGGTCAGCCCAGGTATCTAAGTTTCGGAATTCAGAATTGCATTTATTTTTCAAATTTGGTGGGCTGAACATTTCCAAAGCAGAGGGGGAGGAAGCCGGAGTACCCGCAGAGACCCCCGACGATCGGCCCGAATGAACGGTGCCACATACGAGAAGGAAAAATTCTTTGCCCCGAGTAAGACTCGAACCCCTAACCTCTCGCATTCTGACCGTCTGCGATGTTGTATAGGTGGAAGGACTTGTCAGCTCATCTTTCTTCTCCTAGGCTTTTAGCATCCGCTTTGTGAAAATCGGGATATGTATGCTAGACGTGTATCTGATACGTCATCTAGAGTGTCTGATCGTGATAATGAAGGCGAAAAACTGCGAGTTTTAATCTGACGAAAACAGAAGAAGCTCAAAATGAGCGGCTGTGAGCCTAAGCTTGAACATAGAAGCTGGGGCCTTTCAGCGT
This sequence comes from Batillaria attramentaria, assembly GCA_018292915.2. Classification (NCBI taxonomy): domain Eukaryota; kingdom Metazoa; phylum Mollusca; class Gastropoda; family Batillariidae; genus Batillaria; species Batillaria attramentaria. The sequence continues at coordinate 1,486,517 of JACVVK020000087.1, forward strand.
ATCAGACACGGTCACGAGTTTTGCTGTCTTCGCTGCCTCCGAGATTAACTTGACGCCGCTCAGCCGTACACTTCAGCAGTAACGAGTAATGCGAGAGCAGGTGTGATTCTTAATCTTGCTCATTAGCGGCTCGTGTCGTCTCGGTCTCACCCGTGTTAATCAGCAAGTTTTCACCGTATCACGGGAACACGGGGGTCAAACTGAAAATGAACCCTAGTGTTTCCTATGCTACTCCGCTTCAAAAGTAGCAGCACGGAGTATTTCCAAGCAGTAGCACCGGGTGTTTCCATTTTCAGAGTTGAATAGCACCGAGCGTTTCCAACGGACTTCGGTCTGTCGGCGTGAGACTGAGAAAAGAGGTGTGTGTGTGTGGGGGGGGGGGGGGGGGGCTAACGTCCTTTTCCACCACGTAAGAGTGATATCAAAGACGGGGCAAGAGGCAAGAGAAAAAAAGGCCGGCACAAAATATTAGGCCCACGCCGGGATTCGAACTCACGACCCGAGCATTGAAAGTCCAACGCTCTACCATTCGGCTTTCCCGGCTCCCCAACGGAGAAAGGGACCGATTATCAACCAGACACACGACTTTGACTAACACGCTACTACAATGCTAAGACGTGTGAGTGCACATAATCATTCCAACCATGGGACTTTCCATAGTGGAAACTCCTGAAGCGGAGTAGCACCGGAAACACATGCGTCCATTTTGACCACACCCCCGTGGGGAACTTTGCCCGTTAAAGCGGTAGAGATGGTAGCTGGTCCCAAGGACAACCTGGCCCTGTGAACTGCGCGAGGTTGAACGTGGTGGGCCGTGAGGCTCTCGAGCATCACCTATGTGAAAATCTGGACATGCATGCTGCACCACACTCCACATAATTTTCACGCTGATACGGGTGGGTGCCGGGTGGCAGAATTTTGCATAATAATCAATTTGCCCCAGAAATGGCGGGCTGAAAAGCAGAAGTGAAGAAAACAGCATTACGAATAAATGACGTAAAGGCAGGTTTTGATAATTTCATACGAGCGTCGGTTTTGGTCCGTTCTGCTGACGTAGTTTTGCTAAAATCAACAACAGCAACAAAAATCGAAGCGAATGGAGGCAAATGAAAACGGAAGGCAACAAAAGATAAATTAAATGAAAAGAAGGGAGCGGGGGGGGGGGGGGGGGTGAGTACAACTGAACCAGAAATATCGTATTCGAATTAAACCCCACAATAAAGAGAAACAACTCATAAAAACAATTGGTGAGCACGGAAGTGAAAACGTAATAAGCTCCAAAAAAACCCAAAACATTCTGGTGTTTATTTTCGAAACGAAGAAAGGGTGGCCGCTCCAAAATGTGTGTGTGTGTGTGTGTGTGTGTGTGTGTGTGTGTGTGTGCGTTTAACGTCCTTTCCCACCACATACGGGTGATATTACAGACGGGGCAACGATGAAAAAGCCAGCACAAATATTTGGCCCCAGCTGGATACGAACTCACGACCCGAGCATTAGAAGTCCAACGCTCTACCATTCGGCCACCCCGGCTCCCACGCTGATACGGTGATAGAATCTGTGGGCGTGTTCGTAACGTATCAGCTGTGGAAGTAACTTAGAGTATCTACTCAGATTATTTTTTGTACCAAATTTCCACCGTATCAGGGGAAAGTTGGCCACTAAAGCAGTAGGGTAGAGGTGGAGGTAGGTGGTCCCAGTGACAGTCTGAGAGCTGAGTCAGGCAGGAAGTGGCGGGTGCGTAATTGCGTACCGTCTGGCACAGTTTTGGCGCGTGCAATGAATGCAGATTTGGTGGGTTTCATATCAGGATTTTGGTCCGGAGGGGGGCACGGAAGTGTTTCTTCATCTTTGATGTTGTGCCTTTTAAGCATCACCTTTGTGAAAATCTGGACAGGCGTGATAGACAAAGTTAGTTTCACACTCATCTGTGGGCGTGCCGTAACGTATCGTGATCTGTGGAAGACACTGGAAGTGTCTAATCAGATTATTTTTGTACCAAATTTCCACCGTATCACGGGAAAGTTGTTCATTTAAGTAGTGGAGGTGGTATTTGGTGCCAATAACAACCCGAGAACTGCGTAAGGCAGAAAGTTGCCGGTGTGTTATTACTTACCGTCTTGCACAGTTTGGGCGCGTGCAATGAACGCAGAATGGGTGGGTTTCATATCTGGATTTTGGTGCGCAGGTGGGCATGGAAGTGTTTCTTCATCTGTGTTGTGCTTCATCATCTTCGTGAAAATCTGCACAGGCGTGATAGACAATTTTAGTTTCACGTTCATACAATGATAACATTTGTGGGCGTGTCCGTAACGTATCATGATCTGTGGAAGACACTGGAAGTGTCTAATCAAATTATATTTGTACCCAATTTCCACCGTATCACTGGAAAGTTGGCCGCTAAAGCAGTAGAGGTGGTAGCTGGTCCAAATGAGAACTGCGTAAGGCAGAAAGTTGCGGGTGTGTTATTACTTAAGGTCTGGCACAGTTTTGGCGCGTGCGATGAATGCAGATGGGGTGGGTTTTAAGAGTTTAGTGCGGAGAAAAGGGGGGGGGGGGGGCATAGAAGTGCTTCTTCATCTGTGGTGTTTTGCCTGTTAAGCATCACATCTGTGAAGATCTGGACAGGCGTGCTACACAAAGTTAGTTTCACATTCGTACGGTGATAACGTTTCAGTGAGGGCGTCAGTGTTCCTAATGAATCATCTGTCGAAGACACTGGAAGTGTCTAATCAGATTATTTTTGTACCAAATTTCCACCGTATCACGGGAAAGTTGTCGATTTAAGTAGTAGAGGTGGTATTTGGTGCCAATAACAACCCGAGAACTGCGTAAGGCAGAAAGTTGCCGGTGTGTTATTTGTTACCGTTTGGCACAGTTTTGGCGCGTGCGTTGAATGCAGAATGGGTGGATTTCATATCTGGATTTTGGTGCGCAGGTGGGCATGGAAGTGTTTCTTCGTCTGTGATGTTGTGCCTTAAGCATCATGTTTGTGAAAATCTGGACAGGCGTGATAGACAAATTTAGTTTCACTTTCATACGGCGGTAACATTCGTGGGTATGTTCCTAATGAATCATCTGTCGGAGACACTTGAAGTGTCTAATCAGATTATTTTGTACCCAATTCTCACTGTATCATGGGAAAGGTGTACATTAAAGCAGTAGAGGTGATATCTGGTGCCAATGACAGCCCGTGAACTGCGTAAGGCAGAAAGTTGCGGGTGTTTTATTACTTACCGCCCATTCCAACTTCAATCAAGCTCAGCTAGTAAACATCATCGTACAGCTTAGGTACGCTGCCATTTTTCTTACATGAGCCTGACATTTTCCTGTGCTTAGCCACCACGCAAAAGATGTGGCCACAAAAAAGTTTCTTCGCTTGGGTCCCTAACCCAGGATGTGACTTCCCCGATCACTCCGAACCATGAAGGTGGTAGCAGCAAAGACCGTGGTAATAAGAACCTGAGGCAGCATATATAAGAGTACTTTATTGCTTACCCTCTGGCACAAGTTTGAGCGCGTGCACTGAAGGCCGGATGGATGGGCTCCAAGCTAATTTTGGATTATGGTGGGAAGGAGGGCGGAAGTATATCTGTTAGTGTTGAAAGGGAGTGGCTAGATTTTTATCAACATGGGCCGGGCTTAAATCAGCATGCGAGGTGGGTGGCTTTGTTGAGATGAGTTGGGGGGACTGCTGTTTTTGTGCGTGCCGGTGCGTGTGCTTGTTGTAATCTGCGTCAGTCCGTGGGATACTTTTTTTGGGGTATTTTATGACAGTTTAGCAGTCAATAATGAGGGTGGACCTGTAGAAAGTGTTCATGAAGAAGGAAGCTAGACTGTGACTAACCTGAACTGATTCTGTCATGAACAGTTTCTACAGGTCCACCCTCATTATTGACGGCTAAACCAGTGTCTATGAGTAATCAGTACAGTATTCTCAAATCAGTCAAATCTCTGTCCGTCAGTCTGTCTGTCTGTCTCTGTTTGTCTGTCTGCCTTCTGCCTGCCTGCCTGTCTGTCTGCCTCTGTCTGTCTGTCTGTCTGTCTGTGTCTCGCTGGGGGAGCCGGGGTGGTCGAATGGTAGAGTGTTGGACTTCTAATGCTCGGGTCGTGAGTTCGATCCCGGCTGAGGCCAAATAATTGTACTGGCTTTTTCATCGTTGCCCCGTCTTTGATATCACCCTATGTGGTGGAAAAGAACGTTAAACCCCAAACACCCACCCACCCACCCTGTGTCTCTCTGTCTGTCTGTGTGTCTCTCTGTCTGTCTGTGCCTCCCTGCCTGCCTGTCTGTCTGTCTGTCTCTGTTTCTGTATTTCTCTGCCCCCTCCCCACTCTGTGTGTGTGTGTGTGTGTGTGTGTGTGTGTGTGTGTGTGTGTGTGTGTGTGTGTGTGTGTGTGTGTGTGTGTGTGTGTGTGTGTGTGTGAGAGAGAGAGAGAGAGAGAGAGAGAGAGACTCGCGTGTTTCCGTGCTGGGCTGAAAACAGAGCACACTCTTCCCGCATTTCCTTATAATTGCCATAATCCCGCCCCCTATACAACTGCTTTCCATAACTGTGCCCACTTTTCTGCGGCTGTCGCGCTGCTTTTGATGTGCTGTCGATAAATATCCTCTTAAGACCGTGTTCTGACGGAAACCGTCTTCTTTCATCCCAGCTGGGCTCTTTTCCACAGAATCACTCGCGTGCAGCATTACCGCATTCGCAGCAGCTATACATAAGATAGGCAGAATATCGAAGAAGGATCAGAAACACTCGCAGTGAAAACGACAAATCAGGGAGAAAAAAGCATTATTGTCATGGCATCGGTAATAGTGGCTGATCTCCGGCTTCTTTTTGTGGACTGTGGTGAGAGCTTTTCAAGCGTCGCAACCCATCCGACCACAAGGAGGGGAAACGACAGAGAATCACTAACTAGGATCAGAAACACTCACAATGGAAAGAAAATCAGAAAGAAGCATTATCTTAATGGTATGGGTAATGGTAGCGTATTTCCGGGTGGTTTTTTTTTTTGGTCTACCTGGGTGGGAGATTTTCGAGCGAAGTCGGGTAACCAGCCATTCTCCCCACCACAATGGAAGGAAACAACAGAGAGTCAGGCACGCTGTACTTGTACTGGTAGGAATTAACAGTATATATGACGTAATGACTCCATCTCTGTCAAAATCTTTTTAGCATGGCATTCTATTGCTGAAAATGAAACCCATTTTAAAAATGAGGACGAGGAGTGTGTGTGTGTGTGTGTGTGTGTGTGTGTGTGTGTGTGTGTGTGTGTGTGTGTGTGTGTGTGTGTGTGGGTGGGTGTGTGTGTGTGTGTGTTGGGGGGGGGGGGTTAGGGCGGGGGTAACGTTCCATCATGTATGGGTGATATCAAAGACGGGGCAAGGAGGAAAAAGCCAGCACAAATATTTGGCTCCAGCCGGGATTCGAACTCACGACCCGAGCATTGACCGTCCAACGCACGCTCTACCATTCGGCTGTCCCGGCTCAGAAGAAGAAGAAAAAGAAGAAGAACAAAACAACAACAACAACAACAACATCGGCATCAACATCAACAACAAAAACAACCAGTCCAATCGCACGTCCACACAACACGGAAGTGCTCCATCAAACAGTTCATTCCCATGAAACAGTTAAATAATAAGCAACATGACAAACAAGAAATCTTTATTACAATGTCCGAACAGCTTGTTTTCTTGCTCAGTTAACGTGGTTCACGGAAAAAATACATCCGAATTACATCCCGATCTATAGCGTCCGTTAATTGCTGCACCCACGGTATTACAAGGCAGCCTCCGTAACAAACGTACAATGAGCTGAATTTGCTTCATCCGCCCGCCACGCTTAGGTGGCGGACAGTCAGACACAGCAGTCACAGTAATCAGTTACCGAGGCTGCAAACACACTTGTCATTGGCTGCTTGTTTTCTTGCTTAGGCAGTTGTTGACTGGGCGATATCACGTATTAGTACACTCCCAGTCTTAGCGCTTTGGGTAAAAAAACAAGGCTGCTTGTTTCCTTGCCCTGGTAGTGGATCGGGTGATATCATGTATTGAAACACTCCTCCCAGTCCTAGAGTTGTTGAGCGAAACACCTGTCATTCTGTTGTTTAGCTGCGCTGTGTTTGTTGATCGGGCGATGAGCAATGTATTGGTATACTTTCAGTCCTAGCGTTGTTTTGTTGTTTTTTTGTTTGTTTGTCTTGTTTTTTGTTTGTTTGTTGTTGGTTTTTTTTTGTTTTTTTTTTTTTTGGGGGGGGGGGGGGATAGGGGGCGGGGTGTGTGTGTGTGTGTGTGTGTGTGTGTGTGTGTGTGTGTGTGTGTGTGTGTGTGTGTGTGTGTGTGTGTGTGTGTGTGTGTGTGTGTGGAAGGGGGTGGTAAAACACCTGTCATTGGCTGTTGTTGAGGTTCGCTGTAGTTGTTTATCGGGTGATACCGTGTATTGATAAACTTTCAGTCAAAGGGTTTTTAGACACAAACACCTGCCACTGGATGTCGTTTTGCTGCGCTCTTGTTGTTTATCGGGTAATATCGTGCATTGATACACTCCCAGTCCTTTTGTTTTTGGAAGAGCACCTGTCACTGGCTGTTGTTTAGCTGCGCCGTGGTTGTACATCGGGTGATATCGTGTATTGCTACACCTCCAGTCCTAGTATAGTTAAGAGCCAAACTTCTGCCATTGGCTGTTGTTTAGCTGCGCTTTCGTTTCGCTAATCGAGTGACACCGGACATCGGCACACCTTCAGTCCCAGTATAGTTACGGGCGAAACACCTGTCATTGGGCGCTGTTTGGCTGCTCTGATTGTTCATCGAATGATACCAGTTTTCAGTACACTCCCTGGTCAATACATGATCTAGGGATCTGATGAAGTAGGCACACGTCCGGGCCTATCCCTCTAGAATTATCTGATTAACTAGTCCAAGGTTTTTGCAGTCCAATTTTTTGTGTGTTTTTTTTTCATTACGCTGGTACACCAATACGAGCGCCGGTGCGCCAGTACGAATGATCTCTTAGAAATAGAATCCGTACACTCTGCCTCTGCTTGCGCCAATGAGGAGGTGAAGGGAAGGGGGTTGGGGGTGGGAGGGGGAGAAAAGCAGGAAGAAATTTGAAAAAAAAAGAAAGAAAAACGAAAACAAATTGTTCACGTTTGCCGATAATTTCCGTGATTATGCCGGTTGAAATTTAGAAATACCGGATAGTCATTTTGATGATACTCTTCCGCCTTATCTGTCTGCCTCACTCTGCACCTACATTCCGTCCCGTACCCTCCGCTCATCTAATGACAAGCTACTCAAGGTCCCTAAGATAAACCTGAAAACTTATGGTGAACGATGTTTCCGTTTTTCCGCCCCTACAGTCTGGAACTCTCTGCCTATGGGGCTGAAACAACAACCATCCTTATCAGCTTTTAGATCTGGACTGAAAACGCACCTTTTTCAACAGGCTTTCAACTGATGTGTCTTTGTATTGTGTGATGTGATTGACGTGTTTGTCTGTATAGTGTGAATGTGTATGAGTGATGTGTGTTAGCGCAATGAGTCACTGTATCTGAGAAGTGCGCTATATAAATGAAATTTATTATTATTATTATTATAGTGACAGTGGCTTCCGCTGAGATTTTCAGATCTACTGGTCTCATTTAAAACAACAACAACAACAACAACAACAAAACAACAACAACAGTAAAACAACAACAAAAAGGGGGATAGGGATGGGGGTGGGGGGTGGGGGTGCCACGCGTTATCGACACTGCAATCTTGTCAGAGACACACTGAGATTACTAGTACCGAAAAAGGGCACCAGTGCGGTTGATCATTTCCCGATATATTCAGTTCAGAACTCAGCCCGTATAGTCCAGAGCCGGGATGGTCGAATGGTAGAGCGTTGGACTTCTAATGCTCGGGTCGTGAGTTTGATCTCGGCTGGGACCAAATATTTGTGCTGGCTTTTTCATCGTTGCCCCGTCTTTGATATCACCCTATGTGGTGGAAAAGGAGGTTAAACCCCCAAACACCTACCCACCCGTATAGTCCAACTCAAAAGTGAGGTGGCCTGTGTACCGCGCCCCGGAGAAAACGCGTATTTCCGCCGTGCTAAGTTTTGAAATGTATTGTTTGCGCTGGCGCTTTCAAGGCTGACACTGGTTCCAATGGGAGGCCAACCAGCTTTGATTTGCTCATTTTCTCCCTGCAGGATTGCAGTGCAATGGCCCCATGCCATAAATTTCTCCAAATTTCAGTTATTTTGTCTGTTTATTGTTGCCGGTGGCCCCCCCCCCCCCCTTTCAGGTCTGTAAGACGTACCAAACACACTAGATCCGCTCCGCCATACTATAGCAAATCTAGAATCTTATCGGAGGGGGGAGGGGGAAAGAGAGAGAGAGAGAGAGAGAGAGAGAGAGAGAGAGAGAGAGAGAGAGAGAGAGAGAGAGAGCTCTCAGATGTCTGAACGAATTTTGTCCGGACTGATTTGTTTGATAGACGTAGCAGATCAAACCAATGAAACAAAAGCTTGATTAGAAGAAAAAAAATTAAACAGCAAAATAGATTACACCGCTTAGGGAGTTAGACTGGTAAACAGAGAGAGAGAGAGAGAGAGATTGCAGACGACGCACCTTCGTTTTGTGCGGGTAAACCGAAAGAAAACGATTGTCCATAGGTTATTAGGGACGAAAAACCACCGATGCGCTGCAGCATGAAAGCCTGCTGTTACACAGACTATTGTTATGTGTGTATTTCCACCCTGATGTCCGTGCAATCTGCAGATACTGGATAATTTCTGTTTAACAGTCCGTAATTGGAAAGCATCCAGTTCAAAGAACTTGCTGCAATAAAAAAAGAAAGATGTCAGCGAGGCCTTTCTTTTCATACAGTTCTCTGGTGCATTTTCATTTGTAGGCATGTCGTGACAGCAAAGACAAAGGTAGACTGAGGAAGACAGGAATTTCAGTTCTCTTCTTTAATATTGAAGCCATGCTAAACATAGCACCAACGTGAGCTGCGAGAGCAACAAAACAAAACAAAACTATCCCCCCAAACACACACACGCACGCACGCAAACTCAAAAACCAAAAACAAACAAAATCAAAAACACAAACAAACAAACAAACGAACCCAAAACAAACAACAAATGAAAAACAATAAACAAACAAATAAAAAGCCCCCCAAAAAAAAACACAACAACAACAACAACATACAAACAACAAACAAACAAACAAAAGAACAAAACACACCAAAAAAACAAATTACCCCCCCCCCCACACACACAGAACAACAACCACAAAAAACAAATAACAACAAAAAAAACCAACAAACAAAACAAGAGAACAAAACAAAACGAAACAAAAAACTTAAAAAATAAAAACAAACCCAAACACAAACCAAACCAAGAAAAATCAAACACTAAAAAAGCCCCAAACCCCAAACAAAACAACGAAAGAAACCATTAACCCAACAGCAGTAACAACAAACAAAAACAAACAAACAAACAAACAAACAGCAACCACAACACAAAAAGAGAGACGCAGGCCATTCTGCAGGTGAATGCCCTGAATCCACCTCATGCGTCCCACTGTTACAGATCGAAGTCACGCTACTTGGTCAAAAACGGCACCCTTAACTCATCCATGGCGGGAGACATCGATCAAAGGTTCAGCCATGCATCACCCACGTGCGCTTTTGCTCATCCTTTTTTTTTTTCCATTCAGTACACAACGTGACAACTCTGTGTGTGTGTGTGTGTGTGTGTGTGTGTGTGTGTGTGTGTGTGTGTGTGTGTGTGTGTGTGTGTGTTCAATGAAGCTTTCTAGAAGGGCTTGTTTACATGGAGTAAGTTTACTGCAGTTTCATTGCTGCAGACCCAGACCAGCGCAGTCGTAACGCAGCGGCATTCGATAAACCAGGATTTAAATATATTATAAAATGTATAGGGTTTAAATGAGAAAATCTTTCCGGACTTAAAAACTGAACACGTGGAGGTGAATGACACAGACACAATAGCGTTAAAATGCTATTACTGTACACATTTATGGGAGACACAAATGCATGCTTAATAGCTTACATGGAATTCCTCCTGGCCAGGGATTGTTCTTACTTTGTATTAGTGCAGGGTCAGGTGGTTTTACGTTTCATCCCGCACAGATTTTCATTTACTAGAGATGTGCATGCCACATAAGTTTTTAAAAAAAGGTTGTTGTTTTTTTTGTTTTTTTTTGGTTAGTTTGTTTGTTTGCACATTTTTTATTGACCTCATGTACTTTCGGTGTACGACTGTCTTTAAGCTGCGAGAAACATATGTCCATGGAAAAAAATAAAAACAAAGAGAAATAATGTAGTCGTTAATTAAAAAGAAAAGAAAAGAAAAAGAACCTATGAAGAAGGGACGCTCAGCCCAGGTTAAAAGAAAAAAAAAGGGAAAAAATTATTATTATTATTTTTTTTTTTTTTTGGCTTGGAGAGGACCTGCATGCAACTGAGGTTCCAAAAAAAAAGAAGAAGAAATAAAAAAGAGATGTGCATGCCGCGCCGCGCATTCAACTCCGGGAAGAGAGAGAGAGAGAGAGAGAGAGAGAGAGAGAGTGTGTGTGTGTGTGTGTGTGTGTGTGTGTGTGTGTGTGTGTGTGTGTGTGTGTGTGTGTGTTTGTTTTAGCGCAGTGAGTCCATTCCTGTGAGAGCCTGCGCTTTATAAGCACTATCATGACCATGTATTACTGTCGCGCTCCTGTTATTATTCAATGGGGGTGGGTGGGGTGTGTGTTTAGGAGTTTAACGTCCTTTTCCACCACATACGGGCGATATCAAAGACAGGGCAACGATGAAAAATCCAGCACATTAATATTTGGCTCCAGCCGGGATACGAACTCACGACTCGAGCATTAGAAGTCCAACGCTCTGCCATTCGACCACCCCGGCTCCCCTTATTCAGTGGGGGAAGTCCATCAAGCAGGTCACATAAACCGGAGACTGAAACCCGAAGGACGCCGTGGAGGATCTGATGAGCTTGTGGAGAAACTCTGGTTAATAATTCAGAGGTAGGTAACCGTGGTAGGCGTGAGCGACTCGCGTGTAGCGCTCGTTCCTGACACACGTTCAATCCTGTTCCGGGTCCGATAACTCTAGGCCCCTGCGACGACGCCCAAGTCGGGCTGACCGAGACCGAGCCGAGCTAAGTGATACCTAAGACGGCAAAAACAAAATACTCGGTGAGAAGGAAAGTATACAGTTGCGAACAACTTTGAGGTCCCCGTGTTATTTCACAGTGTGCACAGAAGCGGTGAAAACTGTCGCACTGACCAGCACATTTTCAGCCCGTTTAGAGATTATTGCCTGCATGAGTTGTCCCCCTTGCCGCAACAAGCACGCATTTTCCGTGGCAAAGCAGAAAGCTGCCACGAAAAAATGCATGCATGCTGCGGGTCTGTATATGCACGGGGGACAACTCATACAGGTAATAATCTCTAAACGGGCTGAAAGTGTATTGTGCTGGTGAATGCAACGGTTTCCACCGCTTCTGTGCACGCTGTGAAATAACACTGGGACCTCAAAGTTGTTCGCAACTGTCCACTTTCCTTTGTCACCGAGTATGTTGATTTGTTCCTTCTTAGGCATTACCAAGTTCAGCCCGGTCTCGGTTAGCCCGATTTGGCGTTGTTGCAGGCCACTCTCTGGGGCACAGAGTCTTTCAGTGGAAAGTACCTCTGTGCACGGTGGGGAAATGGCGCTCACTGCGCTACCGTGATGGGCCTAAATTGTCTCGGTGCTCTCAAACACAAGGTCGCGCACTATGTCATCCTTGACCAGTTTTGAACCCAGAGGGATCCTCAATGGCGCAAGTGATGGCAGGCTGTCTTCAGAGTGAAAGTAGGCGTGTTTCTGAATCAGAGACATACATAACATGTCTCTGTCTGAATGGACACATCTATATTACATTCAGTCCTAGAGCACGGGTGTGTATGCTTTTGTAATCGTCTCTTATTCCACCACAAGGCAGGTACGTGATCGTCTGCACCGCGCAATCATACTTGCCTGTAGAGTGCAACACCTTTGCCTTTTAGAGTGCAACCCCCTTGCCGTTTACTCACCTCCTGTTGGATCAGTGTACCATGTAAACATTGCCATCAAAGCGCAACAATAATTGTCCGCTGACAAAGTTTTTACCCAAACGAAAAGTGGTCGGATATTCAAGACTTCGTTTCAAATCGAATCATATGACGTACAAGTCTTCGCTTTTCTAAAAAAAAATTGCCATTTTTGAAAATGGCGCTGGCTGTAAGCAGTCACATTTTCACGCCCCGCCGAAAAGGGACTGCACTCTGGAGTCTAGTTGCAGGCAACAGAGGATCGCCGCCCCTGGAGCAGGGCTGACACGACATCCACCTACGTTCATTAACAAAGTGCCGGTAGTCAGAGTCTTAATTATTTACAGAACTGTACGCTGTGTCTTCATATTTAAGAGAGAATCACGCTTCGCAGCGTCTCGTGCATGTCCTAGGCGTATACTGTGCCCCGTAGACCAGTTTGCATCATTTGTCCAACGTTACAAGTTTGTTTGTTTTGGGTTTTTTTGGGGTGTTTTTTTTTTGCGTAGTACAGGCACACTTAGCCGCGAATTAGACTTTGGTGCTTGCGCGGCGTTAAGCCATAAAAATTTACTCACGTGCCTGCATGTGTCCGGTAAGCTGGACGCTGAAGACGGTCTGGATTTGCAGCATTTGAAGCTCTTGCCAGGTTTTATTCTGGCACCGTATTAATGCCTTTGTGCATATACCGTCACTGTGCCCAGTCAACAGGGCCCGTATGTAAAACTCGAGGTTAATTTAACCCACGGCTACGGGCCTAACCCAGACTAGGACAAAAGGAACCCCAAAACAAAAGTAAATAAAAAGGAAGCGAAGAAAGAAAGACAAAAATCCTTCTATAACGGCTTAGGCACCATGGTGGAACAGACTCGCTTCCTGATTTAAAACAAAAAAACAAGAGAAAATTTAACCCTAGAGCTAGTTTAGTTCGAGGTTAGACTCTAACCTGGGGCTAAAATCCCTTTCCCCGACTTTTACATGCGGGCCCAGATGTGTCTCTACAAACAAGTGTGCATTTGATACTCATGTAACTAACTCTGTCCTGCACTACACCGTCATCAGAAAAAAAGCGCAAAAGCACCATGAATTTGAATCCGATTTGGCTTAGGCCCTGTATATTATTTACATGACAAAAGAACTGCGTCTGTCTCAGTTCAGAACACAGCCCGAACAGTCCGACTCAAAACTGAGGTAGTCTGTTGGATGCGCACCATACAGCACGTGGTTTTTCGCTGAGCTGAGTTCTGAACTCTCGCTCTCTCTGTCCCCGAGGTATCATCCCCCCCCCCCCGACCGCCCCCCCCCCCCTTTTGTATTGCAAGGGCCTATAAGTATCTAACTAAATGCCTTTAAAATGTCTTTTTAAAAATGTTGTTTCCACAGTAATGGAAGCAACATCATAGTTTCTTTGATATTTTCGTGTCCGTGCGCTTGTTTTTTTCTGTAGATAATCTTGTGTAATTAGTTGTTGTAGAGGTTGCAACGACTCGACTGGAACGAAAACCGCTGACTTGTTCTGTCAACTGCCTTTACCGCCGTCAAAGAAAGTTTCATCATTCATTATAAACTCTCTCTCTCTCTCTCTCTCTCTCTCTCTCCATGATTTGGTTATCAGATGTTATTGTATCCCCCGCCCCCCTCCTCCCACATGCAAATGGGCAAAAATTCCTGCACATTAAAAAATCTGGGCTCTGTCTCTCTGTGTCTCTGTCTGTCTGTCTCTCTCTCGGAATTTTTCACGCTTATATTTTGGTGCTTATTGGTACTTTTTAACAACGGCAGGTTTAAAATTGACCAAAGTACTGTTAAACCTTCTCCGCTGAGAAATAAAAGTTGGTTTGTACTTTCCCTCGTCCGTTCTGTCTTTCGTGCAATGCGCCAACTGGGACTGCCCACAGACTGACCTACAGTGCTCAGGTCAGACCTCCGGCGCCCACCGCCTGGGCCAAGACAGATGATGTCTTTTCCCATCCAACACCTACTCTACCCATCCTGTCATTCGCCGGTCGCCGGGGGACATTAGCTTCTACTTTCACACGGCGCCAGACGACAAACGTCACTCATAGAACAGACCACCGGCTGTCTTCGTGGCACCTGGACCCGTATGTAGCACTCGAGGTTAATTTAACCCACGGCTACGGCCTAACCCAGACTAGGACAAAAGAAACCCCCAAACAAAATTAAATAAAAAAGGAAGCGAAGAAAGGAAGACAACAATCCTTCTATAACGGCTTAGGCACAATGCTGGAATGGACCCGCTTCCTGATTTAAAACAACAACAACAACAACAACAACAACAACAAAAAAAAAAAAAAAACCTTTAACACTAGAGCTAGTTTAGTTCGAGGTTAGACTCTAACCCTGGGCTAAACTCCCTAACCCTGACCTTTACATGCGGGCCCTGGTCTGTTATCAAGTTTGCGTTCTCTCCTGACTCGGCGCGGCGTTATGCCCTAACTAACTAACTAACTAACTAACTAACTAACTAACTAACTAACTAACTAACTTCTCTCCTGACTGGGCTGACGGGCTTAAAGCCTCAATACGTACGACAGACATACAACAGCGTGTGGAACACTTTTCATCAAATGCGGTAACTCTGTGCATCAGAATTAGTCACTGGGGTCACAGTACAGCATCTGACACCATTGTGGTGACTCTGGCCGGCGTAGTAGTGGGGGTACATGAAACACGACCAATAATCAAGTACGACAAGCTCTCTCTCTCTCTCTCTCTCTCTCTCTCTCTCACACACACACACACACACACACACACACACACACACACACACACACACACACACACACACACACACACACACACACACACACTTATACATGCAAATACATACATACATAGCGTGCTTATGTGCGAGTGGTGTACGCCCAGAAATAACAAGAAAACAGACTAGGTTTACCAGAGTGGTTTATCGGGATTTAAAATTAGTTCACGAATCTTCGCTGGAAGAACGCCGTGTTCAGTCAGTGCCGCTGCTAATTTAGACTCTGACCATTGTGCAACGTGAAAACCGCAGGCGAACGCCGAATCCTTCTGTGTCCTTGCTTGGAACTCGCTGCCGGTCAAATTCGTGATCTTTCCACACTGTCCCAGTTCACATCAAACCTGAAAAACTACCTCTTCCGTCAGGCCTTTCACACTTAAGCAGTATGCCATTGTTTCAGTGCGTTTGGCTGCAATTGTATGTCTGCATCAGGTCGGGGTGTGTATGCCAGTGTGTGTGTGTGTGTGTGTGTGTGTGTGTGTGTGTGTGTGTGTGTGTGTGTGTGTGTGTGTGTGTGTGTATAGCGCTTTGAGTTGCTTTCCTGTAAGATAAAGCACTACATAGGTATTATTATGATGATGATGATGATGATGACGATGTGTGGTTTCAGAGAAACTGATAGTGGTGCATTCTAAGTATAGTTGAATGTACTCTGTGCACAGACACAAAGGGTTTCTTTACTGTTCCTGGCGCTTCTTTGTCCAGAGGGTTGTTTTTCCCCTGTCCGTGGCGTTTCGTTGTCCCAGCAGACCTTAAACTCCGGTTTATTCCCCTGAAGGCTGTCAGAGTTGGTTTGCGCTGATTTCCACAGTGGCTTCGAGTGGCCTATATTTCTGTCTGCGAAGTCTCCATGTGGTACTTTTGCTTAAGATTTAGTATGAGAGATGAGGCTTGTTTTGCGTGTTTCGGCTTCTGCAGCCCGTGAAGACAAAGCTCCGAGTCCACGCTTCGAGTTACGACTTTTACTCCCTCTGCCCGCGCCGTTTGTGTCCAGCATTTGACGTAATTGTGGTTGTAATAGATCGAGTCACGTGGCGGCGTGGCCATAACGAAATTCTGGATGTTTGATGTTTCTATTGTATCTTTGCTTAAATAACAGTCTATCGTTTGCGTTTGGTCTAAGACAATATCACGCGACATCCAGAAAAACAACAACAACAACAGCAACAACAACAACAAAAAACAAACAAACAAACAACATAATGTTAAACGGTAAGGACTGATTCATGATTGGGCGAGGAAATAGTTTCGTTTTCACGAAATACTTGCACGAAAGGATTTAGATACGTTCAACATATTTAACGGCAAATACAGTAATCAAGAGTCAGATACATGGCTGACCTAGCTATGGAATTTTGCTGCTGAATCTTATTATTTCTAAGACAGTCGTAAAAAGAACAAGGTAACATGTTGCCTTCTTCTTCTTATTATTATTATTTTAGTTATTATTTTGGTTATTATTTCTAATTCTGTGGGCATATCAGAGAAGCCCTAGATTCAGGCCCTTTTAAACTGAAGTCATTCCAGGCCAGTATATTACTTCACAGAAACAACTCGTGTCGCGTGAGAGAGATGCCTTCGCAGCGAGGTTGCTCAAATCCAAAACAAGAACATACAAAAGAAGGTTAATGCTCCTTTAAATGTGGGTCAGCGCAGCGCAGTGGAACTCGATACCAGCACGGCACACAGGCTAATGGAAACTGCAAGAAGAAAGATTGAAATATGTCTTTGCGCGTGGCGATAGTTATTGGTCTGGAAATTACCAGATTGGTATTTCGACCGCTGAAGTGGCCACTATCGATGTGTTTATGGAACAGTACACCTCCGGAAAATTGTCTCCGACCACAAAGCTCATCGGCTCCAACCGCAAGGATGCTCTTGGTTACACAGTAGTGATAGCTTCCAGGGCATGTGGTAACAATTCCACTTAATACAGTACAGAATTTTCACCTTGTAAAAAGAAAATTGTGTGCAGAAAAAAATAGCAATCTGGAGGTGTTTGTTGGCTTTGTAAATAAGTTTCGTGCCAGTTAATAGTAAAAACAGTGAAAATTGAACCTGGCATGTGGACTATTTGTATTCATGCGCGGCTGGCACAAGTGGCTCGGTAGCTACACAAACAATCGAACCATCTCGGGGTTAGTCTTTCGCCGTAAACCACTCGAGCTAATCATGTAAGCTCTATTTATGTTCTGGAGCACGTTGAACTTGTGAGTGCGCCTCGAGATAGTCTAACTTAATGATTAGTAGAGCTCTGGGTGCGATACCATCCTTATACCAACGGTTGCCCGCTCATGCATTAACTACTATGCCAGACCCCGTGTTTTGTACACCCCGCCTACCGTGGTTTCGCACATTATTATCGGGGGAAGAAACTATAACGAGCGGCCCAGTCTCCATTTTCACTTCATCTGCGCTAATGGTTGTCTGTCGGAACTGGGTAAACATGTCGAGGGAAGACAGCGGAGAAGAGAAACAATCGGTCACAGAATCCATTTCTTTTTCTCATCAGTCAGGTTGTTTTGGAGTTGTCGACAACACAGAATCGGCATTGTGCGTGGGCTGGTGGTGTAGTCATTTTCGCCGTTGTATCCTGGGTTTAATGAAATCTGGACTGATTTTTTTATTCGCCAGAGAGAGAGAGAGAGAGAGAGAGAGAGAGAGAGAGAGAGAGAGAGAGAGAGAGACAGAGAGACAGAGACAGAATGAAGCAGTGCGTTTTCAACTTGTCTTTGATTGCTTTATTTCAACTCTATAGTACGTGGGTTGCTGTTTCCTTAGGTGTCTGTTTACTTGAGAAATATGGACTTGTTTCCTTGTGAAATCCCACATGGTTGTTTCCTTGAGAAATTCTAGGTTGCTGTTTCCTTGAGAAATTGTAGGTTTCCGTTTCCCTGAGAAATGCTAGGCTGCTGCTACCCCGAGAAAACCTTCGTCGCTCTTTGTTTGAGAAGTCGTAGGTTTCTGCTTCCTTGAGAAATTAAAGTTTGTTGTACCTTGCGAAATTCTAGGTTGCTGCTTCGTTGCGAAATTCTAGGTTGCCGTTTCCATTAACAAAGCATAGTCTGCTGTTACCTTGAGAAATTTAAGGTCGCAGTGACCATAAGAAATTCTAAGTTGCCGTTTCCTTAAGAAATTCTAAATTGCTGTTTGTGTGTGTGTGTGTGTGTGTGTGTGTGTGTGTGTGTGTGTGTGTGTGTGTGTGTGTGTGTGTGTGTGTGTTTAAAAGAAATTCTAGGTCCAGCTACCTTGAGAAATTATTGGTTGCTATGTACTTCAGTAAACATTAGCTACTGTTTCCTTGGGAAATTCTGGACTGCTTTTGAAAAAATAACAAAAAAAACCCCTGAGGTCTGAAAATGCTGTCAACTGTTTTGGATA
Organism: Batillaria attramentaria; assembly: GCA_018292915.2. Taxonomy (NCBI): domain Eukaryota; kingdom Metazoa; phylum Mollusca; class Gastropoda; family Batillariidae; genus Batillaria; species Batillaria attramentaria. Next base: position 1,504,755 of record JACVVK020000087.1, read on the forward strand.
TTAGGCTTGGTATCTTTTGTACAAAAAAAAACTAATGTGCGAGAAAAATAAATCCTAGTTAGAGACCGAACCTTCCTAATGCAAGGCCTTATGGCAGCATGCTTGGAACACCTTTTTTTTTTTTTTAACGATCTGATATCTTCAAAAAAAAAGAAAAAAAGGAGAGAAATAAGAGAAAAAAAGACAGACAAAAGACCGCCCCAAAAAAAAGAAAAAAGAAAGAAATAAAGAAAATTGTAAAAAGGCGGGGGTGGAGGAGGGTTTAAAAAAAAAAAAAAAAAAAAAACCCAAAAAACCCCGAGGTTGCTCTTGAAAAAATCAAGGTCGCACTTGTAAATTTCAAGGGTGTTGTTTCGTTGAGAAATTCTAGGTTGCTGTTACTTTGAGAAATTATGGGTTCTGGAGAAATTATTGGTTGCTGCTTCCTTGAGAAATTCCAGATTGCTTTTGAAAAATTCAAGGTTGCACTGGTAAATTTCAAGTGTGCTGTTTCTTTGAGAAAATCTAGGTTGCTGTTACCTTGTGTCTAGTGATAGAACATTAACGCTAATGTTATCCCTCCGTCACCAGGGACGACTCTGATGATGTCTGTCTGTCTGTCTGTCTGTGTCTCCTTGCACCGAGCTTACGAGACCCTAGGGAGAAAAACAGCCTATGTGTCAAACCTGGCCAACCATAACTATACTATACTATACTATACCAAAGCTGATGGCTTTGGACAGGCCGGCCATTTTCTCGATATCGACTTTTTTTGTAGAGGCAATGAAACATGACAACCATGCCCGATAGGAAGGGTGGAAACGCGTAACACCATCCGGTACTAACTCGATCTTTCTTCCTCCTCAAGCGCCCGGGGAGAACGTGGACTGAAACAAGTCCAGGAAAGGAAGGACAGTGGGGTGTAATGAAAATGGACGGGAGTGTTGCCCGTGCTACTCCGCTTCAAACGTTTCGACGATGATTGCTCTCTCTCTCGCGAAAAGCCGTATGTTTGAAGAAAAACTTCTCAAAATTGCGAGAAAAGCCACATGTTTGAAAAAAAACTTCTCAAAATTGCGAGAAAAGCCATATGTTTGAAGAAAAACTTCTCAAAATTCCGAGAAAAGCCATAATTATGTTTGAAGGAAAACTTCTCAAAATTGCGAGAAAAGCCATATGTTTGAAGAAAAACTTCTCAAAATTGCGAGAAAAGCCATATGTTTGAAGAAAAACTTCTCAAAATTGCGAGAAAAGCCATAATTATGTTTGAAGGAAAACTTCTCAAAATTGCGAGAAAAGCCATATGCTTGAAGAAAAACTTCTCAAAATTCCGAGAAAAGCCATAATTATGTTTGAAGGAAAACTTCTCAAAATTGCGAGAAAAGCCATATGTTTGAAGAAAAACTTCTCAAAATTCCGAGGAAAGCCATATGTTTGAAGAAAAACTTCTCAAAATTCCGAGGAAAGCCATATGTTTGAAGAAAAACTTCTCAAAACTCCGAGAAAAGCCATCTGTTTGAAGAAAAACTTCTCAAAATTCCGAGGACAGCCATATGTTTGAAGAAAAACTTCTCAAAATTCCGAGGAAAGCCATATGTTTGAAGAAAAACTTCTCAAAATTCCGATGCGTAACATGAAAACTGCCGGAGAGCGCTCATCAAGTTCAGCTTCTTAGCCCCCGACTGTCTGGAACTCCTTGCCAGTCGATATCCGCCTTCAGCCTTCACTGTCTCATGTTTAAATCCCATCTGAAGACTTTTCTCTACCGTCAAGCTTATGTTGCTTAACTCCTGCTGAGCGGGTCTGCTGATGTGTACGTTTACTGAGTCGACGTCGCTGCACCTGCCAATGTTAGAGAGAGAGAGAGAGAGAGAGAGAGAGAGAGAGAGTGTGTGTGTGTGTGTGTGTGTGTGTGTGTGTGTGTGTGTGTGTGTGTGTGTGTGTGTGTGTGTGTGTGTGCCTTAAGCGCAGCGAGTCCTTTGCATTTGGAGAGCAGCGCTCAATAAAAACTATTTATTTATTTAAATATGGGCACGCGCACGTCTTTGCATTGTAGGAACGCGCTAGTCAAAGTCGTCTGGTTGACAAACGGCCCCGTACTTTCACGCCGACAGACCAAAAGTCCTTCCGCTGGAAACACTCGGTGCTGCTCAAATTTCGAAATTGAAACACTCGGTGCAATCGTTTGGGAGGGAAGCCGGGACAGCCGAATGGTAAAGCGTTGGACTCTCAACGCTCGGTTCGTGAGTTCCAATCCCGGCCGGGGCCAAATAATTATGTTTCATACTGGCATTTATCTCGTCGCCCCGTCTTTGATATCACCTTCAAGTGGTGGAAAAGGACGCTAAACACACACACACACACACACACACACACACACACACACACACACACACACACACACACACACACACACACACTCTGCTGTTCGGAAACACGTTTGAAGCAGAGTAGCACCGGAAACACAGACGTCCATTTTGACTGCACCCCGTGATGGAGGGAGGAGGCGAAAGGGGAAAACGGAACGAGAGAGTGCACAAATGCACAAAGAGTGGAGACTGATGACAGCTGATATCAGCGGTAGAGTATCTCATTATCTGTCTGACATATTGACAGGAAGGTTCGGGCATTATGTATCGACTGTGACCGAGCAGGATCCCGAGAGGGACGCTAACAAGGTAACTTACAGTGGGTGACATCGGTGGTGGAGTTTTTCCAGGGCCCGTATGTAAAACTCGAGGTTAATTTAACCCACGGCTACGGGCCTAACCCATACTAGGACAAAAGAAATCCCAAAACAAAATTAGATTAAAAAAAGGAAGCAAAGTAGGAAAGACAAAAAATCCTTCTATAACGGCATAAGCACCTTGCTGGAACGGACCCGCTTCCTGATTAAAAAAAAACAACAACCTACAGCTAGTTCAGTTCGAGGTTAGACTCTAACCCGGGGCCCTAACCCCAACTTTTACATGCGGGCCCAGGTGATCACAGCGTCGCAGGACTGTTCTCGTAACAAGCCATCGTCCTCCACTGACGTGACGTCTCGGCGAGACGTCCGAATAAGGGCCGTTGCACACGCTGATTGCCTGCAGCGAGCTCGCACGCTCGCCGTGTGGATTTAATGTTCACACGCTACCGGCGGACTCCTCTGCCAGCCTGGTGCTGGACAGTACACAAAGCGCGATAGCACGCGGTCAGCAGCGGTTGGCTGGCGTGGCGAGGAAAACATAGGACCGTGCTCTATCCACTGGCGTGGCGACGGCGTGCCTGGGCAGTGTCCCCGGCGAGCTGATTCAAACTGGCTGGGAGTGCCGATTTTACCGTTGAGTGGCGGGCCAGATCGCCACGTCTGACAGCACTGTAATGATTACATAGCGCACTTGATCGGTGATCGCACTATTTGCGGAAACCACGAATCGGTTTGTAAATGCTGGTACATGGTGGTATTTTTGTGTGCGTTTTGTTGATGATATTTTTTGGTGATGTGTTTTGCACGAGTTTTTTTGTTGCTGTTTTTTATTTTATTTTTAGTACCGCTCTTAACTGCTATTTCTTTTGTGTTTTTCCCTCTTCACCTACGTCATTATGGTGATCACGTATCAGTCCCCACAGACCCGAGTTGTAGTCCGTGGTGTGTCTTTCATCCACCCTGCGGCTAAGGTAGCCGTGAATTAGTCTTTGTGGTTTGCGCGGCTTTAAACCTTAAAAACGCACGCACTCACTCTCCCCCGGCGGCTAAGGCGTAGTCTCATCGGCTGGAAAGTGGTATAACCCCTAAAAAAAAAAAAAAAAAAAAGTCGAAAACTCAGCCTCCAGCATCGAGTATTATTGTTATTACGCTGCGACACAGTCAAATGCCCTGTATCTCTTTCTCTGTTTCCTGTTTCTTTCAACTAATTATCATGATTATCTCATATCGTAATGGAATGGTAGAGCGTTGGACTTCTAATGCTCGGGTCGTGAGTTCGATCCCGGCTGGGGCCAAATATTTGTGCTGGCTTTTTCATCGTTGCCCCGTCTTTGATATCACCCTATGTGGTGGAAAAGGACGTTAAACCTCCAAACACCCACCCACCCTCATATCGTAATGATCTGGTGCTCGGGCTTTCAAGAGTGCAGCTCCTTGCCTCTGGAACAACTTGCCAGCTCACCTCAAGTCAGGTTCTGCGTCAGTCATGACCTTCAGGCGGAACCTCAAGACGCATCTTCTCTCTCTCTCTCTCTCACGTTTCTATTTTTTTCGACACTCCAAAGGCGCCGTGAGCATGCATACTGCATGGAAGTGTTCTTGTAGGGCTATACAAATGGCCAATCATCATCATCATCATCATCATCATCATCATCATCATCATCATCATCATCATCATCATCATCACTGGACAGTTCCCCTAAGACTGTCGTGGTCCGTCGCGTGTCTACAGGTTTCAATACCCCCCCCCCCCCCCCAAAAAAAAAGTATTTGCAGTCAAATCAAAGGGCTTTGTGTTAATTGCACGACCTTTTAGCACCAAACTATCATTATAGACAGTATTTTTGTGGGGAAATCAGGAAGTGGGGTTTTGCGCCAGGCGCAAGAACCGTTCCGGAAGGGTCTTTTTTGGTTGTTTTGTTTTGGTTTTATTTTTTCCTTTTAGATCTTTTTTTTCTTATTTTTCATTTTTCTTGTTTAACCTTCCTTCATCATTTTCCCGTAATGCATTTTGTTTTATTCGCCAAGAGTGTTAACGGTTGTGTTGTACATACGTGCGGGAACAGTAAACACGGTTTTTTCCTGTGTCAGAGGTTGTCACAAGGCGTTTGAACAATCTTACAGACACTAGGAATAGATGCTGTACAACGCGGCAATCCACATCCTGGGACCCACCTCGCCCTGCAGAAATATTTTAGATTCCACGGCAGTGTTGGCCGCACATTGAAACAAGACAGATCCGTTCAGTACTGGCTTGCCTCTGAAGCGTTTGAGGCTACAGTCACCCACGATTCATGGGGTCACGATTCACCGGTTAATCAATACGTGTATTGTATTGAAATAGCCAGGATCTACTTCAAGGCGTGGAGACAAAGCAGACCCGGAAATAACCTGAAGGAATAAACATTACACCCGCCCACTCCCCCCCCCCCCTTCTCCACCCCCCCCCCACACACACACTCCCCAAACACACACATACTTCCACACAGATGGCACAACTTTGTTGGCGGCTGTAACCCCTAACGCGCTATATACCCGTGAGATCGATCGCACAGGACGTATCGGCGGCCCGGCGCATGCACTTGATTGAAAGAGTAGGCGCACCGGGTTTCAAATGCCAGACACCAAAATTAATATCGCGCTCCAAAAAATTTTTATGTGGTTTTGGGATAAGGGTGCGGTGACTTGTCACATGACACGCAAACGTGTTTAGAAAACTGTAATATATATATATATTTTTAAAAATGCGGTCAGATATTCCTTTGGAAATCACCGGCAAAGTGAGATGACGTTCAATTTGCTTCCAGATAGACCCTTGGAAGGCCGAGGCGTTACTTCTTTAGAAGGACCCCAATGCGTGTTTGTATTGAAATAGCCAGTGATCTACTTCAAGGCGTTAAGACAAAGCAGACCCGGGAATAGCCTGAAGGAATAAACATAACACCCCCTACACCAACCCTCCACCCCCTCCAATGCGTGCCAGTGTGTGTGTGTGTGTGTGTGTGTGTGTGTGTGTGTGTGTGTGTGTGTGTGTGTGTGTGTGTGTGTGTGTGTGTGTGTGTGTGTGTGCGCGCGCGCGCAATACGCCCTTGACTTTCTTGTACAGGCGCTAACAAACAAATCTCAATATCATTGTCAGCATAATTATTATTATCATCACTACCACGTTATCAATAGTAAGAGAAGTAGTAGTATATAATACAGTTTAATATATTTTGGTCGCTCCACCAAACTGAAATTCAGTCTGCGCACACCATTATTGAAACGTCCTTGACAAATGCGAGCAGTAGCGCACACACACACACACACACACACACACACACACACACACACACACACACACACACACACACACACACACACACACACACACACAGTTAGTTAGTTAGTTAGTTTTTTAGGGCTTTACGCCGCGCAAGCAACAGAGACTATTTCGCGGCTACACACACACACAGATTTCCCTCCCCCAGAAGCCATGTTGATAGACGACTATGCGGCTTCGGAGCGATTTGAGTGAATCGTATTCTCAACGAGCCAGTAACTGGGCGTTTACCTCAAGGGTCGCGCTTCCTAAGAGGCTCTCGCCACTCTTAGACACTCTATTTACTCCATATTATCGCCTGCCTGTGACGTCATTCCATCGCGCTCACGAAAAGGACCCGCCTGATTTGCGCGAGATAGGACGTGCTGGAGAAAACCCAAACTCGTACCAACAAGAGTTGAAAGATTTGACTTGCGGCCAAAAACACCATACCTTGTTAATATGTTTTTCATTCTTGAATAATTTTGCCAGAACCCAAAACGTGAGAGTTTCACAGAAGAGAAGCTTGTCTGGAACACAAACCTCAACACCAGCAGCTAATTACTGAACCAGACATGTCAATTTTTTTTTCTATCATATTATCAATTATTTAAATAACTATTGACAGCTGCCATGGCTAGTAGTGAGCTTGCATCCCGCTTACGGCGCTTAGCATAGCATAAACTCCACCTTGTAATGCTCATTGATTTGTACCGACGTACGCAATGTGGGACGTGACAAACAAACAAACAAACAAACTGGTATACTGTTGAAAGATATAGATATGGTATTGCTGGGTAGTATACAAAGTTTTGCAGAATTTGGCTTCCATATGAGGCATTAATCCAGTGAAACCTCATCTTATCTGTGCCTGGTGCATGACACTTTAAGGCGCGGAATTTTTTTCCCTCGCTCTCTCTCCCTCCCCCCCCCCTCTCTCTCTCTCTCTCTACCCCTCTCTCCCTTTATGTGCGTAGTTGCAACCCAGCAAGCTGTGTATTATGTGTGAGGGTATGAACAAGTATGACACAGATAAATTTGTATATGTGTGTATGTGTGTGTGTGTGTGTGTGTGTGTGTACTATGCCGTGTACTAGGTCAAATTTGCGTCAGTTTTGCCTTCCTGTATGTATACATATGTAAAATGTCAAAAAGAAAAAGAATAAAAACAAACAAACAAACAAAACAAACAAACATTAAAACAAAACAAAAACATAAACAAACAAACATCCCACGTGTTTGACTCTTTTTTTCGGTTTGGCCCTGTATGCGAAAATCAGGCAAGATAAACGGGTTTGAACAGCAAACCATGAGTATAATCAAAGCGCAACACTCCCACGGAGCCAAATTTGATTCCATTATTAATATTATAATACATGGCTTTTATAGAGCGCCGTTCTCCAGCTTCAAGGACTCGCTGCGCTTAAAGCACACACACACACACACACACACACACACACACACACACACACACACACACACACACACACACACACACACACACACACACACACACGCCCTCGCACACGCACGCTATTTACATCCCCTCGGCTTACATACAATTTGGCAGTGCAACGAACTCATGATGCACACAGACACTGAGGCTTAACAGAGGTTTAGCTGTCAAAGGCTTGGCGGAAGAGATAGGTCTTCTATTATTATTTTTTAAAGCGAGGCCACTTAACCGCAACCCCAAAAAACGTACATGGTAGGTATTGAGGTAATTCTCGGGTTGTGAGTTCGAATCCCTGCTAGGATCAAAATATTTGACTCGTTCCTCGTTGATCCGTCTTTGGCATCACCCGTATGTTGCAGAAAAGGGCGCTTACCCCCCTCCCCCCCACCCCACCCCCCCTTTCCCACCACCACCCATCCCCCCCCCCCCCCGGGGGGGGGGACACCAGCACTAAAACAAACAAACAGAAAACCCACCAAAGCCCAAAACAAAAAACAAAAACAACAACCAAAAAAAAAACCCCAAAAAACAAAACCAAACAACAACAACAACAAATAAACCCAAACAACAACCAGCAAATCCGGACTGGTCCTATCTGGCGCAAAGCAGATGGGTACTTTTCGTCGGCGTGATGCGGAAAAGGACGGGGGTTCGGAAACAACATGATAACAAGGGGCCGCATCGTCAGGAGATAAAAGTGCACTCAGCCAGACAAATCGATGGACTGTAGTCGCTTGAATAAAGCACAGAGAAAACGATTTACGTCCGCAGTGAGTTTGTCTTGCACTTCACGTGTCCGGGCATGTGTTTATTGTTGATAATAGTACATCACGATCATTTTGATTAATCTCTCTCTCTCTCTCTCTCTCTCTCTCTCTCTGTTTCGCATTACCTCACTGTTCGAGGTTTCTGGTATGTGCCAATGATCATGCTCTTTTTAAATTTCAAATGTAAATGCATATATAGACATGTACTTGTATTAGTCCACGCTGAATCTTGCTTACACGCGAATTAGTCTTTGTTGCTTGCGCGGCGTAAAGCCTTAAACAACTAACTAACTAACTTGCTTACATGCGTATGCGGATGAGTGCTTGAGGGAGAGAGAGAGAGAGAGAGAGAGAGAGAGAGAGAGAGAGAGAGAGAGAGAGAGAATCGCCTGTAAATATTTGATCTCAGTGTTTTAATTTTCTTTGCTAGATGTATACTAGTATAGTGTGTAGCAACGGCAAGTTTGTAAATTGCCGTTCTTCTCTGTCAAAACTTCAACCGTTGGAAAAGAAAGTTTCATCATCATCATCATCATCATCATCATCATCTCTCTCTCTCTCTCTCTCTCTCTCTCTCTCGCCGGTTACGGAGGGGTCAATGGTTTAGTTCATCTGCTGTTGAATTTTGTTTTTCCAATCACGCTGTTCTTTTACTGGTTGGATCTGCTACGCCAATCAAGTAAATTCGTTCAGACAAAATTCGTTCGAAACTGCTTGGAAAACTGAAAGAACAGTGTGTGTGTGTGTGTGTGTGTGTGTGTGTGTGTGTGTGTGTGTGTGTGTGTGTGTGTGTGTGTGTGTGTGTGTGTGTTAAAAATTAACATCCCCCCCCCCAAATACTACAAATACGATAAACATGAAACTTGGCAGGACGGTAGTAGGTACAGTATGTATGTTACATTAACTGTGGATTTGGCGGTTGTGTAACAGCCTTTCAGCAAGCAAGGCGGGACAGTGTGTTCCAGTTCGTATTCTAAAAACCTGACCGTCTTCACGGTCGACTGTCCGCATAAAATTGGTGTGCACCAGGAAACATCTAATTAACACAAATTGACTCAGTTACTGGACCGTGCCGACGAAATGATTAACGCGTTTCCTACCACGCGGGGATAACCCGTTTTTTTCCGGTCCTATTCACCGTGCCCATGGTCGTGGAAATCCCGCGCGAAATAGTACTTTGGTTAGGGGCCTTGTTAGCGAGAATCACGCAAGAGTATCGGCTCCTGTTAGCGGCTCTTTTGCAAAGGAGAACAATTTTCCTACATTTTCCGTTTGATAGATCTGGAAAGTGTGTGTGTAGTGTGTGTGTGTGTGTGTGTGTGTGTGTGTGTGTGTGTGTGTGTGTGTGTGTGTGTGTGTGTAACAACAAAAATGAAAGCTTTTTCAACTCCAGATGGATAGATTGTTGGAGTTCAACATCTTCACCACATGAAAGGATGGAGACGGCCCTTTAATTGGCAGGTCAAGGTAAGAGGGTATGGGACAGCTACTCTGAGCAGCCCAGATGAAAACCATCCAATGCAAGACTCAGTGACAGGTCGATCATATTCGACTGCGATGGACTGGGTACACAAACAGGTTCAGCTTACACAACCAGAGGAAACGAAAAAGTTTAGGGAGAAAAAAATCCGTCTATAACGGCTTAGGCACCTTGCTGAAATGGGCCCGCTTCTTGATTTAAAACAAAAAACAACAGAAAATTTAACCCTAGAGCTAGTATAGTTCGAGGTTAGCCTCTCGCCCGGGGCTAAAAGCCCAAACCTCGACTTTTACATACGGGCCCTGGGTTAAAGCCAGGTCGAGGGCCAACCCGTATTTCAAATCTAAACATGCAGCTGGCGTCATGATAGGATGCTTTCGTCAAGACATGACGGCGGGTATGACGTAAGTTTTCCTACGTCATTGCCAGTGTTAGACTTGTAGAGAATGTAGTGTAAACGACTGTTGTTACACTACTACTGGAGCGCCCAGTGTGGTCGCCGCGTCATCGAGTACAACTTCTGTTGGCTCATTGCCTGGATTACAGACGATGTCACTGTGCAAGTGTGTAAGAGGTGTGATGACAGATACTGTACCACGAAACCAGCTCAGAACGAGCTGTAACACGGGGCGGTCGGTGGTCTAGTGGTTAAGAGACTTGTCACCAATGCGAGAGGACAGAGGTTCGAGTCCCACTCGGGGGGCAAAGAATTTTTCCTTCTCGTATGTGGCACCGTTCATCCGGGCCGATCGTCGGGGGTTCTCTCCGGGTACTCCAGCTTCCTCCCCCCCCCCCTCTGCTTTGGAAATGGTCAGCCCACCAAATCTGAAAAATACATGCAAATCTAAATTCCGAAATTTAAATGGCTAAGCTGACCCTTCGCACCACGTGATTGTAATGTGTTTATGTCCGGTGTGTGAGAGAATGCGTGTGATTCACGTGAGCGTGCTGGTTTCCACGAGAATGCGGACAGTGTGTCTTCAACAGACAAGGAAAACCCATAGTGGAAGACTACGTTTGATTACCATACTGCCGTGCAGGACATCAAAAGGCAAGTTCATTTTCTTGCAGACGAAAGGGAAATGACACATCCGAAAAAGACGTCATTTTGTCAGGTCGTATAAAATGTGTGAGGAAATGACAGAGAAGATCGCACCGGCAGCAAATTAAGATCGGATTCCAAATTATATACGCGAGACAACTGGTCGTTGCAGCTGCAACAAGATACATGCTGTTACCATCGAGGTTGAATTGTCACAGCCGATTGTTTTAGGTTGAAACAAAATCCCAGCTACTTTGCGTTTTCCCCGGAGATCAATATTCATAAACATGGCTCCCGTTGTCCGAATGTGTCCAATAAAAACCGATTCATGTCATCAGTAAAACTCGCCTACATTACAGGATCCTATGAATGTGTTTAAGCTTAGGTCAGAAACTGGTGTCCGCACGTGCATCTCGTTCGCGACCTGTGCCGCCACAGGTCCGCAAGTGGGCGAGTCCACTCCTGTCAATCAAAAGGGTCGAGCCCCAGAATTCATCCAGTCGCGTCCCGCGGCATAATGAGCAGAACACATGGCATGGTCTGGAAAACTTTTTGTTAGACACTACAGCGAGGGATGCAAGTGTAGTTTGATATGACTGAAACATGGAAAGAAAGCAGTAAGTCCGCTGACGTCATTTGAGAAAAAAAGATCATTATGTCAGCCTCTTGCATCTTGAAATCACCCTTTGTCCATAAAATGACAAAATGACGTCATGGACGTACTGAGGTTTGCCAATACACGGCGAGTAAAGGGGCGGGGCTTTGGCCTCAGGGCTTGTCGAGTGGAGTCGTCTATTATTGATCAAGGGTCAGGTTCTGACTTCTTGACACTGTTCTTACAATCCGTCTTTTCGCGTGGACATTAAATCTCTGTTTTGCGCATTCACATCTGTTTGTTTGTTTGTTTGTTTGTTTTTAGTAATGGCAAAAATGAAAACTTGACTTCTAGATCAGCGCATATTGAAAAGAGGTCTCCCCAACTCTCTCTGTGTTTCTGTGTCTGTCTGGGGGAGCCGCGATAGCCGAATGGTAGAGCGCTGGACTTTCAATACTCGGGTCGTGAGTTCGAATCCCGGCTGGGGCCAAATATTTTTGCTGGCCTTTCTCTCGTTGCCCCGTCTTTGATATCACCCTTACCTAAACGCCCACCCACCGTGGCCAAGCGTCTCTCTCTCTCTCTGGGAGCCGGGGTGGCGGAATGGTAGAGCGCTGGACTTCTAATGCTCGGGTCGTGAGTTCGTATCCCGGCTTGGGCCAGATATTTGTGCTGGCTTTTTCATAGTTGTCCTGTCTTTGATATCACACGCATGTGGTGGAAAAGGACGTTACACCCCCAAACACCCACCCCCACCCCCTCTCTCTCTCTCAAACGCAAACACACACACACACACACACACACACACACACACACACACACACACACACACACACACACACACACACACACAGAGTCCAGCCCTAAATGGCTGCAGTAGTTTCACACGCGTTATCAGACTAAAGTACGCGATTGCATGGCGCCCGTCCCCTCAGGCCCTACTTGTTATATCATGCACTTTCAGGTTCCACTTACGAGCAGGAAGCATTCTGTACCAGCAGTGATACCAATTAGCCCAGGGTATCGTAGCCAACTAATTAGCGGGAACAATCGCACCTACACAACTAATTTCTAGTTTCTGAAGCTAGTCTCCAAGTTTAGATACAGTCGAACTGAATGAGATGCCCTGGATTCCCAAACAGAGCAGACAGACACAGAAATACACAAACAGGCACACCAAATCGTCCACACGCATGAAATGCGTGACATTTGTAAATATGATAATTATGAAGATGTCGGGGGTCGGGGGGGGGGGGGGGAGGGGGGATAGCAACAGGATGATGAGTCCGCGTTATGCATTGATCACACATAATTATGTTTGGGGGCGATGGATAGTGTCTTCTCAGCTGGGACAAGTGTGTGTTTGTGACTCTCTCCCTCTCTCTATCTTTGCCTGTCTGTGTGCCTGTTTGTCTGTCTTTCAGTCTGTCTGTCTCTCTCTGTCACTGTGTGTGTGTGTGTGTGTGTGTGTGTGTGTGTGTGTGTGTGTGTGTGTGTGTGTGTGTGTGTTGGGGGGGGGGGCAGTCTCCAGCATCCTTCACCTCTTCTGCGGAATTGTTAAGCCCACATAGGTTAACACACAACGATTTGAAATAATATTAATGAGCTGACGCTTCACAGTTATCGGCTAACGTTCTTGTGGGGTAGATGCGCGTGGTTCACTTGAGCGTGCGTGGTTTCAGTTTGCATGAGTCATTTCATTTGGATAAAGCGCCTATATTATTATTATTATTATTATTATTATCTCATTTTTCTGCCTTCCGTTTGTTCCAGACATCTTGGCTGTTTGCTTTAACCTGACCGTGATCGTGATATCTATTCGACACCGTAAGTCCCTGAACCACTCGGACGCTTTTGTGGCTTTGCTGGCAACGTCGGACCTGGGCCATCCTCTTCTGGGTTACCCTATGGTCATCTCAGCGTCGCTCAACCATGGCTGGAACTTCGGGCATCTGGGTGAGTTGACTGTTCCACGATTCGGTTTTTCGTGATCTTAGCTGCCTGCTCCACCTCTTCGTTAGCGCAGAGAGCCGCGCTTCAGTTATAAGAGCTATGTATTATTATTATTATTGTTCATTGTCTGCTTGTACGATTACTTGGCCGCTCATCCTGGGAGATATTCGTTAAAATTAGATGCATGGTTTTGCACCCCAAGGAAGATCAATCAATCAGTTAATCAATCAATCAGTCATTCTATCCATCCACTCACCCACCCACCCATCTACCCACCCATCCATCCACCCATCCATCCACCCATCCACACACCCATCCATCCATCCACTCACCCGCCCACCCACCCACCCACCCATCCATCCACTCACCCGCCCACCCACCCATCCACACATCCATCCATCCATCCACTCACCCGCCCACCCATCCACCCACCCATCCACACATCCATCCATCCATCCACTCACCCGCCCACCCATCCACACATCCATCCATCCATCCACTCACCCGCCCACCCATCCACCCACCCATCCATCCACCCGCCCCATCCACACATCCATCCATCTATCCATCCACCCACTCACCCACCCATCCTTATTGTCCACTGAATGTACATAAAATTGAAAATTGTCTGAGGGATCAGAGCAACATACTTGGTCGAAATACCTGTTGGTGAAGAATTTTATATTTTGTGTTTTATGACGTTCACAGTGTCATAGTCCTGTCAGTTAGACTTGTAAATAATCGGAGGAATCGTGTGTGCTTCGCGAAAATCATGACTTTGGCAAAAGTGGTTTCGAGCCCCCCCCCTTCCCCTCCCCCCCCCCTTCCCCTCTCCATTCCCAAGCCCGCCCCTAGGCAGCAAACGTTTTTGGTGTGCGCGCGTGTGACAGAGACGTGACGTTCTGTTAGTCAACAGTGTTTTCTTCCAATACAAAGGCTGCTCTTTCGCCAAATGCCAGAACAGCACCGGGGGTGGGGGAGGGAGGGGGGTGTCTCCGCCTTCAGGGGGCTGTTTAAGACCGTCTGGTATTTTTATTCTCAAAACAACAGGATGTTGCCGTTCTGACACAGTCCGTCCGTCAGTGACGCACACAGGAAGGACGGAAACTTGATCTTGAAACAGATACGGCATTTCTTGAAATGTCACATGTTCGAGAAGTATTTTGTGTCAGGTGTGGTGCCATTTGGTCGCATCGTTAGTGTGTGTGTATGATGAGGGCGGGGAGCGCGGGGGGAGGGGGGGGGGAGGGGGAGGGGGGCGCATACTTGAAGTAATGTATCATCATATGTTTTCGTTGTTGTTGTTTGTTTTTAAATTCTAGTAAATTTTGTCCGCCTAAAATTTTATAAAATTGATGAATAGCATAGCATAGCATAGCATAGCATAGCATAGCATACCACACCACACCACACCACACCACACCACGCCGTGCCGTGCCATGCCATTCAGTATCATCGTATGATATTTTATTTGTTTTTATTGTCTGTAGTGTAAAGAGAGTTTCGTTTACTTTTTTTTTTTAATAAAAAAGTCGGCTTGTCTTATGCCCCCTGCTTTGGCTGCGCTGGACTTCCACACCAACTTCAGCTATAGTAGCAGTATTCTGCAATCATAATGTCAAAGCCTCGGGAAAGAAAAAGAACAAGGCTGCGCACTTGACTCCGTCCAGCAACTCATCGACTTCGCTGCACAGCGTGCAAGCAACATGCCTTGGTCAGGATTCCCTGCACAATGCAGCCACCGTAACATGCTAGAGATTCGAATAGGCTGGGCCTTGTTTCCTGCAGTACATGTCCAGCACAGTAGCCACAGCTGGCTGATTAGCTCCCAGTGGGTTTTTGAGTGCCGATGTCCGCCAAACTCGGGTTAATTGGCGGGAATCATCGGAATAATTGTGGGACTTGCAAATCAGACAGACGCGGAATCAGTGCGCGAAAACTGTGACCAGCAACGGTTGAAGTTCACTATTACTGGGTCTAGATTTTGTGAAAAGTGTTTGGATGCTTTATTCCTGTAAATGTTTTCTGCGATAATAGTTCTTTCTGTTTTCTGCGATAATAGTTCTTTCTGTTTTCTGCGATAATAGTTCTTTCTCAGTGTGGAGAGAGAGAGAGAGAGAGAGAGAGAGAGAGAGAGAGAGAGAGAGAGAGAGAGAGAATAACAAGCAGCAACGCAAAACTATACAATGAAATACAGTTGACAAAAACAGACATACAGACAGAGAATGACTGATACAGAAATACAGAGGGAGAAAGGACAACTGCGTGTGTGTGGGGGGGGGGGGGGGGTAAGGGGGGGGGGGTAGTAGAGCTGATGTACGCAATTTAATTTGCGCTGAGAGACTGATCATTAGCTGCTTTGAAAATGCCGAGGCACCCCCTCTAGCGCTAATATGCAGTTCACGATAGGTCTATCCCCTTTCACTTTCAAATTCGTTCTTGGTGAGCTAAAGCCAGTGGCTGTACTAAATTGGATGTCTGGTTTGCTGGGTTTTTTTCAACACCTCTCCTGCTGTCTCTCCGACAGCTTTCGTCTGGCTTTCATTTATTAACCAGTACAAGGCGCCAACTAGAAATGAACCATGGACAATATGTGTGGAATGTGTTTATTGCGTATGACTTGTTGGGTAGCTACTTGCTGCACGCCTACACCTAGTCATTCTCCGTTTGCAGGCAATACGTTTTTGTGATTTTGTTTTTGTGATTTTGTTTTTGTGTTTTGTTCGTTTTGTTTTTGTGTTTTGTTGGTTTTTGGTTTTGTGTTTTGTCTTCGTGCTGTAGTGAGACAACTACAAGTGTTCGATCGCGACATGCTGAGAACAAATGAAAAGACAAAAAGTCTGCACTTTGTATAGATATTGTCGACTACTACAAATTGGAAACGACAGAGGTCCTGAATCTCGCTGTCGGAATGCTTTTTGTCAGCTGTTATTTCAGTATTACTTTATCTTATTTTATCTCTGTTTATTTCATATCAATTGACTGTTCGTTTATTCGATGTGATAACTTTGACAGGCATAAACTGTGTGTGATTTCATGTTGGTGGTGTTCGCAGATATGCAGTTATGATGTCCGTTTCTTATTCTATATTAGTGGTAATATCTCTAAGCGATGACAAATTTCATTTCACCTGTATATTTACACACACTTGTCTCTTGTGCACGTTTTGGAGTTCACCCCTAAACCAGCTTCCCTGGTATTACCTGCTATTGACAAATACGGGTGGGTGGGTGGGGGGTTGGGGGTTTAACGTCCTTTTCCACCACATACGGGTGATATCAAAGACGGGGCAACGATGAAAAGGCCAGCACAAATATTTGGCCCCAGCCGGGATACGAACTCACGATTCGAGCATTAGAAGTCCAACGCTCTACCATTCGGCCACCCCGGCTCCCCCTATTGACAAATAAAAACAACAGAAAAATGAAATAAGGTAAAAAAAAAAAAACAAAAAAAAAACACCAAAAACAAATTTGAAACGTGGAGCTATTACGTTTCTTTAAAAAAGGAAAAGAAAACACAACCACAAAAAAACAGAGTAGGCAAAAGCACGAGCGAGCAAGCACGTGATGAGTAATATCTCCTTCCCTCCTCCCGAACACAAGAGCAGCACGATCAGACCCCATCCCTCACAGGCGTAAATGTTAAACTCGTGATAAGAACACTTCTTTATGCATGTACATGCCTTCCGGTGATGGTTTGGGTTTCGGAAGTTGATGCCTGGTGCAGTGTCTTCTGGGATATTGTTTGACCTAGGTCATTACGGGCGCCCGGACACGTATGGAAATTAATGCAAGGACATGTTGCTGACAAAAAGAATTCGTTTGAACCAAAGACTCTATGGTTACACAGCGTAGCTGATTCAGACTGAGCCCATGTTTCAACTTTACCGTCAAACGGTAGAAAGGCTGAAATGTTCATCAAAGCCATGGTGCTTATGCCCTTTTACTAAATGACTGATACCTCCAACTGCTCCACTACGGACAAGGGTGGGTGGGTGTTTGGGGGTTTAACGTCCTTTTCCACCACATACGGGTGATATCAAAGACGGAGCAACGATGAAAAAGCCAGCACAAATATTTGGCCCCAGCCGGGATACGAACTCACGACCCGAGCATTAGGAGTCCAACGCTCTACCATTCGGCCAGCCCGGCTCCCCGCTCCACTAGGGACAAGAAACACACTGATGATTTACGAGAGAGGGAGGGTTATGTTGTTATAGCGGGAGGTTTTAAGTCCCAGTGAGAATGAAAATGTTTCTTTTATCCCCACCGTTCTGAGCAGTTTTCCGACTTTGCACCACCGCGACACCGTTAGGAAATCCCGAACGAAGTCGCTGCACGTTTTCTGTGTCGCACTGACGACAGGTCCACAAAGACTGAAATTATAGGTGCGGGAAATCCGAGACAACGAAAGGGGACTGTATTGTTTACTGATGGCGGCTGGTACAAATTTTCACCCGCATGATCGTAAATCAACGCGTGAAGCACTCATTTATCCGCGCGGCGTAAACAGCTTTTCAACGGTAGGGTCTATTTCCTTTTCAGGTCCTTCTTCGTTTCAGTTTTGCTTTGTTGTGCTTTGCTGCACGAACCTGGATGCGCCAAGGACAGATGTCCAGCCGTGTTTTCCCAGTAGTATGCTACAAACTCTACTCACTCTCTAGTCTATAGAGTTTGTAGTATACGAACTATCGAGGAGCCAAGATAGACGAGCGGTACCAGTGATCGGGTCGTGAGTTCAAATCCCGGCTGCGGCCAAATATTTGTGCTGGCTTTTTCATCGTTGCCCCGTCTTTGATATCACGTGGTGGAAAAGGACGTTAAACCCCCAAACACCCACCCACCCATCCAGACGAGCGGTACGTAGAGCGTTGGACTTTCAATACTCGGGTCGTGAATTCGAATCCCGGCTGTAACCAAATATTTATGCTGGCCATTTTCTGGTTAACCCCGTCTGTGATACATGTATCACCGTTACGTTGTGGAAAAGCACGTTAAGCCCTAAAACACCCAACCACCCTTTGGGGCGGTCGGTGGTCTAGTGGTTAAGAGATTTGTCACCAATGCGAGAGGTCAGGGGTTCGAGTCCCACTCGGTGCAAAGAATTTTTCCTTCTCGTACGTGGCACCGATCATTCGGGCCGATCGTCGGGGGTTCTCTCTGGGTACTCCGGCTTCCTCCCCCTCTGCTTTGGAAATGTTTAGCCCACAAAGTTTGAAAAATAAATGCAATTCTAAATTCCGAAATTTAAATAGCTGAGCTGACCTTTCGCACCACGTGATTGTAATGTGTTTATGTCCAGTGTGTGAGAGAATGCGTATGATTCACGTGAGCGTGCGTGTTTGGGTTCAGTTCGCGGCGCTTTGAACCGATTCATGAACTTGGATAAAGCGCCTAATACTCATTATTATTATTACTACCGTAATCTCGAAGTATGCGCAACTGAGTTCAAGCCTGAAATGCTGCAACCGATCATAGTGCGTTCACTTACTCTGTCTAGATAATTATCGTACGTCTCTACGCCAACCAACCAACCACCCAGCCAGCCAGATCCCATCTAGACCGGTTTTAAATAATGACATTGTACCGATCGCAGCAGCAATCTGTTATTGACACGTTTGTCCAGAAAAAGGGAACACCTTTCGCAGTAAATATCTCGCGCCAGCGTCCGCCTCCGTAAACTCTCTAAATTTATCTCACTTAACGTTGCACAACTGCACTCCTTGAGTACGTTCAGAGCTGGGGACAGTCGGTGCAGTCCTATCCGTCACGTGCCAGCACGCGGCGCCAGATTGTGGAGATCAGAGTTCGTGTGACACGAGAAGACGTACTTGTTTTACTGTTTAATACGGCAAAGTACGAGGCTTCCACGAGTGCAGGTCCCTCCGTTTGGAACTCTCTGCCAGCTCATCTCGTCAGGGTCTGCCTCAACCAACTCCTTCAGGCAGAACATGAACGCACATCTTTTTGACAGCTCTCTCTCTCTCTCTCTCTGGGATAGCCGAATGGTAGAGCGTTGGACCTTTAATGCTCGGGTCGTGAGTTCGGATCCCGGTTGGGGCCAAATATTTGTACCGGCCTTTTTCTCGTTGCACAGTCTTTGATATCACCCTAACGTGGTGGAAAAGTATGTTAAACTCCCGAACACCCCCCCCCCATTCCCCCCCCCCTCACCGCTCCTTTCCGTTCTCATTCCAAAGGCGTCGTGGGCTTGCTTAGCTGCGCCGTACAAATGGCCGGTCATAATCACCATGATGAATGCTCTACACATTTTTGTTTTTGTTTTTTTGTTTTGTGTTGGGGTGGTCGGTGGTCTAGTGGTTAAGAGACTTGTCACCAATGCGAGAGGTCAAGGGTTCGAGTCCCACTCGGGGCAAAGAATTTTTCCTTCTCGTATGTGGCATCGTTCATTCGGGCCGATCGTCGGGGGTTCTGTCCGGGTACTCCGGCTTCCTCCCCCTCTGCTTTGGAAATGTTCAGCCCACCAAATTTGAAAAATTAAATGCAATTCTAAATTCCGAAATTTAAATAGCTGAGGTGACCCTTCGCACCACGTGATTGTAGTATGTTTATGTCCAGTGTGTGAGAGAATGCGTGTGATTCACGTGAGCGTGCGTACTGGGTTCAGTTCGCGGCGCTTTGAGCCGATTCATGGTAAAGTGCCTATACAATACTCATTATTATTATTTGTTACCGTGCTGTCGCACTCTCCAAAGGAAGGGCTCGGGGTTACAGCGTCCACCTTCAGCTGGCCTCCTATCGAGGTTATACCGCGCTCTGCATCCTACGTTTCTGGGGGACGGTTAGTTAGTTAGTTATTTAGGGCTTAACGCCGCGCAAGCAACAAAGGCTAATTCGCGGCAATCTGGGGACGGGTGTTTAGGGTTTCGTGGTACACTGTTCCATCGGAGCTGAACTGTCACTCAAAGAATAGTGTCGCCAAGGGGCATCCGTCTTTCAGCGCTCCGAATAAAACTTTTAACATCATTACGGGACCCCACGCCCATCCCCGACCCTCTGGTTATAATTACTTTGTTCCGGTGTGTTTGGATTTACACCGACTGACATCTTCGTGGTGATGTTGGCACGTGCAAGGGGGACAGGTTTTGACCTACTTCGGGCTGGTGGATCTTTTTTTATTTTTTTTATTTTTTTTTTAGCTGGTTGCAGGGATCTGGTTGTCTGGGAGTGAAGGATGGGTGACGGGTGGGCGTCGGGAAGGTTGTGCTTTGTGGTCAATGGTCACCGCCCTTGTACGACGGAAGACCCTCAGGATTTTAGCAAGTAGAGCGATGGAGCCTCGTCAGTGGTAGTGCGTGTCCACAAGGAACGGCTGAAACCTCACTGCACTCGAATGAATTGGATCAACTAAGTGGCATCCTTCCGCTGGAAGCTCAGAGAAGGCCTCTACTTTTTTTCCCCCATTTTCATTGGGGGTAGGTGGGGGGGGGGGGGGAGGAGGAGGCTGTATCCTACTCCCGAGGAACTGTTCGGTTCCTGCGGCACCTCTGTAGTCTAGTTTCATCGCTTTCTCCGACGTACACAAAGCAAACCGCGCTATTCGCTCTTTTTTCTCCTCCAGCTGACGGTCAACTGACGTCTACTATATATATAGGTCCAGCTGATTGGGGCTAATCTAGAGAGAGGTCCATGACCCAGACCAGGTTTCCTTCCCCCCCTCGAGATCTCGGTCCCAGTCACCGGGGGAGACATTTTCCGAGCCGCTGGTTTGCATTATGTGTTTGTTGCAGGCAAGCCAGTACTATTACCGATAGTCGTTAGCCTCGTAGTCTTCACCGGGGTTAAACAAGATGGCCACGGTCAAACGATGTGCCACTCTCGATTCAAAAGTTTCAACAGCGGTTCAGGTCTCCAAACAGTGGCACTCTCATTCGTTCTTTTGTCAAAAAGAAAAAAGAAAAAAAGAAAAAAGAAAAAAAAAGGACTAATTCCTTGGGCGATTTTAAAATCTGAGTGCACTTCCTTTGATCAACGGACTTCGGTTTCTCGTTTCGATAACTACGGACCGTTCATCGAACAACCACCTACCTTTGCGATTCGAACACACCACAAGAGCCACCTACCTTTGCGATCCGAACACACCACAAGAGCCGCCTACCTTTGCGAACTAAACACACCACAAGAACCACCTACCTTTGCGATCCGAACACATCACAAGAACCACCTACCTTTGCGATCCGAACACATCACAAGAACCACCTAACTTTGCGATCCGAACACACCACAAGAGCCATCTATCTTTGCGATCCGAACACACCACAAGAGCCACCTACCTTTGCGATCCGAACACACCACAAGAGCCATCTACCTTTGCGAACCGAACACACCACAAGAGCCACCTAACTTTGCGATCCGAACACACCACAAGAGCCACCTACCTTTGCGAACCGAACACACCACAAGAGCCACCTAACTTTGCGATCCGAACACACCACAAGAGCCATCTATCTTTGCGATCCGAACACACCACAAGAGCCACCTACCTTTGCGATCCCAACACACCACAAGAGCCACCTATCTTTGCGATCCCAACACACCACAAGAACCACCTACCTTTGCGATCCCAACACACCACAACAGAGCACAGAATTGCGTATGCTCAGATTTCAGAAAATAAATTGCGACTTCACCAGAGAGCAATCGCCGTCGTAACTTTCGAATCGAGAGTGGCACTTAGCTGGACAGCGGGCATCTTGTTTACCCCCCCCCCCCCCCCAAAGTGAGTCTGCGGAAAGGGATTCGTTACTTGGTTCGTTGCGTGTTTTAACTTCTTTTACCACCACGTACGAGCGTAGGGATGATACCAACAGACGGGGCAGCGACAGAGGAGCACTCCAGCACAAACCTTCGGGCTACACAACACAGATACGGATTTCAAAGAAAATGCTAACATATTTCTCTTGAACATAACGCTGCACATGATACCCTAGAAATACTTTAAAATTCATCCCCCCCCCCCCAAAAAAAAAAAAAAATGATAAAAATAAATAAATAAATAAATAAAAATAAAATAAAATTAAAAATAAATTAAATAAAAAAATAAAATAAATTTTAAAAATAAAATAAATTTAAAAAAAATAAATTTAAAAAATGAATAAAATAAAATAAAATAAAATAATCCAGCAGCCAAGGACTCACGTGTAGGGCAAATTTAAACAAAATACATATTCCAATATTCCACTTTTTTTTTGCAATGCTAGCAGCGATCACCTACCCCTCTCAATCCTCTGTCGTCTGCTAGCTTTTGTGCCAGCCGCGCGTGAATACAAATACTCCAGCGTCGGTTATCCAGGCTGCCCTCCCTAGTGTGGGATTTCGTAGCGACAATAAGACACCAACGCGCAGAAAGCACGCAGACCGTTATCATGATATTGGTGGCCTGTAGTTAACAAAATGGCTTGCCTTCTAGAAAATTGTCCCTTGCACTCAGCTTAACGTTTCCCTTGATACTAATGTTGTAATGCAACCTCAGTTGATTGAAATCCTCTCCACCCCCACCCCCCACCCCCACTCCCCTCCCCCACGAGATGAAAGGAGAGGGTCGCGTGGGTGGGAGGGTGGGTGGGAGGATGTTTGGGGGTTTGAAGTCCTTTTCCACCACATACGGGTGATATCACAGACGGGGCAACGATAAAAAAAGCCAGCACAAGTAATTGGCCCCAGCCGGGATACGAACTCACGACCCGAGCATTAGAAGTCCAACGCTCTACCATTCGGCCACCCCGGCTCCCCAGGGTCGCGTGGACTTCTGCTTGCGCCAAGTCTTAATATAAAGCTGAAGGAGCTGAAATGGATCCAACTCAGTGTAGAGGTGCTCTTTTGGGTCCGAGAGCAGTTTTGATTTTACTCCCATTTAACCGGCTGAAGCAGTGTGTGTGTGTGTGTGTGTGTGTGTGTGTGTGTGTGTGTGTGTGTGTGTGTGTGTGTGTGTGTGTGTGCCATGCACTATGAATCCTTTGGCGTTGCTCACAATAACACCTTCAATTCCCCCCCCCCCCCACCCGACTCATCCCTACTCCCCCCCCCCTCTCCGCCCGCCTTTATTATTATGGTTAGTGGGGGGTTTTTTTCCTGGCAAGGCCACACCTCCATCATGTTAAGACAAGCAACCCAACATTTCCAAAACTAATCATTTTTGCTTTCGCACTGAAGCTCTAACCGTTTCTTCACTGATTGGAAATAGCAGACCAAGATTTCCATTACACACTCAGCAGTTGTGTCAGTGTGCCATACAAGTCCTTTGGTATTAGCTCACCGTGACACCTTCCTTCCCCCCTCCCCCCCCCCCCGAACACCTGTTTCCCCGCCTCTTCTTTTTTTTCCCCTTCGAAAATCGCAGTTTGCAATCTGCAGCGGCCTCGGGGAGCCGGGGTGGCCGAATGGTAGAGCGTTGGACTTCTAATGCTCGGGTCGTGAGTTCGTATCCCGGCTGGGGCCAAATATTTGTGCTGGCTTTTTCATCGTTGCCCCGTCATTGATATCACCCACATATGGTGGAAAAAGGACGTTAAACCCCCAAACACCCACCCACCCA
The DNA here is from genome assembly GCA_018292915.2 of Batillaria attramentaria. NCBI lineage: Eukaryota > Metazoa > Mollusca > Gastropoda > Batillariidae > Batillaria > Batillaria attramentaria. The sequence goes on from JACVVK020000087.1 coordinate 1,528,574, forward strand.
CCCCCCTGCAGCAGTCTCGGACCTCGCGAGGAAGGCCCACGCCTTGCGTAATAGTGGCTTGAAGTGGCTCCTACTGGTGTGCAGTGGTAGAAGTCATCATGGAGCGTGCAGGAGGTGGCTGGGCTCGAGCTCGTAATTAAACTTGATTAAATTAAGGCCATGCCCCCTTTAAGATAAGAAAAATGACCCAGTCGTGGAGCACCAATTAACTGCGTCTCGTTTTGTCTCGGTTCTTTGAAGGTGCTGTCGACGCTCTTTCTAGGTTTCATATCGGGAGCATTCTGTTCTTGAACGGTTGCGCTGTGGCTGCGCTCGCGAAATAGTCTATCTTAGAGATGAGTAGAGCTCCGAATACAACACACTAACGTTTGATTGCCGTGCGGACGAGGAAAACGCAGCCGTCCGGAGCTTCAAGGTCGAGTGACGCTACGACTCTGTCACCGTCCAGTGCGTTTTTTTTAGTGGCTTTAACCAGTTGAACACAAGCCTCTCTGTGCGTGTATTTGTGTACGCGTGGTGCTAGACGCCACCAAAACAGCTCAGAACGATCTGTGGGCAGATTAAAAAATATGTTTAAACAGAGGCTTTATGATTGTAAACAGCTTGAGGATTTTGGTGGTCTGCCAGCAAAGGACATACAGCGGTTACAATGATTCTGTTCACGGATTAAATGTCTGCAATCTTAGCAAAAAGCCGCAAACATTGCAGTTTTTTTTTTTTTTTTTACTGCGACACCTTCGATTGTGCATAATCCAGGCAACTCTGTCACAGTTGCGGAGTTTTCAGCGCTTCGGGGACCCTTATAAAACCAACACGAGTTTGCCGTGACATTATTTAGCTTTTGGTCAGCGAGCGAGACACATCGCTACAGTGTCTAACGGATGTTGAGTGCTGCACGATCTTTCTCGCTCAGTGTCAAAACGCTAACTGAGCTGTGAAATCAGGCTGCCCGTGGCTTTTACTGGGGGTTCAGAGAAGCTGAAAACTCTGCAACTGTGACAGAGTTGACTGTGTTTGAGAGTTGACTGTGCTTGAGAGTTGACTGTGCTTGCACGGTCGACTCTGTAAATTTTTTCACACTTCGGAAAGCTTTTTTTTTTGGGGGGGGGGGGGGAGAGCTTAGATCTTTAAGCGCATTCTATGAAAAGTTTTCTATAGCGTTGTATTGCGACTTTAAAGCCCTCAAACAACCGGCAACAAATCGTTCAGAGGGTTGTTTCTTGACTGGTCGGAATTTCGGAAATAGCATACCGTGATTTCGATTACACGCGCAGCGTGGGGTTACGGGTAAGAGAATGGACGAGGGGTTGAGAGACGGTTAGGGTGGGTGTTTGGGGGGAGGGGGGGAGGGACGGTTGGGTGGGGTGGAGGGTGGTGGTGGTGGTGGTGGAGGATAAGATGCAGGCCAGGAAAGATCGAAACAGAAGGCTTAGAGAGTTAGAGAGTCAGGGATAGAAAGTGAGGAGTGTGCGAAGCTGCTGAAGTATCTGTTGACATTTTGCGTGAGCTTCCTTCTTAGCTGGTTTTCTCTCTCTCTCTTTTTTTTCTTTTTCTTTTTTGGTTGTCCCAACTCTTTCTTTCTTTCTTTCTTTTTGCCAGCTCCAGTGGTGTTCCTCCCAGGTCATGGGTGGAATCCACGGAGGGCTCGAAAGCTGGGGCATTATTATTATTATTATTATTATTATTATTATGCATGGGGATGGAGATGAGGATGATGGTAAGATGATGCCATGGAGGTCCATGTGGTTTGGGACTGCGAGACAGGGCTGCATTCCACGCTTCCTGTCATAAATATCTCGGCGTTCACCATTGCCGGGAACTACGGCATCTGCGGTGCCGGCCGTGTAATCATCCATATCATAAGCCATGTCATACGGATACCAAGGAAAGCAACCTCGAAGTCGCACCCGTGAAGTGTGTGAATCTCGGCTGTGTGGCAACAGCCTCCCCATTGGGCCCATAGCACAACCACTCTGGGTAGGAGCCGTCCTAGGTAGGAAAAATCCCGCTTGCCTCGGCTGGGACTCGAACCCGGGTCTCCCGGTCCATGGTCCGAAGTGTTAACCAGTACACGACGGGGGCCGGTCTCTCAGCTGGTTTCAGCTGGAAAGTCGGACATGCCTGACAATTATATCTCTTGACATAGTTCCATGCACAGATCCGTCTGTTTTTGTTGTTGTTCTCGTTGGACTTTTTTTTAGCGGGGGATGGGGAGGGGGGTGGGGGGTGGGGGGGGGGGTGGGAGGGGGGGGTGGATGGAGCACGTATGTAGTCATTACGTTAACGGATAACGGATAATTTTCTTGTTCCGCTTTAACTCAGTTCCTACCAAGTAAGTTTGTGGTTGTGCACCAGCAGCCTCCATAAACAAATCATAATTAAATTATGTCTGCGTGGATTTACATTTGGCGTAGGGGTAGGGGGAGTGTGTTGCACTTTGAATGTACTCGTGATTGCTGCAGTGAGAACCGTCAAGAAACCATTAGTCTTGCCTGATTTTGGCATACAGGGCCAAACCCGAAAAAGAGTGAAAATAAAAGACGACATCCAACAACAACAACAACCGTGGGATTCTCGTGCGCGGTACGACATGTGTTAAAGGTTTTATCGGCGTTTGTTGGTTGATTCAATGATTGTTTCACGTCGTATCTACAGGCCCTGCCTGTACTGTGTCCAGCTAGACTCTCCAGGGCCCGCATGTAAAAGTCGGGGTTAGGGAATTTAGCCCCGGGTTAGAGTCTAACCTCGAACTAAACTAGCTCTAGGGTTAAATTTTCTGTTGTTTATTGTTTTAAATCAGGAAGCGGGTCCATTCCAGCAAGGTGCCTATGCCGTTATAGAAGGATTTTTGTATTTCTTTCTTCGCTTCCTTTTTTTAAATTTAATTTTGTTTTGAATTTGGGGTTTCTTTTGTCCTAGTCTGGGTTAGCCCCGTAGCCGTGGGTTAAATTAACCTCGAGTTTTACATACGGGCCCTGTACAACAGATCCTACCCTGACAATTACCTGTATCAAGACTGAATCAATTCCTATTCCAACAGCTGCTCTGGGGTTTTTTTTCTTCTTTGTTTTATTTTTTTCCATTCCAGCGTAGGAAACCAGGGTAACAACTCAGGAATTTTCGAATCAATCCTACTTTGGCCTCCTTACGCCAGTACGAGGTTCATCGTTCTGTTTGTGGCCAATTTTCTGTGTATGATTTGCGCATCGTTCTGCTTGTATTCAATTTTTTTTTTTATGATGTATGTTCTGTGCGTCGTTCTGCGTGCATTCGATGGGGCTGGGCCGCTATTGCGCGGGTCCGCTAGTGCGCGGGTCCGCTATTGCGCGGGGCCGCTAGTGCGCGGGTCCGCAAGTGCGCGGGGCCGCTATTGCGCGGGAATGAAATGTTCGGTTATGATTGTTCTGTTTTGTTGCCTTATGCGCGAGGATTGCAATGTAATTACCTTAATGAAATAAAAGCAGATTGTCTATTCAACAGTCTTTGTCTTTGTAGTGATGCAAAGCAAATGTGAAGTAGAATAATTATATGGAAAATATTGACGATTTTCCAAGGAACCCACTGTTTTTGTGAAACCCATTTTTTCAAATGGAAATTTCTCGTATTTATAGGGACGTGTGTGTGTGTGTGTGTGTGTGTGTGTGTGTGTGTGTGTGTGTCTGTGTCTGTGTGTGTGTGTGTGTCTGTGTCTGTGTGTGTGTGTGTGTGTGTGTGTGTTGGATCAATGGGTTGATGGGTGGGGGGGGGGGGGCACAGGAAAGCCCTGTGATCATGCTTTTCTAATGTGGAAGTTTTAAAGCATTAAATCACTCATATTTGTGTAGGATGGGCTGGGTGATTCACTTGATGAATGTATGTTGACAAATTCAGACATGCTATATTCTGGCTCGTGATTAGGCACTATACACACTGTGTTTGACATGTCACATTTACGGACTCCTGCAGATTTTTCATGTGATATGAACCTGACATTTTCGAAGATCAAAATATTGCTCTTATTTTCATCTGTCATAATGTATGTCATATACTTTCGTAGCTCGAGGAAAATATCTCAGATCATGTGCTGTGACTCACGAGCACCAAAGTGATACAAAACAAATTTCAAATTTATATACATGTATAAATGTTACTTTGGCCATTTAATAAAGAGTTTTTAATGTATTTTATTATAAAGAAGTACAACCAATGAAAACACTCATTTGTCAGATTTTTACCAATACCGGCAAGTCGTCCATAATACTACGCGTACACTGACCATCACCGTATATAATAAGCATTTTGATATATACTTCATTTCTGTTTGTTTAAATGATAATAAACCATTGGCAAGTGGCATAATAATTGATTTAAGTAGTACAAGAATCTGTTTATGATTTAGACCAGCTGTTTGTGAATATCACGTAAGTCGTCGAAGCGTGAAAGCGCGCCTTTAAGTTAAGGGCTGTAACTCTGGTGCATCCCTATGGATTCTTGGGAACATTTTTGAAATACAATCAGGACATCCTAGGAAGACATCTGGCACCATCGTAGTACATTCCCGGGGTGGGGGGGGGGGGGTGCACGGTAGGCCCCGTCACCTTGGCAAGTATTGCTTCTTATAGATGATATGGCCGCGCAATAGCGGCCCCGCGCAATAGCGGCCCCGCGCACTAGCGGACCCGGACCCGCGCAATAGCGGCCCCGCGCACTAGCGGACCCGCGCAATAGCGGGCCGACCCCCATTCGATCTGTGGTGTATGCACTGTGTGCATCGCCCGGCCCGTGTATACTTTTTGATGTTTGTTCTGTGCACTGGTCGTTCAGTGTGATCCAATCTCTGGCGTATGGTCCGTCCTGACAAAAATCAATTGTTACCGGGCCTTTTCCAAACAGCGTGTTCGGTGCAAATTATCTGTGTGTGGAAACCTTGTGCTGGCGTCTGTCAAGCTCGTGTATGATCACCTGACGCACGTGCACGCTCCATGTTGGGAAGGAGACCACACGAGGATAGTGTGCTGCTATAAGTGTGAAGAGCACTGGAGCAGAAGAGTCCCGCAGAGAATTTTATCAAGTACACACACCTGTCAGTCGCAGCTCTCTCTCTCTGTCTGTCTGTCTCTCTCTCTCTCTCTCTGGGGACGTAAGATCGGTCTCTATTGTCGGTTCCTATGGTCTTCAGGGCATCAGTCGTGTTGGTTCTGCCGCAACGGCAGGGAATTTTATCGATACTGATCATCAAAGACTTCGAATTCTCTCTCTCTCTCTCTCAGTGTGTGTGTGTGTGTGTGTGTGTGTGTGTGTGTGTGTGTGTGTGTGTGTGTGTTTGAGTGATAAATTAAGTTTCCTTGTTGTCACTTCTACCCCCCCCCCCCCCCCCCACACACACTTCCCCTCACCTTCTGGACATCTTTCTTATGCTGCATGAGAAATAAGAATTTTATTCTACAGCAGGAACGTCATCACTGATGAATGTCAGTAGTGCCTTAGGTAAGGGAAACAGCGCATGTTCTTCCTGCTCCATCTGTGTCCAGTTAGTTTACTTTCCTTTGTTCGTATACCCCCTCAGAATGAAGCTACTCCGTCTGCTCTTGTTAAAAAGTTGGATCGGAACCGCACGCGGAGAGGAGATTGTCGAGCGTCAGAGGAACAATTTAATGTTCGGGTCACGAGTCGCCGATCCCAGCTTGGAGGCAACATTTTGCACTGGCTTCTTTCCTCGTTGTTTTGTATCCTGTGATTATTGCCGTGGTCGATTTTCAACCCCCCCAAGCAAACATTAAGAAACTCTATCTCCCCTCTTTACGTTTTTTGTTATCCTGCGAAATGAAGTGGCTTTCAAAATCTCACTTTCATTTTTTTGCCCTTTCTTTTCCTTTCTTCTTTTATTGCTCTCTCTTCCTTTGCACCCTTTTCCCTCTGTTTTCTTTTTCTCTCTTTTGCTGGTTGTTTTTCTTTTTTGAAACATTTGTCTGTCTCAGAAGTCCCCATGTGCAGACTTTCTTTCAGTAGGCAGCCTGAAAGTCACCTTCACGGCAAAGAGAGGGAGAAAAAAGGAAAACAAAAAGCAGAATCTTTCAGGCACAGAGAAGTGAAACACACACACACACACACACACACACACACACACACACACACACACACACACACACACACACACACACACACACACACACACACACACACCACATAAATCACGCACTCAGTACCATTGAAACTCAGGTAAAAGGTATCTATTGTGCACAGCCGAACATGTCTGACAACGGACAGTCGAGGATTCTGTTTTTGGTAACAGGAGAAGCTCATCCCGTGTGGGAAGAAAGTCAGGCAACCTTTTCCTGATTTGAATCAGATTTCTTTTTTGAAACTAAAAGAATGGTATGGTATACATGCTATTTGCACGGCGGTCGATTGCAAGCCATAGATAACACTTGTAAACAGATAGGAGTCAGTATCGAAAGAAATGCCAGCTTTGAAGGGAAACAAATCATGACACCAGCCCTCAGCTGGTGTTCATGAAGTTAAAACCTCTATGGTCGTAACACCGCTGATGTGAAAGCATTCGGTTGAGTATTTTCGGAGAAACAGGCCTGCACACACACACACACACACACACACACACGCACACGCACACACACACACACACACACACACACACACACACACACGCACACGCACACGCACGGCACTCACTGCGGCGGGGAAGTGCGTTCAGGGACACCATGCCTGCCAGTAACAATGTTGTTATTGTCAGAGTTACACTTGCATCATGCCTGCCGTGCGGAGAATGCGAGCGACGTGTGTTTATGCCACAAAACGTGCCTTTGAACGTGGAATCTTTAGCCCGTCCTATGATGTTGTTTCCATTACCATTACTATGGAAACAACATAAAAACTGCCGCTTTCGAAGCTGTAAGGTTGTTTGCCAGATAGAAGGGTGTTTCATTTGGCCATTGTGACCGTCTTCGCGACCATGTGGCTTCTAATGCTAGAGAAATACAACTTTCTTTGAGCCTCTGGTCCATTCCTGAACAGACTGGGGCTCAACAAAGCTTCTAAAAATATCCACCAATCAGCGCCGTCTATAGCTGGTCGTCGGTCCGCAACCAAATAACGTCGTCTGTTCAGTACGTGACTTCTAGAACAATTGACACGTCTGGCAGTCACCTCTAATGCTCGGGTCGTGAGTTCGTATCCCGGCTGAGGCCAAATATTTGTGCTGGCTTTTTTCATCGTTGCCCCGTCTTTGATATCACCCGTATGTGGTGGAAAAGGACGTTAAACCCCCAACACCCAAACCCACGCCTGGCAGTCACCAGAATGGTCTCAGATGCTATATTGTCACCCAAGTGTCTGATCCTGACGCTCTGAATAAGCGCATTAATTTTTGATGAAAAGTTTTCCACAGCATTGTTGTACGCCTGTCTTACGCATTGAGACTGTAAAATAAGCGCGTTTACCTAGGATATACTGGTGTTACAATTTTTCTCTGGAAACCTAGCTGTCCTTTTGACGCTGACTCCTATCTCTTTACAACGGATATCTTTGGCTTTTAATCGACCGGCGTGGAAATAGTATGTACACTATACCATTCTTTTAGTTTACGTGATTGTAATGTGTTTCTGTCCAGTGTGTGAGAGAATGCGTGTGGTTCACGTGAGCGTGCGTGTTGGGTTCAGTTCGCGGCGCTTTGAGCCGATTCAGGAAATTGGGTAAAGCGCCTACACAATACTCATTATTATTATTTATTATTATTTAAAAAGAAATTTTATTCAAATCACGAAAGGTCGGTGGACCGGGGTGCAGATAGGATGTACACTTGTACCGATCTTTTAATTTAAAAAAAAATCTTATTCAAATCCCGGTTCAGATACTCAAGGCACGCTTACAAGACAACGGAGAGACAGACAAAAGAAATGTATTCCTATATTTTCGGTAGACTAGCCTTTTTTAAGGGACAACGGTGGGTGGGAATTTAACTTCTTTTTCCACCACGTGAGAGTGATATATCAAACACAGGGCAACGTGAAAAAGGCCGCACAAATATTTGGCCCCAGCCGGGACTCGAACTCACGACCCGAGCATTGAGAGTCCAACGCTCAACCATTCGGCTAACCCGGCTCCCCTTTTAGGAGACAAAATAGCAGATACAGATACATACTTCTTCTTACCTTGGTTCATGGTGATGCACGTGGGTTTACCTTGCCATTAACATGGATTGCAGGACTTCTTTCTTATTTCAATGTCCAGTCAAAACACACGTTGGATGGGTTGGGAGGGGATACATTAAACAGTGTTTTTGTTTGTTTGTTTGTTCTTGTGTGTGTGTGTGTGTGTGTGTGTGTGTGTGTGTGTGTGTGTGTGTGTGTGTGTGTGTGTGTGTGTGTTGTTCTGTTTTTTTTTGTTGTTTTTTTTTTTTTTTTGGGGGGGGGGGGGGCGTGGGGGGTGGAGAGGGGGCGTGTTTGATTTTTTTTTTCCAGGAGAGAAAAATAAAACACTTGCTGGCATTATTTCAAATACTCTGGCATCATTTTGCAGTACTTGTCCGCAGCTGATGATCACCACGAACCGAGACGAATATCGCTGTCTCTGTATTTGCCTAGCTCTCAATGGACCAAGATAAGAAGCTCTGTCTGTGTTATTTGTTACTGTGATTGTGCCCTGTGCAAATGCCATGCGGTGATGCCAGACAGGAGAATGCACCTTGGATGAGGACACTCGGTGTCCCCTCAGAAACCCCGGTGAGCCGTTCTAGATTTTTTTTTTTTTTTTTTTGCCCTGTTTGGATGAGGTGGAAATGAAAGCAACTCTCATCACGGTAACGGTTTCCTCTGGCTTCACCATGGTAACCAAGTCCACGAGCCTTGGGGTTAAAGGTCACACGAACACGAACACACGTGCGAGAGGGAGGGCGTCCCTTTAAGTGCCCATATTATTATTATTATTACGCATGCTGCTGTATTGTGAAAAAAAAATGTTGTCAGTCTGTGAGCTTTGAATCTTGGAGAAGTCAACGTCCGTCTCAAGTCACCCCATTTCATTTACTAATGCAGTAATGGTAATTACAACCTATAGCGAATGGCCTGCAGTACGGGCGGCGGACCTTTACAGTGAACTCGACCCCCATGGGGGAAATCTCGCTGAACCACGAACAATCACGAACTACCCTACGCAGGTTTATGTGCCCGGCGGGAGTTCAAATGCTGACCGTCCACTGACCATGACTGAGCGACTGCTGTAGCGTGAGCTGTTCCTTGGCACTTCGCGACTTTTAACTAAAACTGTCCGTGGATCATAATTGATCGGTTCCTGTGCCACGGACCTTCAGGGTGGTCAAACTGTGCTACGCTGAGCGGTGGTGATACATCTGTAAGTACCCACTGGCTTGCTGTTTATAATGGTATGGTATGGTATGGTATGGTATGGTATGGTATGGTATGGTATGGTAGACTTCTCCTCGGCGCACATATCCATCTCTGCTGAAATGCTCACGGCGCCGCAGGGCTAGAGGACGAAGCAGTGAAAGCCTGCTGCCGCTAAGCGCTACTTTATGTGCAAACCTCCACCCTGCAATTCACTCAATTCATTTCTGTTTACCACGCCACCGGCCACAGCCTACTCTTCTTCGAAAGATGAACGTGGGATTTTTAGCGTGCACACTTCATGTATGTGCGTGCGTGTGTACACGAAGGCGAGACAGGCACCGTAAACGAGTCTGCACATGGATTTGACTCGATATCGTAAGGAAAAATCCCACCATATTCCTGCCCACCGGGGACTCGAACCAGGCAGCTCAGGATCCGAAGTCGGATGCCTTAACCACTAGACCCAATCCCCCTGATAACTGAGTATTGTATAGGCGCTTGAACCAATTTCTTGAACCAATTTCTTGAATCGGCTCAAAGCGCCGCGTACTGAACCCAACACGCTCGCTCACATGAATACACGCTCCCTCTCACACATTGGACATGAACACATTAAAATCACGTGGCGCGAAGGGTCAGCTCGGCTATTAAAGTTTCGGAATTTAGAGTTGCATTTATTTTCAAATTTTGTGGGCTGAACATTGCCAAAGCAGAGGTTTATTTGTATCAGACTGTAAGTCTGTGCCGCTTATTTGAAGCATCTACTACACGATAAGAGATTGGTGCACCAGGCTCCGCATGTAGAAGTCGAGGTTGGGGATTTCAGCCCCGGTTTAGAACCTGACCTCGGACTAAACTAGCTCTAGGGTTTAATTTTTTTTTTTAAATCAGGAAGCGGGTCCATTCCAGCAAGATGCCTAAGCCGTTACAGAAGGATTTGTTTCTTCCGTTCTTCGCCTCCCTTTTCATATCATTTTTTTTTTTTTTTTTTTTAGTTTCTATTGTCCTCGTCTGGATTAGGCCTGTAGCCGTGGGTTAAATAAACCTCGACTTTTACATTCGGGCCCAGCATTTGGCAGGTAAAGCTCGAAAACTGACGGTAAGTGATCATAGTTTGACGAAATCGGCGAGACTGTAGTACATGCAAACTTCGTTCGATCGACCGCGCGGCTGATTCGTCGGGGCCAGTTCTGGTGTTCAGAGGCATCCACGCTGCACCAGATACGCTTCTCAACTTACGTGATGGTTACATAGGCGGCAATCAGCAGTTAAAGTTAGGGCATTTTAGTCTCTTTTGAGCAACACACGTGCATTTCAAGTTGGTCTCACGCTGTGTAGAAAAGGTCGCTGTAACACACATTGGGGATACGCCGTGAAGTTTTTGGGGATACGCCGTGTGAAGCAGCCTTGTGTGCCAATCTCTTAACGTTTAGTAGATACTTAATATAGGCGGCATAGACTTGTAGTCTGTCAGGGTGGGTGGGTGGGTGTTTGGGGGTTTAACGTCCTTTTCCACCACATACGGGTGATATCAAAGACGGGGCAACGATGAAAAAGCCAGCACAAATATTTGGTTCCAGCCGGGATACGAACTCACGACCCGAGCATTAGAAGTCCAACGCTCTACCATTCGGCCACATCTAGTGGCTCTACTATTCGGCCACGGCTCCCCGTAGTCTGTCAGATGGCGAGCTAGAGCCAGTAGTGGTTATTCCATCTCGGTTATTCACAGACATACTCGTATCACCACTGCACAGCGTATCACAGTTTGTCCACCCTGAGCCTTGCTGCTAGCGAGCGGTGTAACACGCCAGATAAACCCGCTGGTTCGAATGACACCAGGACACTTCTAGCCTTAAGCTGCATTGACCCGGGACAAAAAGCGCTCTTGCTTCATCCGTCTATATGCCGGAAGTGCCTACGGAGTAATTGGAGTTCATCTGGCGTATTACACTGGGGCAGTTGATGTGGGAGGTCGTAAGACTGCCCAAGCTGGGGTCAGGAGCTCCAGGTTTTCTTCCTGGTGGAGGGGAGCCGGGCTAGCCGAATGGTAGAGCGTTGGACCTTCAGTGCTGGGGCCGTGAGTTCGAATCCCGGCGTGGGCAGACGACAACAGAGCTCTAAAACAGACTTTGGGACGACCAGTACCTCTATAGTGGCTGTCAGACTACCAATGAAGCACAGTTAGTGAGGACCGGTGACTGAGTACCCCGATTCCAAGCCGCCTCGTCCAGACAGCCGCAATCAGCTTCGGTCAGACAGCGACCAGATTGACCCAGATCGCGCGCGTGCTCCGTCGACGTCATGTGTGTGTGTGCGTGTGCGTGTGCGTGTGCGTGTGTGTGTGTGTGTGACCTTTAACCCCACGGCTCGTGGACTTGGTTACCATAGTGAAGCCAGAGGAAACCATTACCAACCGGGGCCAAATGTTTGTGCTGGCCTTTTTCTCGTTGCCCCGTCTTTGATATATAATCACCCACACATCTTGAAAACCCTTCATGGAACTCACACAACCAACAGTAGCTAACACTTATTTTTGACACCGTGTGCACTGCTCACACTAGTAAGAGCGCCTTTAAACTGACGGCGCGTCCTTTCCGGCTTGTTTGTTTTCCACCTAAGGTCTTTGCCCTCGTACAATTATCGCCACGACCTCCTGTCCACTGTGGCTGGGCCGCACGTAAACCTGGTCGGTGGCACAGATTACGGGGCTCATTCGAGATGGGGGAAGAGTTGTTTATTATTCTTGTCTCCAGTGGCAGATTTTTTTTTTAAAAAAAGATTCTGAAGTGTTGACGATTTCACTCACGTAAAGCCATATATTTGAAATACGAGCTGGAGTTGTCTTTACATTGTAACGTATTGTTGTTTGTTGTGTGTTGTCGTTGTTGTCGTCGTTGTTGTTGGTGGTGGTGGTGGTGGTGTTGCCGTCGTCGTTGTTGTTGTGTTCTTACCGTGTTACTTTATGGGGAGCCGGGGTGGCCGAACGGTAGAGCGTTGGACTTCTAATGCTCGGGGGGTGTGAGTTCGTATCCCGGCTGGGGCCAAGTATTTGTGCCGGCTTTTTCATCGTTGACCCGTCTTTGATATCACCCGTATGTGGTGGAAAAGGACGTTAAACTCCCAAACACCCACCTACCCACCCGTGTTACTTCATGTAGCAACAACAAGCGATTGGCCAAGTGCACGATGATGTGCTGGGATTTTTTTGTTTGTGTGTGTGTGTGTGTGTGTGTTTGTGTGTGTGTGTGTGTGTGTGTGTGTGTGTGTGTGTGTGTGTGTGTGTGTGTGTGTGTGTGTGTGTGTGTGTGTGTGTGTGTGTGTGTGCGCGCGCGCGCGCACACACACACACGAGAGAAGCTCATATGTGCGAAGCTTGAGAGTGCAGTGTGATATCAGAGACGTGCTGTAATAAACTCCACACGAGTCTTTTTATGAGTGAATGAGTGAATGAGACTTCTTCCGCACTCAATATAAGAACTCGCTACGTGAAGAGTTTAGGCCTGAGTCACCGTATACCTCGGTAAGACCACGGGCTCTTCAAAAATTCACCACGTAACATTTTGGCACACGTACCACCTGAGTCACCGTATACCTCGGTAAGACCACGGGCTCTTCAAAAATTCACCACGTAACATTTTGGCACACGTACCACCTGAGTCACCGTATACCTCGGTAAGACCACGGGCTCTTCAAAAATTCACCACGTAACATTTTGGCACACGTACCACCTGAGTCACCGTATACCTCGGTAAGACCACGGGCTCTTCAAACATTCACCACGTAACATTTTGGCACACGTACCACCTGAGTCACCGTATACCTCGGTAAGACCACGGGCTCTTCAAAAATTCACCACGTAACATTTTGGCACACGTACCACCTGAGTCACCGAATACCTCGGTAAGACCACGGGCTCTTCAAAAATTCACCACGTAACATTTTGGCACACGTACCACCTGAGTCACCGTATACCTCGGTAAGACCACGGGCTCTTCAAAAATTCACCACGTAACATTTTGGCACACGTACCACCTGAGTCACCGTATACCTCGGTAAGACCACGGGCTCTTCAAAAATTCACCACGTAACATTTTGGCACACGTACCACCTGAGTAACCGTATACCTCGGTAAGACCACGGGCTCTTCAAACATTCACCACGTAACATTTTGGCACACGTACCACCTGAGTCACCGTATACCTCGGTAAGACCACGGGCTCTTCAAAAATTCACCACGTAACATTTTGGCACACGTACGCGTACCGCGTAGTGAACAGCCTACGTTGTTTGGTTGCGGACTGAAGATCAGCTATGGACAGCTCTGACTGGTGGCTGTTTTTAGCGACTTTGTCGATCGGCATGTAGTGCAAGATATGGAAGCGTTAGTTCGAAGAAAATCAATTTTCTCCACTGTTAGTAGTCACGAAAGTGGTTGCAGTGGCCAAAAGGAACATTATTTCATTTGGCAAACCAACCTTAGGACTTTGTCAACGGCAGTCTTTCGCCTCAGAACTCATTACGTAAACGTAAAGACTTATCTAATGTGGATTATTATCCACAAGTACGGTCGTACGTTTCACAGGAAGGAGAACCATAAAAAAAAAAAAAAAAAAAAAACTGCTGGCACATCAGTCATCGCGCAGTTGGCCAATCGCGCGTGTAGTTAGCAGACCGGGTCATCAACCCCGTTATCGGCGACTCTGCCCGTCAGACGTCTGCTTTAGTCTCTTAGTGGTTTCTGGAACAAATTAGAGAGGACGGTTATTGCCTTCCTTTTTGGAACGACCCTTCGGGCAAATGGACTTGAGGAATATGTGGAGAGGTTAAATAAGCACATCCCAGGATTTTTTAAAGGCAGAGTTTTTTTTTAATCCCCGTCGGACATATCGGTCATTTTTATCCCCGTCGGACATCGGTCATTTTATCCGCGTCGGACATCGGTCATTTTGTCCGTGTCCGACATCGGTCATTTTGTCCGCGTCGGACATCGATCGTTTTGTCCGCGTCGGACATCGGTCATTTTGTCTGCGTCGGACATCGGTCATTTTATCCGCGTCGGACATCGGTCATTTTGTTCCCGTCGGACATCGACTCGTTACCGAAATGTCCGATTCCTCTGTAAGGCTCGTGTCACACGGTTGACGTTTAAGTTTAATCCGAACAGATATCGAACACTACCGAGCATGACGTTTTCTCGTGTTGCAGTTCAGTTCAAGTTCGCTCGGCTTCAGTTCCTCCGGCGAGCCAATTTCATTGGGCGAGAGAGTATTTTACGGCTGGTGGGCGTGACCAGCCTCTAAGTGGTACGATGTACGATGCTTAGAATTACTTGTGAGCATGGGAGTGTTGGAAGACGGGTCTTTAAGTTATACCTTAAAAAAAAAAAAGGTTTGCGGAGGGAAAAGGAACGACCTGATCGGCGAGCATGCGGAAGCGATGAAGACTGCAAATTGGCCAGTACTACATGTAGCATACCACTAGCCAGCTTTTATATATAGTGTGGCTTGTAGCCAATGTAGGGCAGGGCGGACTTGTCTAGTGGCATACAAAGCACATATCCCCTAGATCTACGTAGCGCTCTCAGCTTTACTTACTTCCCCTGTGTGTGTGTGTGTGTGTGTGTGTGTGTGTGTGTGTGTGTGTGTGTGTGTGTGTGTGTGTGTGTGTGTGTGTGTGTGTATTCTCAGTTTTTAATAATGAAGCTGAAAGAAAGGGTTCGTTCACTGACTTCGACTTCGAGGTTGTCAGGTTGTCTGTAGAATCATCACATTTTTTTATTTTTTTTTTTTTTTTACAATGGCAAGTTGACTGTACGTTGTACGTTGTATAATGCGGTTCATATGCGCGCGTGCCACAGAGGGACTGTGTGCGTGCGTGCGGGCCAAAAAAAAAAAAAAAAAAAAATCTCCCTTGGTATAAGGTCACAGATGGTGATTTTGAATGATGATAATCATCATCATCATCATCATCATCATCATCATCATCATCATCATCGAGGGATCTCGTCCATCATTCCATCTACACATTCTCCCACTTCCAGTTTCTTGAGCAAGGTCAGGTTTGGTGGTGTTTTCTGTCTACAGGTTCAACTCTCTCTCTCTCTCTCTTATTTCGGCCTCCACCTTGGCCCGACACTGGGCCGGTATTTGGAGCTCATCACAGTATTGTTCTTTGTGCAAAACGAAACGGCTTCCTCTTTTTTTTCCCGGGGGATGAACTTGTTACTGATCGCTGACTATTTTCAGATTTAACTGAGCGGTAACCTCAAGTGGTTTGGTGTGTGTGTGTGTGTGTGTGTGTGTGTGTGTGTGTGTGTGTGTGTGTGTGTGTGTGTGTGTGTGTGTGTGTGTGTGTGTGTGTGCACTCTCTGTCCTGATTCGATCTCTTCTCTGTCTGTTGCCAGTTCTCTTTAGGCCGACCAGGCAGCGCTGATTAAAAACCTCTCACTCCGTCGTCAAGGGGAATTGCCAAAACACGGCGGTGCTTTCTCGAGGGCTTCAGCAATTTCTTTGGCTCATCTCCTTTCTCTCTCTCTCTTTCTCTCTCGCTCACTTTATCTTCTTAAACAACCCTCAGACGCGTGGTAGCGTCCACGGCCACGGGGGTCAGACGAGAGGGACGGGAGCAGGTTCGGAGCTTCTGTGGGCTACAGAATACAGATACCGGGTGGGGTGGGTGGGTGTTTGGAAGTCAGGGTTTCCAGTACAGATACGGATTTCAAAGAAAATGCTATATATTCCTGTTAAAAATAACTCTGTTTTAAAATTCCCCCCTCCCCCCCCCCCCCCCCCAAAAAAAAAAAAAAAAAAAAAATCACCGAAGACTCATGTGTAGGGTAAATTTAAACAAATTCCAATATTCCACTTTTTTGCAATGCTAGCAGCGGCCACCTACCCCTCATTCCTCTGTCGTCTGCTGGCTCTTGTGCCATCCGCGCATGAATACATATAGTCCACAGGCCAGGTTCATTTTCCCCTGCTTTTACCATTACCTGGCATCATAGTGAGACTTACTTACAAAGCCAGCGAACAGCTCCAGATTCTGATTGCCATTTCTTACTCTGCACACAAATTAAAAAAAGGGGCAAAAATTCTGTACTATATGCCCCGGAAGTTATTAGTGATGTGTAACCTCAGTACGCGATTCAAAAGTTTCCGCGACGATTGCTCTCACGTGAAGCCATACATCCGAAATAGGAGGGTGCATTGTGGTGGCGTGGTGGTAAAAGTGAGCGGTGGTCTAACAGATAGCGCGTCGGATTTAGCCGCTGCGCTACTGAACGGCCGTCACCAGTGTCATGGCGATGAAGCGTGGGTTCGAGCCCAGGTCGAGCTTGTGATATGTGGTACCGGTTTTTCCTGGCTGCCGGGCTGCTCATCGGGGGTTGCTCTCCGGGTTATCCGGCTTTCCTCCCCCGAGCAAAAATGTGAAAAAAAATATAGGATAGGTATTGGGTGGCGCTGCACTGCGGCGACGCGCTTCCCCCCGAAAGGGATAATAAAGTAGGAAAAAAGTCCCTTGTCTGATAAACAGCCTCTTTCTCTCATACCGGGTATGTGGTGGAAAAGGGCGTTAAACTCCCAAACACCCACCCACCCACCCACTCTCTCATACCTCAAAAACTCACTCACTCACTCACTCACTCACGCGACCGCTCGCACAAAGTATAAACTGTATCGTGTCGCATTAAGTGCAGTACTAGTCGTCAAGACGGAATATTAGGAGCGTACAGGCGCACTCACGAGCGAAACTGTTCCAAAAGATAAGTTTGCTTAGCAAACGGTGGAATTTGTCCGTTAAATGGGAAAACGGCTCTCGTGGTTTACAACAACAACAGCAAAAAAGAAGAAGAAAAAAAAGAGAAAAAAATAGAAGGTGGGTGGGTTGGTGTTTGGGAGTTTAACGTTCTTTTCCACCACATACGGGTGATACCAAAGACGGGGCAACGATGAAAAAGCCAGCGCAATATTTGGCCCCAGCCGGGATACGAACTCACGACCCGAGTATTGGAAGTCCAACGCTCTACCATTCGGCCACCCCGGCTCCCCAGAAAAAAATAGAAGAAAACCCCAAAAGGAGCAAAACAAACAACAACAACAACTACTACAGCAACAAAACTCTTTGATAAATCCATTACCTAGTCTAGATCTAAAAAACAAAACACACACAAAAAACGGGCACCTTAAGATTGATTGGTTGAAAAATTCATTTTGTAGTTGTACTATAAATTTGCGAGTAATAGCACCACCAGGACAGAGTGTTTTCCAAGCAGTATTACCGAGTGCTTCTGTTGTCAAACGTGAGCAGCGCCGAATGTTTCTAACTGCCCAGCAAGAGTCTTGTGTATTGATTTTTTCACTCTTATCTATGCAAATTTACGCGACAAGCCTGATGGAATGAAATGTACACACTTAGCAGACGGTTTTATTGCTTCGTTACTGACCTTTCAATTTCACGTCATCGGCTTTCATTTTCCTTTCAGACCACTCACTGCCTGCGCGCACATACTTACGGCATTCCGAAATTTGATCGATTGGCCTCGCTCATAGAAATACTGCTCTTTCTCCTTTAATTGTGTGTCAAGGGAGGTAATGATTTCGATTGATCTCCCTTGGGTGTCAACATAACAGGCTGATGGTGGATTTGTGCAGGGTTCTTGCTCTCCGGGATTTCCTCCGAGCGTTGAGAAAACGCTGTTCATTAGAGTTATCTTCCATTGCTCCTGTTTCTTCTGGAATAGGCAGTTCAACGAATTCTAACCATCTCCAGCGACGGAGAGTATCCTCGACGGGGGAGTGGATAATACAGTCTTGCTGGTAGTTGGAGTTTCAATTTGATGATGATGATGATGATGATGATTGGCATTTTACGCAAGACATATATTTACGCGCGAGAAGTGTGTGTGTGCGTGCGTGCGTGCGTGCGTGCGTGCGTGCGTGCGTGTGTGTGTGTGTGTGTGTGTGTGTGTGTGTGTGTGTGTGTGTGTGTGTGTGCGTGTGTTAGTGTGTGCGTGCGTGTTGTGTGCAGAATTTTAATGTATTGTGGTGGCATTGTTACGTTCTGAGCAGACATTTAGTTTCCCCATGAGGGATGAATATCTCATCTCATCTCATCTGATCTCACGCCGAGACAGTCGAGGTGATGCGCAGGTCGTGAGTTGGAGTTTTGTTTTTGTTGTGTGGGAGCCGGGATGGTCGAAAAGTAGAGATCTGGACTTTCAGTGCCCGGGTCGTGAGTTCGAATCCCGGCTGGGGTTAAAATATTCATGCTGGCCTTTACTCGTTGCCCCGTCTTTGATACCAGCCATACATGGTGGAAAGGGACGCGAAACTACCCAAACATCCATCTGTCTTGTCGTTGGTGTTGTTGTTGTTTTCTGGTTGCAAAACGAATATAAATACAAACCTAAAAACATATATAAAAGATGGATGGTAAACGACCAGCTTTTTCCCTTTCCGTCACGGCTTACAACCACGCAGCGAGATGGGGAGCCTCTTCTTACAAGTGGAAGGATCACGTGTCCTGAAAGTGTTAACACGACTGGATGTCAGTCATGGCAATTTTTTCCCCCAGCATTATAAGTTCTAGCGTGAGAAACAGCTTTCTTTCGAAACGAAACAGGAAATGGAAAATTTCGGTGACAGAATTTTAAGTGCTTTTTGGAAATGTTTTCACACAAACTATCACCCACACCCTCTTCACACTCTTCCACGGCCAATCGCCAGAGGAAAAAAAAAAAAAGCAATCGTAAATCCTCTTGCATCAAAAGTCGGCTAGGGTTAAGACTTAAAGAAAGTGACACGAAGAGGAAATGCAAGCGGATTTCGGGATGCAGCACGGTTCCTCGCATGCAGATCGAATGACTAATTGGATTTTGAAACGAAAACTTTCGGGTTTAAGAGACAGAACCTGAGATGGGGAATGCTGTCCTTTTATTTTGTAATTTCGGCACCGTGTCCTTAATACCCGAGTATTAGCGAGATAATGTTCAAACGCAATTTCGCAAAGTCCGCAGGCTTGCACGAACGTGCACACACACGCTCGCGCGTGCGCGCGTGTGCACACACGCACGCACACACACACACACACACACACACACACACACACACACACACACACACACACACACGCCTCGCACGCACGCACGCACGCACGCACGCACGCACGCACGCACGCACGCACGCACACACACACACACACACACACACATTCTCTCTGTCTCTCTCGCTCATTATTCCTACAAGCCACATCCTGAAAAAGCCCCCCCCCTCTCCCCCCCCCCCTCTCTCTCTCTCTCTCTTTCCTTCTCTCTCTGTTATGAACTCTTTCAATCAGACCTCAAACCTCTTTAAGTCGCGAGATCCCTGGATGGCAGATAATAAGAGGCTTTTAAATGAAAGTCTAATTTTGCACTTTTCCACGATTGTTTCTTGGTACCCCCACGGGTGAGATGAAACAGCCCTAGAAAATAACTCGGCCATCTGAAAGGAGCAATTTCCGGCATTTTAGAGCGTGGCCTCCATCCAGTCGAGCGGTTACCAGGACCGGGGGGGGGGGGGGGGGGGGGGTGGCTGTGGAGAGTAACGGCAACAACTGACGCTGAATTCAGCGACCTGTCCTTTTGTCTGATTCTCTGCCCCCGAACTGAAGCATATGGGTCAGATCAAGCGCGGTCCTCGAGCCCACAATTGTGTTCTGTCTACTGACGCCACAGGCGTATTTTAAGTCACAGGTATTGCACGGAAAAGAGACAACAAGTCCGCTTGAGCTCCGCCAATCGCCGTGCGAAGTTGCGTAATAGTATGTCACGTGAGGTGAACTTGATCTGGCCCCAAAGCGGCAGCTCGGGGGCAGACTGTTCCTAAGGCTACATCATCTTCTACATTACGTGTTCGGGAGTCCTCGTCTGAGTGACGCCAGTCCAAAAGCAAGGGCTTGCTTCCTCATTTCAAAGCCGTTGAGCATCAAGAGACGGGGGACGGAGACGATCTGACAGTTGGCAACGTCGGTCATTTGTTTGATGTCGCTGCCGTGGTGGCAGTCATCCGTGCTTATCTAGAAGTACCCAGCCTCTAGCTGATCGACGTACTGGAGACGCCATACGCCAATACTGGGTTGGTGGGTGGGTGTTTGGGAGTTTAACGTCCTTTTCCACCACATACGGGTGATATCAAAGACGGGACAACGATGAAAAAGCCGGCACAAATATTTGGCCCCAGCCTGGGTTCGAACCCTCGACCCGAGCATTGGAAGTCCAACGCTGTACCATTCGGCCACCCTGGCTCCCCCACCCCAGTACTGAACGATCTATCCGCGAGGCATAACTCATAAGCACAGGCTTCAACGGTGAAGCGTGTCACATCTACCCGAAATTGTACCTTCAGTTCCTGACCTCTAACATGAACCACGCACGCACGCACGCAGAGAGAGAGAGAGAGAGAGAGAGAGAGAGAGAGAGAGAATGGCAATGACAATGAATGACAATGACAATGACACTTTGTTTTTCAAGGATGAAAAAATAGGTACAGTGTCCTTTCTTCTATCTTGTCCTTGCTACATTCTACTACACAAACTTTATATATATCTCTCTCTCTCTCTCTCTCTCTCCCCAAATTCAAACGGAATAACATCAAATCGATGGTAAAAAGAAAAACGTTAAGAAACGTATTAGTGCAGGCTCACACCAGTATAGAATGGATACGACATCATGACTATGGAGATCTACAACATTTAAGCCTAAGCGTAAGTTGGAGATAAAATTTAGAGAGAGAGAGAGAGAGAGAGAGAGTCTCCATCAATTCTGTCCGACTTGTGTGAGGTTTCCGAAACAAATACAAGTAGTGACATGCTCTGTCTTGATTCTCTAAAGCGGATGCCACCTTCCATTAATTTTACTCGCCGGATATTCATTTCTCCCGCAAAAAGATGCAACAAGGTCACAACACAGAACGACATACGCCATCTTTCGGTACTCGCCGGATATTGATTGGAGCGCTCAGTGGGGTTGCCGCGTCACCGATTACACATCTGTTGGCTCAGTGCCAGCACTGCAGACGTTGTCACCGTCCACGAGTCTAAATGACGTGATGATAAACACCAAGAAAAACAGATCAGAACGATCTTTGAGCATTAAAAATGCGGCAGGATAAAAATCGTGAAAGGTAGGTCTGGAGAATATGACTGCCCATTTTATCTCAAAGTAAAAAGCCCTCCAACGAGGTGGTTTAGGAGACTGCCATCATTACATCCGTCCACACACACACACACACACACACACACACACACACACACACACACACACACGTCTCACAACTCCCGCCAAAAAGAACGCAGCAGCATAGTGTGCACGTAAGGTGTCTATGGCGCAGATTTCGTTACGTCACTGTGCGTGAAAGTAAGTATTGTGTGGAGAAACGTCACAGTCTTGTTTTGTATCACTGAAACTTGCTGCTGCGCGTAGCAAAATCTGCCCCGTCCCATAAAGTTGTTTCTCTATAGAGGAACAACTTAAAAATGGCAGCATTAGCCCCTTTAATTAAAGACCCTTTTTCTACACTGTGTGGCCTGCTCAAACTAGCAAGAGCCCCTTTCAACTTTAAAGTATCTATTTTCATGATAAGTTCTGAGGTGGAAAAAAAAAAAACTGCCGCCACAAAGCTCTCAGGCTGTTTGCCAAATGAATAGATGTTCCTTTTGGGCACTGCGTCTATTTTCGTCTACTCTAATGCGAGGGTGAGCGGTGGTCTAATAGGTAGCGCGTCGGATTTAGCCGCTGCGCTACTGAACGGCCGTCACCAATGTCACGGCAATGAAGCGTGGGTTAGAGCCCAGGTCGAACTTGTGATATGTGATACCGGTTTTTCCTGGCTACCGGGCTGCTCATCGGGGGTTTCTCTCCGGGTTATCCGGCTTTCCTCCCCCAGCAAAATTGTTTTTAAAAAAACTGGATAGGTATTTAGTGGCGCTGCACCGCGGTGACGCGCTTCCCCCGGGGGAGGCAGCCCGAATTTCCCGAAAGGGATAATAAAGTTAAAAAATTAAATAAAAAAGCATTCCTACAGCACAATTGCAAGCCAGTAGACAAAATTCCCTTGGAATTGCGAGATTCAGGACCTCTGTCGTTTCCGATTTGTTTAAAAAAAAAAAAAAGGATAGGTATTGAGTGGCGCTGCACCGCAGCGACGCGCTTCCTCCGGGGGAAGCAGCCCGAACTTCCCGAAAGGGATAATAAGGTAGTAAAACAAACAACAACCAAAAAAACCCCTCTGCGGCTTCTAATAGCAGAAAATATGACTCTTTGGCCTAACGTACCTGTTGTACAAGTCAACATGGCCAAGTCGCTAAATATAGCCATCAATCAGCGGTGTCGACTCGGTCTTCAGTCCGTAACCAAACACCGTCGTCTGCTCAGTACGCGGTACGCTTCTACATACATACAACAACATACACACCAACCACAGTTACCATAATGGATGCTATACCGTGTCCCAAGTGTCTGATGCGCGGGTGAAGTGCGTTCGTTGAAAAGTTTTCCATCGTCGTTGTTGTAAAACCTGACAAACGTATTGAGTCTTGAACGACTCTCCGGGTATTGTTCCTGAGAGATATCCCAGCTCCATCACCGGTTCGCTGGGGTCACACACACACACACACACACACACACACACACACACACACACACACACACACACACACACACACACACACACACACACCTGATCAGTGCCACAAGGCCGGTGATTAAGTCAAAAGAAATCTGTCCGTGCCAGCAAGAAACTTCCCGTTTTCTCCACTGCGTCCATTAGCGTCCGGAGGAAGTGGAAGTCGGTTGATTTGTCGATTTTGTTTTGGCGCGTGTGCCCTGGCGGAAATCTCTGCTTTCAGCGTTTCGTGATGCCTTTTGGATACTGGTCCTGGCACGCACCTCCCCTGGTGGCTCCTCTAGGCTAGTTTGGAGAAAGCGTCATTAGGGGGCGAAGACACTTGCGCGAAACGCCATTATACGAGGTTACACGGGCTGAGATAAATGTCGAAATTCATTGGACTAATTGGACGAAACATCGCTGGGCGATAATACGTGGACGAAATGTCAGTGGGCGAATATACATGAGGGAAACGTCATTGGGCCATAATACACGTGAGAAACATCGCTGGGCGATAATGCGCTGGCGAAAGTTCACTGGGCGATTATACATCATTAGGCGATAATACATGGGCGAAAACTCGCTGGGCGATAAGACATGCGCGAAATGTTCGTTGGGCGATAACACATAGGCGAAACATCATTTGGCGATAGTACACGGGCGAAACATCATCCGGCGACAAAACATGGGCGAAATTTTACTGGCCGATAAGACACATCAGTGGGCGATACGACATGGGCGAAACATCACTGGGCGATACGACATGGGCGAAACATCACTGGGCGATAAGACATGGGCGAAACATCATTGGGCCATAAGATATGGGCGAAACATCATTGGGCAATAATACATGGGCGAAACATCATTGGGCGATAAGACATGGGCGAAACATCATTGGGCGATAATACATGGGCGAAACATCGCTGGGTGATAATACATGGGCGAAACATCATTGGGCTATAGGACATGGGCGATAATACATGGCGAAGTATTATCGGACGAAGACGCATGCACGAAACGTCATTAGGACAGGATACACCGGCGAAACGTCATGGGCTGAGATGAATGTCGAAATTCATTGGACTAATATAGATGGGCTTATAAATTTCACTGAGCTAAACAATATGAACGAAAATGCATGGGCGAAACGTCATGTCCTAAGATAAATATTGAAAGAACGCCTTTGAAAGGAGGTGGTTTGGTGATGAGTGGGGAGGGCGGGGTAGGGGGTGGGGGTGGGTGGCATTGAACCGTAAGTCGACGCGATCTCGCGGCGATACTAATCAGAAATCGATCAAATTGACGTCCGCACTCCCCCCCCCCCTCCCGTGTGTTGCCTACAGTCGAAGTTCTGGTGCAACACTTGTCAGGCGAAAAAAAGTGTAATCCTATTTCAACGACAAGGCTTGGATTGGACTGGAATCAGGCTCTATTCTTTAGACCTCAAACGACAGTTGCCTCGGGAAAACAGATGACATCGCACTCGACCAGTCCAGTCCCCACTCCATTCTTGACACTAAGTTACAAGGGGGGGGGGGGGGGGGGTAAACACGTGGCCAGCGCCAGTACGATGGCCGGCTGAAAGTACCCGCCTAATTTTCGCGAGATAGGACCGGACCAAGATCATTCACAGGGTGAGTTTGCGTTCATAGTTTTTGGTCTCCTTTTTTTTTGGGGGGGGGGGGGGGCGGTTGCAAAATTTTGTCTTCTGATGTGTATCGCAGTCGTCCTGTGCAGGGGAGCCGGGGTGGCCGAATGGTAGAGCGTTGGACTTCTCATGCTCGGGTCGTGAGTTCGTATCGCGGTTGGGGCCAAATATTTGTGCTGGCTCTTTCATCGTTGTCCCGTCTTTGATATCACCCGTATGTGGTGGAAAAGGACGTTAAACTCCCAAACACCCACCCACCCTGTCGTCCTGTGCATCATCTACGACCGGTCCTATCTCGCGTAAATCAGCCGGGTCCTTTTCGTCGGTGGCCTCTTCTCGTACTGCCCACCGCTTATCATACTGCTCCATTCACACGCTTATCCACCGTAAGTAAGTGCCGCTTGCAACAAAGAGTTAATCAAAATGTTTCAGTGGCTCTTAATTGCTCGCTAGATCGAAAATGGGCCAAAGACCGATTATTATTATTTTTTTTATTATTATTATTATTTTTTTTTTTTTTAGCGTGAGCTGAACTGGCATGTGCGCTACTCAAAAAGTGCTTCGCTTTAAGGAACAAAACCCCAAACCGCTTTGTCTTCGTGATTAATGGCCGGACGTTCGCTTCTCTGGGTGTTGCGGGCGGCAAGACAACAGTTCTAGAATCCCGTGACACCAAGTTTTTGGTTTTTTTTAAAATTAATTTTAGAAATTTTTTTTAAGGAGCAATTCACTTTTACAAATTTGTGAATGTGAATGAGTGGGAGGAGGAACGATGTGATGGCGTTGTTGTTGTTGTTGCTGTTGTTGTTGTTGTTGCTGCTGTTGTTGTTGTTGTTGCTGCTGGTGTTGGTGTTGTTGTTTATCCTATTACTATTGTCAGAGAACTTTCAGCTGCTCCCCTGGGAGAAAGCGCGTTGCCTATTGTACAGCGTTACATCCTCCTCCCCCCCAACACCGCCCACCCCCTTTTCTTTCTTTTTTTTTCTGTACTGTAGGAAGTCGCTTCTACAAATTTGAATGAATGAGTGAAGGAGGAACAACACAGAATTGCAGTAGCATTTTTTTTTTTGGGGGGGGGGGGGGCATTACTTTTGCAAGAGTACTTTGTCACTTTCTCACCCCCCCCTCCTCTCCCAACTCCCCCCCCCCCTCCGGAAAAAGAAAGGGCCTCGCCTATTTCAACTACAAGGCTTGGATTGAACTGGAATCAGGTTCTATTCACTGTTTTGATTCTGCATGAATTGTGTACACTCGTTTTCCATTCAACTCCAACATCCAGCCAAGCCAGCGTGAATTGCTTCCTTTCGCTCTAAAGCCAAAAAGTAAGAGCGGGGCACCACCTACAATAGGGTCGGATAGCACCTCTCTGTCTCTCTCTCTCTCTCTCTCTCTCTCTCTCTCTTGTTAACCTTTATTTTTTAGTGTTTCTAGATTAGCAGGACAGCTTGTAAGATAGGGAGACCATGCCTGCAAGTCTTTATCCTGAAATAAACGTTTCAGTCAGTCAGTCAGTCAGTCAGTCAGTCAGTCAGTCAGTCATTCTCTCTCTCAGTTTTGATTTACCACAATCACGGATTTATTAAGCCTGCCATTGCAACACTGTCACAATGTATTTATTCCACCCTGAGCATAACCATAAGCTGTGCGTGTTCATGCACTTTAGTTGCTTCTTTGCCTGCATTGCGATAAACTCGTTTAATTAATTTAAACCATTAGGGTCTGGTTCGCGTAAATGTAGAACCCTCCCGAGGGCACTGGCTTCTCGAAGCGGAAATGCGTTGAAGCAAGAACAAATAAGTCAGAGCAAGTCACGTCCCACTTGGGTCGGGTTCACCTGCACGTGAAACCCTCCAAAGACCATTTGTTTCGCGAGGCGAGAAATGCGTTCGAAGCAAAAACGAATAAGTAAGATCTGGTCACGTACCGTAGGGGTGGGTTCAGGCTAATGATACCCTTTTGAGGGTATGTGCTTCGTGGAGCAGGAATGCTTTGTAGCGTGAACAGCATCATAGCCACACACCCCCCCCACACCCCCCTAAAAATACTGCAATCTGGAAACACAATTTACCATGCACAGACCATTCAAGGGCACGCACCTGACAGGATTTTTTGAAGAAAAAAAATCGAATGTCTCCTTTCCGATCAAGCGTCACTGGAGTAATGCAAGTCTACTTTCTGTTTTGGCCAGAAAGCCACTTCACTGAAATCCACTCGCGTCACCCCAGCATTGCATTGTGCGCACAAAGTCCCAGCTTCACTGGCATGTACCTTGCCGTACAAGGTGCTTTGGAAATGCTCAACCCACAAAATTAGAAAATAAATGCAAATCTAAAATTCCGAAACTTAAATTGCTGAGCTGGTCCTTCGCACCACGTGATTGTAATGTGTTCATGTCCTGTGTGTGAGAGAATGCGTGTGAATCACGTGAGCGTGCTTGTTTGGTGTAGCTCGCGGCGCTTTGGGCCAAATATTTTGGATAAAGCGCCTATATTAATACGATCACCACCATCATCATCATCATCATCATCATCATCGTCGTCGTCGTCGTCGTCGTCATCTTCGAAATGCAAAAATGAGGAAAAATCCCGCTTTTTCATGGAAACAAAATGGCCACAACCTCGCACACTCGCCAAACCTGAAAGTCTGAATACCTTTGTCAGGCATGAAAACAACGCTTTGGAAACCTTTTTCATCGAATGCACTTACTCCGTGCATCAGAATCAGTCACCCGGGACACAATACAGCATCCGAAACCATTGCGGTGACTCGGGTTGACGTATATGTTGTTCTACGTACATAGAAGCGTACCGCGTACTGAGCAGACAACGTTACTTTGTTGCGGGCTGAAGACCAGCTAGACAACGCTGAATGGTGGCGTATGTATTTTTAGCGACTGTGTCGATCGGGGTGTAGCACAGACATGGAAGCGTCAGGCCGAAGAAAGTCATATTTCTTCACTATTAGAATCCGTAAGGTCAAGAAAATGGTCGCGGTGGGCAAAAGGAACGTCTATTCATTTGGCAAACAACCTTAGGGTTTTTAAGCAGCAGTCCCCCCCCCCCCCCCCTCGAAACTCATTACGAACAATGGGACTTTGAATTAGCTGTTTCATATTGATTCTTGGTGAAAGTGAATTGAGAGGAAGAAGAAGAAGAAGAAGACAAAAAGAGAGGCCTTTATTCATCGATCACAAAGGCAAAATGGTTTGGTGTCGTGCCCCGGAGGCTTTACGCACTTCTTGTCGGTGGGTGTCCTGTTTGTTTTCTCATCCTTGTTCGAGTGTGTGAGTGTTCTGAGCATACAGAAGGTATTGTCTAAGCATCCATTGTAAAAGTTCGGGTCACCCTTATACGATCAGAAAAGAAAGAAAAAAAAAAAAAAAAACAAGAGGGTCGCCCACACTACCGTAGCGTGAGGGTATTGTCGGAGTATCCGTATCAGCTCTATAGCATGGACCGCCACCGCTTCTGGTAGCCACACGGGGAGCCTGGATAGCCGAATGATATAGAGCGTTGGACTCTCAGTGCTGGGGCCGTGAGTTCGAATCCCGACTGGGGCCACATATTTGTGCTGGCCTTTTTTTTTCCTCGTTGCACCGTCTTTGATATAACCCATACGTCGTGGAAACGGACATAAAACTCCCAAACACTCACTCACTCACTCTGGTAGCCACTCCGTGTTTCCATGCCAAGGAACAGGCAGGAGAGGCGATGACGAGGGGAAGACCTCTTCATCACAACAAAGAAACAGCGGAATAACTTTAGACTGTGTGAACCGCCGCAGAGTAGAATCTCTCTCTCTCTCTCTCTCTCTCTCTCTCTCATTGTCGTTTTTCTTTTTTTCTCTTTTCTTTCTTTTTATTCGCTGTCACACGGGGTGTAGTCAAAATGGTCCAAAGTGTTCCAGGTGCTACTCCGCTCCGAATGGAAGCACCGGATAGAGTGTTTCCTGACCGAAGCACTGAGTATGTTCGATGGGCTTCGGTTTGTCGGCGTGAAACTGAGAAAGTGGCGTTTCGTCAACCAGACAACTGCTTTGACAAGTGCGTTATGTACGGCAATGCAACGCCGTGCGCATGCTCATAATTTAAAGCGGCACCTGGCAGGACGAGCATAGATGTTTTGCATAGATGCTGCCACTACTGAGTCAGTGCCCCCCTCCTCCCCCCCCCCACAAAAATATATATATATATATATTAGAGCTTTGTAAACCTATGATATCGTTTCATTTCATTTCATGTCATAAAAAAAAATTCCCGCGCCGTGTATGTCAGTACGTCTGCAGAGTTACCTTTTGTTTGTTGAAGTTATGTCCCATTTGTCTGTGTCCTGAGGAAGGCGAAAGCCGAAACGTTGACCCGTGCCGTCCTTTGTGAAAGTTAAGTGGTTTCTGTCCCTTTTATGTCGCTTTTATTTGCTATGATATCGCCTTCGAGTTGCACTTTGTCGGCCACTTGGCCGTCGCTGTAGTCTGTTTCATACAAGCGCGTCACTTCACTTGCAAGTGAAGTGCACGGCAGGCGTATGTTTCGGTTTACGTTTTGGATCATATCTTAGCAACGACAGCCCCCAAATGGTTCATATTCACATCCACATGGTGTCATGCTCTTGTCACTGTTATAAACCTAGGGCGGTCTGTGAGCTCAAAAGACCTGCAGCGCGTATCTTTAAAGGCTTTTGATGAGATCAGTCCGCGGCATCGTCGAAACGTTGGGAGCGGAGTAGCACCGGAAACACCGGGAACATTTTTGACTGCACCCGGTGTCCCCAATCTTTCTCGTGCACAGAAAGGCCGTGACATCTAAAGTGGGTTTATCTGTGCTTTGTAAGAGTCTAATAATGGTGCTCTGAGTGCAGATTGGTCGAGTTTCAGGCGGATAAAATTTAAAAGAAAAGAAAAGAAGAACTCGTTATGTACGGATATTGCTGACGTCACCGTGATTTTTCTTCTTTTTTTTTTTCTCCCCCGTAGTCATAGTGATGCACTGACCTCGTTTTTCACCTTAAAGCGATTTTTCGGCCAGCACGTCCGTGTTGCATATGTTGAAACTACGCTGATCAAATTACTCGTATCAACGATCACCTCATGCTCTCCGCCGGTGATTAAGTGGTTTTGGTTGCGACAAAAGGTTGCGTGTTAATTTCTGCGGATCTGTACATCTTCTACGGACTTAAAATTGAAGACGCAGGCGACGCTGTATATATAACACGTACGCGCGCGCGCACACACAACCATCTTTGTGCTAGTTTTTGTTTGTTCCTTGTTATGTTTTTTTTTCTGGTGTGTGTGTGTGTGTGTGTGTGTGTGTGTGTGTGTGTGTGTGTGTGTGTGTGTTTGAAACTGCTTTCTCTCGTCCTGACGGTTGTGTGCTGTGTATTTCAGGTTGCCAGGTGAACGGCTTCTTTGGTTTCCTGTTCGGCGTGAACAGCATGATGACCTTGGCCTGCATGAGTCTCAGCCGCTTGTTGTCCATCACCCAGCCTAATACAGGTGAGCCACCACGGACGTCATGACTAACAAGGACATTTTGCAACAAGGATGGGTGGGTGGGTGGGTGGGGGTTTGGGGGTTTAACGTTCTTTTCCACCACATAGGGTGATATCAAAGACGGGGCAACGGTGAAAAAGCCAGCACAAAAGATTATTTGGCCCCAGCCGGGATCGAACTCAAGACCCGAGCATTAGAAGTCCCACGCTCTACCATTCGACCACCCCGGCTCCCCACAAACGAAGGAAGTTGCAGAGATAAACCAGTTAGTTAATCATTGAAGCTTTTACGCCAAACCTACAGACTGTCCTTGGCTAACCTTTTTTTCGTGAAGCCTTTTGATACGTCTTGGACTTGAACCGATAAAAGATATATGGCATCTCATTTAAACCAGCTAGATTTTTAATATATATTTACATCATGTTGTATTGACCTGTTGTATTGACCAAGGAAGACCTTGCTTAGCAGCGAACTAGTCTTTGTTGCTTGCGCGGCGTTAAGCCCTAAATAACTAACTAAATTTTACGCCAAGCTTGCCACATTCCCACGGCGGCTGAGAACGGGACGAAATTTGTATTTCTAGCTTGATAGAAAATGAACCTGGAACTTTATGATCTAAAAAAGATACTAATGCGTACATTTTGGGGGTCATAGGGCGTTCTGGGCTTGGTCGTGTCTATCATCACACCACATACAAATTAAAGACATACAAATGTCAGTGTGTGTGTGTGTGTGTGTGTGTGTGTGTGTGTGTGTGTGTGTGTGTGTGTGTGTGTGTGTGTGTGTGTGCGCGCGTGCGTGCGTGCGCGCGTGCGTGTGTGCCTCGAAATGTTTACTTGTATGTCAATTTGTTTTTACATGTACCTCCTATTGTAATGGCGCCTGGAGTTTCTAATGAGGGACAGCGGTCACATTCAAATAAATTTTATTTTTATTTATTTTAAAAAAATATTTTTACTACTTTATTGTCCCTTTCGAGAAATTCGGGCTGCTTCCTCCGGGGGAAGCGCGTTGCCGCAGTGCAGCGCCACCCAATACCTATCCTTCCTTTTTTTCAGAATTACAGTTTTGCTGGGGGAGGAAAGCCGGATAACTCGGAGAGAAACCCCCGATCAGCAGCCCGGCAGCCAGGAAAAACCGGTATCACATATCACAAGCTCGACCTGGGCTCGAACCCACGCTTCATCGCCGTGACATTGGTGACGGCCGTTCAGTAGCGCAGCGGCTAAATCCGACGCGCTACCTAGTAGACCACGGCTCACCCCTCAAATGAATTTTATTATTTTATTATCAAATGCATACACAGACAAGCTTGTGTTTAACTGATTGAAGCCAAACGCAGTAGGCGGTGGCATTATTGTATATTGTAACACGAATGAACCTGAACCCCAGCGTGCAGTCCCCTGTCACCGAGCAGCCGACAGCGCATTTTTCTCACGTTACTGTCTCCCCTGGCTGTTTCATCCACCAAGCCGGCAAGGGAAACATGACCTAGTTTTCCTCGTTTTCACGGCCATCAAACGTCATTGTGTTTCATTCGGAGGTCTACTAATCTCTGAGAACACAGGCGTAGTCACATGCACAACTGTTTCACTATTAAAGCCTAGCAGTCGTATTTTTAAGTTGTTTCTCTATAGAGAAACAACTTTATGAGACGGGGCAGATTTTGCCACGCGCAGCAGCAAGTTTCAGTGATACAAAACAAGACTGTGACGTTTCTCCACACAATACTTACTTTCACGCACACAATGACGTATCGAAATCTGCGTCATAGACACCTTACGTGCACACTATGCTGCTGCGTTCTTTTTGGCGGGAATGACGTGTGTGTGTGTGTGTGTGTGTGTGGACGGATGTAATGATGGCTATCTGCTAAACCACCTCGCCGGATGGCTTTTTACTTTGAGATAAAATGGGCAGTCATATTCTCCAGAGCTACCTTTCACGATTTTTATCCTGCCGCATTTTGAGAACAGTTATCGCCGATTTTAAAAAATCGGTCATGTTACGAATTTTTTCGAAAAAAATGTTCAAATGGCTTCATTTTCTGAAATTGGGAAGATCATCCAATTATATTGCCTGTTTACGTAGCACAGCTCTGTAGCTCTGACAGGTTTTGTGTAAGAAAAATATTTCCTAAGTAGGGGTGGTTTGCATATAAGGCCAAATATCTATGAAAAGACTCCTTCAAATTACTCATCATTCCGGTATTTTTGTCACTTGTGCCAACTGCACATATGACATGAACTATTGCACTATTATAGCTTTAGTATTAAGAATAACAGAGCTTTTAGATAAACACATATTTTCACGTTTCTGCGAGAAGCGCCGGTCAAAAAAGTTCCAATTTTGCAATTTCGTAAGTACAATCCAAGGCACTTTAAGTCCACGTTTCATCAGCTCTCTAGATCTTCCAGATTTTATGTCAAAATTAATTCAGTCCCGGAAGTCACAAAAGCAACAAGGAAATCACAAGATATGAAGAAGTATCATCTGTGAGACGAGCAGCGTGAGGCTGACGGCAAATGTTTGGTTCACAGACAAACTCTGCAAGTATCGTCACTGCTTCCGACATTTCATCAGCCCTCTACATCTTCCAGATTTCATGTGAAAAATAATTCAGTCGGAGAAGTCACAAAGCCAATAGGGAAATCACAGGACATAAACAAGCATCCTCAGACGATCTCAGTGCTAGAGGCTGACGCCAAAAGTTTAGTTCACGGAATTGACGTCATCTCTCTCTCTCTGTATGACGACCTGCCTGAGGCTGACGTCAAATGTTTAGTTCACGGAACTGACGTCTCTCTCTCTCTCTCTCTGTGGGGAGCCAGGGTGGCCGAATGGTAGCGCGTTGGACTTTCAATGCTTGGGCCGAGAGTTCGAATCCCGGCCGCTGGGGCCAAATATTTGTGCTGGCCTTTTTCTCGTTGCCCCGTCTTTGATATCACCCTTATGTGGTGGAAAAGAACGTTAAACTCCTAAACACCCACCTACCCACCCTCTCTCTCTGCCTCTCTCTCTCTCCCTTCTTCCCACACCCGGCCCCACCCCCAGTCACGTGGCTAATCGGTCGAGGTCGTAGAGGATCTAGTGTCATTGGTAGAACTTGGAGAGGGGAGAACCGGCAACAATAGCAACAAAACAGACAAAATAAAATGAAGTTTGGAGAAACAACTTTGTAGGACGGGGCCGTTCCTCCTTGTTAAATACCGTGATTGATTACCAGGAAGGTGCAATTTCTGGAATCCAGCCATTTCACAGAGAGAGAGAGAGGTCACGGAGCGGATGGCAAGTAATTTAGAGAGCAAACAGCAGACGAAATGATTATGCTCTTCCCTGAACCTTTGAACTAGAAAATAAACACGTTCTAGACATGGGCACACTGACACAACAGGGTCGCCCTTTTCAATTAAGCGTTATGTTTGTCCTGTGTCCCTGCAAGTTTCCGGGTCAAGTTTCTTTTTCCTCAAGACAAAGAAACAAGACAGTTCCATGAAGAGTCTGCGAACCCCAAAATAACTTCATTTTTCAGTTCGAAATCATTGATCACCATAGTGTGGAGTTTCTGTAGTAATAATAAAAATAATTTTGAGGATTTTTATGGCACCTAATCTCCGAAGCCGGGGCTCTAGGCGCTTTACAAATACATACATACATACATACATACATACATACATACATACATACATACATACATACATACATACATACATACGCATGCACGCACGCACGCGCGCACACACACACACACACACACACAGTCGGGGAGCCTGGGTGGCCGAATGGTAGAGCCGGTGGACTTCTGATGCTCGGGTCGTGAGTTCGTATCCCGGCTGAGGCCAAATATTTTTGCTGGCATTTTCATCGTTGCCCGGTCTTTGATATCTCCCGTATGTGGTGGAAAAGGACGTTAAACCCCCAAACACCCACCCCACTCACACGTACAGTCAGACATACATACAAACACTGACGCCTACATACATACCAACATTCAATACACACCTACATACATACTGCAAAACAACGGGTTGAGCTTGGTAACGGGGCTGAGTGAAGTATCTGAAGGCTGGTATGAATAGATGCTTTTTAAGGGCGTGTTTGAATGACTGGGCAGTTTTATTGTATCGTATTTCCTGAGGGAGGCTGTTCCAGAGGACCGGGCTTTGGGAAGGAGAAACGGCGCTGGCCGAAGGACTTTGTTCTAATGTTGCCAGTGTTTCTGTATTGATACATGTATTGAGCTTGATGCTGTTGTTGTTGTTGTTGTTGTTGTCAGTTCTGTTTATCTTCTTTTCCAGCTCGAAATCACGGGACCATGATCGCCACAACCCTGATACTGTTCACAGTCCTCTACGCCTCCTTCTGGTCCATCTGTCCTCTCATTGGCTGGGGATCGTACGACCTTGAACCTTACCACACCTCTTGCACACTCAAGTGGGACTATCCGGACAGGTCGTTTGTAACAGCCACGTTCATTGGCTGCTTGGCACTTCCGGCGTCCATAATGAGCCTGAGCTATGGTTACATCACACTCGTGGCCTTCAGAACACGGAAGAGACAAAGAAGATGGGGGCAGCGCACAGGAGAGACAAAGTCTTGGGGAAAACAGGAGATGCGGTTGTTTAAGGTGAGGAATGAAAACAACACCAATACATGATTATGTTTGCAATGGTCATTTTGGCTGAAAAGAAATTGCTGTTGTATTAGTGAGCGGTGGCCTAATAGGTAGCGCGTCGGATTTAGCCGCTGCGCTACTGTACGGCCGTCACCATTGTCATGGCGATAAAGCGTGGGTTCGAGCCCAGGTCGAGCTTGTGATAATTATGTGATACCGGTTTTTCCTGGCTGCCGGGCTGCTCTTCGAGGGTTTGCCTCCGGGTTATCCGGCTTTCCTTCCCCAGGAAAATTGTTGGAAAAAAGATAGTTATTGGGTGGCGCTGCACCACGGCGACGCGCTTCCCTCGGGGGAAGCAGCCCAAATTTCCCGAAAGTATAAATAAAATAATAAAAATTAAAAAAAAATAGTGAAGCAACAATAAATTGTAAAGTAAGGTCTTCTGTCTTCATAAACTCTTTGTCTTGTGTCTTCAAAACCCTTTTGTACATTATTTTGTTTTCCAGTTGACGGTGGCGATGTGCACCGTGTTCGTTGTCGTCTGGTCCCCGTACGCCATCTTCGCCATGATCCACGCTTACGCCACTTCCGTCCGCATTCCGGCAGAGTTCTCTCCCTTGCCCGCGCTCATCGCCAAGACCTCGCACGTCATCGACCCGATCCTGTACTGTGCGTTCAACAAGAAGTTCCGCCGCTTCATCCCCAGGCCGAAGAAGTATTCCAACTCGGAGAACGTGTACGCCAATTCTGTGCCCTTGCGCAAACTCGGTGTCGCCGTGGGCTATTCTCCTTCAGGGATGACTGTGTCCAAGCTGAGGTACTCCGCGGACGATCTGGACGTCAGTCTCACTGACAGTGCGCAGGTTGAGGGCAGACTCAACGGCCACGCCAAAAAACCGTGCTGAAAGGTAGAACATGGGTGATGATGGTGATGACGATGATGACTTGCTGTATGGCGCACGGGTGCTGCCGTGCTCACGGTGTTCAGGGAGAGGTTCTGCAAGAGAGAAAATGCGTGGTGGTGTGATGCGCTGAAGAGATGAGTCTGTCGTCGCTTCCGCGGTGCAGTGATGTTGACTACCTCCTTCAGTGACTCAAGAAGAGAGTTGCACAGTGTGGGGATCGCATTCTTGAAGGGCCGTGCACCGAACGTCTTCTTACTGGTGTCGTCAGTCAACGGGAGCTGCAGACGGAGAGGACATGTGGACAGCAAGTGTGTGTGTGTGTGTGTGTGTGTGTGTGTGTGTGTGTGTGTGTGTGTGTGTGTGTGTGTGTGTGTGTGTGTGTGTGACAGAGAGAGAGAGAGAACAGTCAGCGCGAGTGGTTCACAACAGAGGCTGCCAAGAATCCACGCTGTTGTCTGAAAGGAAATGTATCGTGTTCAGATAGCACTGGGTTAAGACGAAACGCATTAATTTGGATTTTGATAAGTAAAGCGAACTTGTTGTGAACAAGTCATTCTTGGGGTTTCCGTTCAGCTGTAACGTCCGGTATGGAAACTACAGCGAACGTCAAACGATCGTTGCACCACTCCCACAGTACAGAACCACAGACGTAAAGAGATAGACGCACCGCCGCACGCTGCCACCGCTGCTTGCGAGTGTCGCTATCGCGGCCATCTTACTAATACCAGAACTCAGAGGCTCTGTGTATAGGACGCCTCGTTCGAAATACAAAGTTCTTTAGAAAGACGTCATCAGAAATGTGAGATAAGATAAAGCGGACCAATGGTATGCGCGCTATGTAAACAGCTGGCACTTCCAGGTACTAGCAACATGGCGCGCGGCGGCGTCACTTTTCCGGCACCGCGGTGCGTCTATCTGTATACGTCTGTGTACAGAACCCACTTGAATGGAAAGTTCTCCGTAAAATTATCTCCGTAACGGTTTCTCAAAATTTTGACGTATAAATTTCATATATCTGTTGATGTGATTTCTATTTATCTGCTCAGCGTGGCTTCAGATTGTTGTTGTTGTTGTTATTGTTGTTTTGTTTTGCTGTCAACGAATGTGTTTTTACTCGCTGTTTCTGTTGTGTTTGTGAAAAGGTTGTGAGATGATACGGAAATGGAGATGAAGGCTCATGGACGGTGCCTTTGTGAAGTTTAATTGTCGCTTGCACATGCGTTACCTCCGTGTGCTCGCGGTTGTCAGCAATCGACAGCGACAACAACAAAAACAACAACAACAACAACCCAAACAAACAGACAGAAATAAAGAAAGCAGCGAATTTGAATTAACGTTGACCTGGTGATTGTTAATGATCATTATTGTGATTACTTGTCTTTCAGTATGTACGGTCAGTGTGTGAGTCGGTTGTTCGGGTCGGTCTTCCTTCCCCTTGTATCTCAGGGTGTTTTGTTGTTTATCTCTAGTTTTCACATCTGTCGAATTCTAATTGTCACATCTTGTAACGACGGCCTTTTGTGCTTTTTTCGAAAAGCGCATTTGTCTCGCTTGGTTTACTCTTCTGGCTGTTCGACTTTTTCTGT
The DNA here is from genome assembly GCA_018292915.2 of Batillaria attramentaria. Taxonomy (NCBI): domain Eukaryota; kingdom Metazoa; phylum Mollusca; class Gastropoda; family Batillariidae; genus Batillaria; species Batillaria attramentaria. Next base: position 1,565,802 of record JACVVK020000087.1, read on the forward strand.
TGCACCCACCGTGCTGAAAATTCGTTCTAATTGGTAGCTCGACATTTGTTTGTTTCCTTATGAGCTTATGCTGCTGTCTGTTCGCGATGACTTGGACGCATGCTCCGGAAAACAAACAAACAAACAAACAAACACACTTACGGAACGTGGACGTATCTCCGTCTGTCTGTCTGTCTGTCCATCTTTCTCTCTCTCCCACCCCCACCCCCCTGTCTCCCTCTGTCTGTCTGTCTGTCTCTCTCTCTCTCTCCCCCACCCCACCCCCCGTGTCTACCTCTGTCTGTCTGTCTGTCTCTCTCTCTCTCTCTCCACCCCCCCTACCCCCACCCCCCGTGTGTCTGTCTGTCTGTCTGTCTGTCTGTCTGTCTGTCTGTCTGTCTGTCTGTCTGTCTGTCTCTCCCTCTCTCTCTCTCTCTCTCTGTGAGACGCCTACAGAATACAGCCAATTTCGAAATGCATCACATCCGTTCCCTGGCAGGACATCGAACCTGCACGCACAGTTCCCACAGCGTAGCACCTTAGGACCTTCCTTTGGAAATGGCATCTTTCTAGAACAATCACAAAGAAGAATAATTAGTATGGAAACTCTCTTCCGACATGCTGCTGTGCCACGTGCTCGGTCCTGCCAGGAAAGAAAAAAAAAAAGAAAAGAAAAGGAATTGATGGTTCAAGGCAGCACTGTGGAAATGGATCCTTTGTAAATATGTGAATCACGTTGCCGACGACTGCCAATTTGTGTTGTGTGAGCAAGTGACGGGTAGCTTTAGGTGGGTGGGTGGGTGTTTGGGAGTTTAACGTCCTTTTCCACCACGTATGGGTGATATCAAAGACGGGGCAACGAGAAAAAGGCCAGCACAAATATTTAGCCCTAGCCGCCGGGATTCGAACTCACGACCTGGCAATGTCAGTTCAACGCTCTACTATTCGACATTTGGTAGACGCCACAGCGTAGAAATCAATGCTGGTTTGTGACCTTAGTTTGAGTGTGACCTTGTGATCAGATACCCCGCCATGCGAGGAGCCGGCGTAACACCCCACAGAAGCATCCCCCAGTGGCGGTGTCGCATTTGAGATGGGTGATAATTGATTTCCAGCAATCAGCGGTATCGAATGTCATGGCCGTGTAGCATTTCGGATATGGCATTTCCATCTGCTGATCAAAAGACTGTGTCAGCTTGACCCACACTCTTCCCCGCACCCCCCCCCCCCAAAAAAAAATAATAATAATAAATAAATAAAAATTAAAAAATATTTTCCTTTTTAAAGTTTGTTTTTTTTTTAATCAGAAAGCGGGTTTACTGTGCCGAACATTGAATTACATTTGGTAATTGTAGCTTTACCACACACACACACACACACACACACACACACACACACACACACACACACACACACACACACACACACACACACACACACACACACACACACACACAACTGGGATGAAGATCTGGGCCTCGTAGCATTTGAATTCGGATATCTAATCTGATGACGTCAAATACCAGTGTTCGCACGACCCGGCCATGGAATTCTCGCCCAGTTTCGGCGATCCTTACGGCACTATCAGCACTGATGGCAGATACGTTACATGTGGAAATTACTTGTAAAACCATCTTTCTGTCTATCTTCGAACAGTTGAGAGTGTGATGCCCCAGTCGTGCAATTGAAACATTTGCAGCAGACTTTTTTTTAATTGCGTTTTTATCTGAATACATTATTGTGTGACTTGGCATACGCGTGTTCTCGGTTAATTGTTTCGTTCTTCGGGACCAATATACTTCGGAAATTTCCAAAATATTAAACAGCAGCTGGAGAAAGATTGCTCTGGCGTGTCCGTTTCTGTCATCAGTGGTTTGTGAAGTTGGTGCACATACCGTGACGAATGATGATGATGATGAAGAGGAGGATGAAACGTTTATTACAGGATAAAGCTGTTAGGCAGTTACTGCCTGTTTACAAGCTGTCCTGGAGAGAGAGAGAGAGAGAGAGAGAGAGAGAGAGAGAGAGAGAGAGAGAGAGAGAATCGGTGAATGAATGATATACTCAAGTGTATTTATTGAAAAAGAAGTCTGCGGGTCGGAATCAAAATGATTACAATTATAGTTGTTACCTACAATTACTATTGTTACGATTGTTATGTTGTTGTTACTATATTAAGTGTTGCTCAATAACGTGCGTACTGAACGATGATGTCAATTTGCTCACAATAAACTTGCATATATTCCATCTTGTACTGGTCGTTGTTTCGCGTGTTTACTTTTCTGTGGGTTGTCTGTTGTTGTACTTGTATTTGAAGAACATGTGCTTAGTTATATACGTACAGACTTGTTATTTCGCCATGGGCCATGGTGAAAAAGGGTGAAAATCATGATCACTTTAAAAGCTGCTGCTACTACTGTACGCCTATCGCGGAGCGATGATAACCACAAGTCTGTACCGAGACCGGCGCTTCTCTTGGCCTCTGCAGTGACCCCCAAATCGGCTAACCGAGACCTGAGCCAGGCAAAGTGATCCCTAAGAAGGAAAAAACAAAAATACTCGGTGACAAGGAAAGTGGACAGTTCTGAGCAGTTGTCTCCTTTGCCGCAACAGCCACGCATTTTTCGTGGCAGAGCACAAAGTTGCCACGGAAAATTCATACATGCTGCGGTTCTGTATATGCACGGGGGACAACTCATGCAGGCAATAATCTCTGAAACAGGCTGAAAATGCACTGTGCTGGTGAATGCGACAAAGTCACCGCTTTTGTGCACACTGTGAAATACCACGTTGACCACAAAGTTGTTCAGAACTGTCCACTTTCCTTGTCACCGAGTTTGGTTTTTTTTTACCTTCTTAGGTATCACATGTCTCGACGCAGGTCTCGGCTAGCCGATTTCGGGTCAGTGCAGAGGGTAATAAATAATAATAATAATAATAATAATGAGTATTGTGTAGGCGCTTTACCCAATTTCATGAATCGGCTCAAAGCGCCGCGAACTGAACCCAACACGCACGCTCACGTGAATCACATGCATTCTCTCACACGCTGGACATAAATACATTACAATCACGTGGTGCGAAGGGTCAGCTCAGCTATTTAAATTTCGGAATTTACAATTGCATTTATGTTTCAAATTTGGTGGGCTGAACAATTTCCAAAGCAGAGGGGGAGGAAGCCGGAGTACCCGGAGAGAACCCCCGACGATCGGCCCGAATGAACGGTGCCACATACGAGAAGGAAAGATTCTTTGCCGCGAGTTGGACTCGAACCCCTGACCTCTCGCATTGTTGACAAGTCTCTTAACCACCGACCGCCCCGACTACAGGAAACCCAATGGTACAGAGTTTTGATAACCATGGCTTCAGTCTGAGGATGTCGAACAGATGTATTGTCGCATCGCATCGCATCGCATCGCATCGCATCGCATCGCATCGCGCTGTATTTGCGCCGACTCTAGTTTCCGATACTAAAAGATCGCGCTGTATTTGCGCCGACTCTAGTTTCCGATACTAAAAGCACTGAGGCATTGAAGAACGTTCTATTTACATACGGGAAATCTTTTTTTTATTATTTGAATTTTCAAAATGGAAACTAAATATTAAACCTCTCATGATGTTACCCACAATCATTGCCAGTAGCGAACTGTTCCTATTTCGTGCATGGAGGTGATGACAACTCCGGAAGTTGGCGGCCCCTTTAACCGAAGATCGTGGAATTTATTCGGAAACCGATCCTTTGATATGCATCTCCATGATGCTTAATGACGTTTGACAACTCACGCATTTGACACATGCAACATATTTCCGATCCGACCACAAAAACCACATCTGCAATTCGAGCTGATCGGATTTAAGCAGGCTGCACGTGCAAAAAATAAAATTAAAAAAAAAAAAATGCGGCGTGTCATTGAACAGTTCGCTTGTTTTGGCTTGATCAATAACAAAAATGAATCACATGTGACAGATCTGCAGCCAACGGAATAATGTTTGCCATTATAAAGGATTACATGTTTTTGGTGCAAATCTCTTTGGCGTTGAGAGGATCGGACCCTCGTGTCAGACAAATTTTATGGATTTGATAGATGGGTCGTGTATTACATCACGTTGCTTTTGGGGGGTGTTTTTGTTGTTTGTGCTTCAACGCCAGCAGTTTTATAATAGCAGTATCATGTGACGAACGTAGAGGTAGCGACAACAGCAATAGCAGCAGGATTAAGAGGCAGATGTAAGGAACGCAACACACGTTGACATCATCTGAGGTCGCCTGGTCTGGACTGGACAAAGTCTTGCTGGAGCTGAGGGTGGGTGTTTGGGAGTTTAACGTCCTTTTCCGTCACATAAGAGTGATGTCAAAGACGGGGCAACGAGAAAAAGGCCAGCCCAAACATGTGGCCCCAGCCGGGATTCGAACTCACGACCCGAGCGTTGAGAGTCCTTGATAGAGCTGAGTTTTGCCAACAATACAATACAGTGCGATAGAACAGACTAGAATAGAACAGAATACAATACAATACAATACAATACAATACAATACAATACAAGACAATACAATACAATACAATACAATACAATACAATACAATACAATACAATACAATGCAATACGTCTATTGGCAGAGACACTTGCAGGGTGGACGTTTACAAGGACACAGGACCTCAAAACACAACAACAAAAACAACAAAACAAGATGGCCACCAGCCTAATTGTGTCCAATCATTGACCTGCTGTCGTCACGATCGTTTTTTTGAAATGCCCTGTATCGAGGAGGAACACACACACACACACACACACACACACACACACACACACACACACACACACACACACACACACACACACACACACACTGTCTCTCTGTCTCTGTCTCTGTCTGTCTGTCTGTCTCTGTCTGTCTGTCTGTCTGTCTCTCTCTCTCTCTCTCTCTCTCTCTCTCTCTCTCTCTCTCTCTCTATTACTATGAAAACAACATAAAACCCCGTCATTTCGGGGTTCAGCTCTATACCTGTTTCGACGTACCATAATTTTCACGTGAAGGAGGCGATTAAAACATTGCGTGACTCTTGGAGAGATATGTATTAAAGATCTAAGCTCCCAAGATAAGGGAAGCCGGGGTGGCCGAATGGTAGAGCGTTGGACTTCTAATGCTCGGGTCGTGAGTTCGCATCCCGGCTGAGGCCAAATATTTGTGCTGGCTTTTTCATCGTTGCCCCGTCTTTGATATCACCCGTATGTGGTGGAAAAGGACGTTAAACACCCAAACACCCACCCACCCACCCTCCCAACATAAAGCTTTCCTACGTGTGAAAAAAATTAACAGAGTCGACCGTGCAAGCACAGTCAACTCTGTCACAGTTGCAGAGTTTTCAGCGTCCCTGAAACCCCAATAAAAGCCAAGGGCAGCCTGATTTCACAGCCAGTGTGTGTTTTGACACTGAGTGAGAAAGATCGTGCAGTACTCAACATCCGCTAGACACTATAGCGGTGTGTCTCGCTCACTGACCAAAGGCCAAATGATGTCCAGGCAAACTCGTGCTCTGGTTTTATAAGAGTCCCCGAAGCGCTGAAAACTCTGCAACTGTGACAGAGCTGCCTGGATTATGCACAATCGAAGGAGTCGCAGTTTTAAAAAAGTCAAATTAAAATACTTTATTTATCCCCGTAGGGCAGTTCCATCGGGCGAGCATAAGACACATAAAATAAGTTAAGATCACTAAACTCTTATATAAATAAAAATGTTTGATTGTGCTCTCTCTCTCTCTCTCTCTCTCTCTCGCTCTCACTCACACACACACACACACACACACACACACACACACACACACACACATCCCGCACTTCGTGACTAAACCGGAGAATTATAGACATGAAGCAATACAACGCATCACAGGGAAGTATCACAATGCATCAGAGATAAGTATCACAATGCATCACAGAAAAGCGGAAACAGAAACGCAGTGTTTGCGGCTTTTTGCTGACATTGCAGACCTTTAAGAACATGCACATGTATGGTAGCGTCCTCGCACCTGTGAGAGGACTTTTGGTACACCCCATGTACATTTCATTCGCAGCAACAGAAGTGGTAGTAACTGAAGGAGGAGAAGCTAAGAGAATGAGCAATGCACCCGTTGGCCGTAAGTTGCGTGTGCGTTTTTACTGACGCCCACATAAGACGAGTATAGCGTGTGAACTGAGGGACTTACTTGTACTGTTAATCCTCTTACTAAAATACTCGGCTCTAGAATTATATAAGTACCAGAACACCTCCCAAGTCTTTCATAGCGTCAGCAGTTTCCAAGCCATACTGGCTTGTGGACTATTTGTATTCATGCGCGGCTGGCACAGGAGCCAGCAGACGACCGTGGAATGAGGGGGTATGTGGTCGCTGCCAACATTGCAAAAAAAAAAAACGGAACACTGGAATTTGTTTATATTTACTCAACACATGCGTCTATGGCTGCCTGATTTTTGTGGGGTTTTTTTTCGGTAAATTTTAAAGCATTTCTAGGGTGTCATCTGCAACGTTATGTGTAAGAGGAATATATAGCATTTTCCTCCAAATTTGCATCTCTGGTACGTAGCCTGTGGATGTAACTAAACCCCACTGGCGGAAATCAGTTAACGAACGACGTTTTAGCTATTCCTCGTAGATTTGCGCACAGCCTCGCACTATTTGGACGGACCCGCAATGCCTGCTCGATCCTCGCAGACTCATCGTCGACCTTCCACTATCGCTCATCGTCGACCTTCCACTATCGTAGTTAATCCCAGTGCATCCAGCCAACCAACCTTACACCTCGTCTCTTTTCGTCGCCTGCGCGTGCCCACCCCCACCCCTATCCCTCCCCAGGAACCCCTCCCCCACCCCCTCCCTCCTCTCTCCCTGTCCCACCCACCCATCTCTTTCGACATCCTCCCCTCCCCCAGCCCCTCCCCCCCCCCCCCCCCCCCCCCCGCTGATCCTACTTACGGATAGCTGATTGGAGATCACACAACCTGATGTCAAAATGCCATTTCACCGGTGAACAACATCGCGTGCTACGTCGGATCACACTTAAATTGAACGACAGGCTGCACCCGGAGGCCCATTAGCTCGAACACAAAGATCCCTTCGTCACATTATAAATTTTTTTTTTTTTTTAAATCCAAGACCGCGGAACGGTGGAACTGCGTTGGTCACTCGGTGTCATTGCGCCGTGCCCACGCTGAGATGTCCGGTTTTAGCGTATGCAAGTGTGCGTGCTATATTTTCTCCCCGCCATAACTGCGTGCGTGTCTGTCAAGCCGGCGTGCTATCATTTCCCTCCCCCCGCAAGAGATTTTGACGTCACACGTAAGAAACCGAATTGTCGTCAGGGGGATTAACTCGGAGGTCAAGAATCTGCGACACACGAGAAAGGTCATAGAGTACGTTTTGTGTGTGTGTGTGTGTGTGTGTGTGTGTGTGTGTGTGTGTGTGTGTGTGTGTGTGTGTGTGTGTGTGTGTTTCACGATGCTAGAAAAACAACAGTTTTAGTTGTAAACCTGTAGTTTGAAGACTCCGTTAGCACTATAGCGCAGTTTAGCTCCCGTGACACCCCCCCCCCTCCGTTTCTATTGCTGTTGTTGTTGTTTTGTTGTTTGTTGTTATTATCGTTGTTGTTGTTTCACATGAACTTCAAAGATGGAGAAATGTTGTGGCTGATTTCATTTCAATTCAGTGTCCCCGTTTTGAAGCTTAAGTGGGGGTGTTAAAAGTAATGACCTAAATGTGCTTTTGGCATACAATGGCGTTGCAGAAAAGTAGAAACGGGTGTGTGTAATATGAGCTCTTAAAACTGTTAGAGGAATCAAGCCATGACATCAGAGGCCCGCATTCATCTAAGGGCGGGTCTAAAACGTGGAGGTTAGTGTGTTTTCTGCAGTTATGTGGCCTTTTTATTATATCACAGAATGGAATCAAAAAGCTGAGGCAAAAAAAAAAAGAAGAAAAAAAAAAGAAAAAAAAGTGAACATGAAAACATTTTCAGAAATTCCTATCTCATTACTCCATGTAAGATCTCTCTCTGTTTCTTTGTCTCTGTCTCTGTCTCTCTCTCTCTCTCCCCCGATCATATGATCATGCTTCACTGTCATTCTTCTAACAAAACCGACAATGAGAATCAGTACAAACCTCAGCATATCAGTTATCCACTGTTTCACAAGATACCCACCGCTCTTTAACATTAGTGCCTTTTTCCCCCTTACTGCCTTGAATGCAAGCCGATAATGTGCAAAAATGCACTTTGTATCACTTCTTTTGTTTACTTGTTTAGATTCCTGGTGAATTTTCTTTCCCTTTGTTGTTCTAGGCACAAGCAGTTTAGCAGGACAATTTTGTGAGATAGGCAGCAAATTCATAACAGCTCACGTTTAATCAGTCAATCGATCGATCAATCAATCAATCTTGATCCACCGATGCATCTTTAGATTTCATTTGCCTTTAGACGTAGATGTACTTGTTTTGTTCTTGTTTATTGATTCTTCTCAGTTTGTCTCCTTTTAGGTCATTTTAAAATAATGATTGGTGTCTGTTGGTTTTTATTCCTATTTTTTTTTCTGCTTTCATATCTTTTGAGGAATCATTGTGGCGTAGCAACGGCAAGTTGCAAAACGGCCGTTATGCCTATAATTGTCACCGTTGTCAAATAAAGGAATTGTCATTGTCATTGTCTCTCTTTTTGGGAATCATTGTGGTGTAGCAACGGCAAGTTGCGAAAGGGCCATTATGCCTATAATTGTCACCGTTGTCAAATAAAGGGGTGGGTGGGTGTCTGGGGGTTTAACGTCCTTTCCCACCTCATACGGGTGATATCAAAGACGGGGCAACGATGAAAAAGCCAGCACAAATATCTGGCTCCAGCCGGGATACGAACTCACGACCCGAGCATTAGAAGTCCAACGCTCTACAATTCGGCCACCCCGGCTCCCCTGTCAAATAAAGGAATTGTCATTGTCATTGTCTCTCCCCCAACAACACCCACGACACCAGGTCTCCTGACGCCAAGGAAAGCATTGTACAGACTTTCCGCTCGCCCTTCGTTTCATTATCTCATCCGGAGACCCGGTGAACAGGAAAGGCACCAAGCCCCAGAGACTACCCTCATGATGAAGTGACGTAGCCGGGCTGTTCCACAAGTCATGACATACGCTGCAAGGCCTTTTCACACTGGAGGCACCCTAGGGGAACGGAGCCATCACAAAACTGGCGTTCCGTTGCGAAGTCCTTGGCTGCGTATATTTGCGTGATTCAACATTCCAGATTTCATTAATTTATCCTTTAAACGGTGATGGGAATTAATGCCATTACCATCCTTTGGCGTTTGAACAGGAAACCACAGTGGAATAGTGTCTTCTTGCAGAATGGGCCGTTCAGGCATCCCTTAGCAACTGTCGCCAGGGTCTACAAGCATTGCCGCTTCCTGTAGGGATGTTCGCGAGTGTTCCTGGTATCGACGCGGCTCCGCTGCAAACGTTTCGTCGACGATCGGCTCTCGTGTAAAACGACTGTTCGTAATTTTAGGCTTCGCACGTCTAAGCATTGTTGTAACACTTCAACCGGTTTTTTTGAACACACACACACACACACACACACACACACACACACACACACACACAGAGGACTTTATTCTCTTATTCTTCATACAATACCTCAGTTCGGACACACACACACACACACACACACACACACACACACACACACACACACACACAGGGCTTCCCGTGCAAAATCGGGCCAAGTGACCTCCCCCTCCTCGCCCTCCCCCCCCCCCCCCCCCCCCACCACACACACAGGTATAGAGGGCTTCCCATGCAAATTGGGGCCAAGTGACCACCCTCCTCCTCGTCCTCCCCCCCCCCCACCACCACCACACACACTCCCTACCACCACCACCACCGCCACAGTCCCCCACCTAACACTTTGGCGCGTTGACGACTAGATTCTATCCTCCGACAGTCAGTATATTTCAGCCTCATCTGATCCAATTCGTTCCGCCGCTGCCACTTACGTCATTACTATTGCTCATAGTCTGCCCGTGGCGAGCGAATTGGACAAGGCATCTCCTTCCTGCTACGCAGTTTTCTTTGGGGGATCCCAGTGCTCGTAATAGAATGAAACATGACGATTCCAACGACAAATAAATCAGTGCCGAATACGTTCTATGGAATCGATTAAAACAGGCGGGCGTCATATTCGGTGCCGGCATAGCAGCACAGATGTAGGTCATGCGCACAAAACGGGCTAAAATAGAAGTCTGTAAACATATGCTTTACAGAACTGCTCAATTTGTTGGTTGGGGAATATCGAGAAAGGAAAACAGCCCTGATTTCATGTCTTTGCGCACACAGGTCTCACGTATTAATATTCATGACTTTGACGCAGATTTAGCCAGATTTAGATCTAATGCAGCCAGCGACGGAAACGGCGCCAAAAAAAAAAAGAAAAAGAAAAAAAGTTTATATGGAATTAGGATAAGGTTTAGGGTTAAGTTTAGGGTTAGGTCTATCGGTTAGGGTTAGGTTTATAGAAAAATTATATCAGTGGTTAGTTTTAAGGTGAGAATTAGGATTAGGGTTCAGGGGTAGGGTTCGTGATATCGGTGCGTTGCCAATGCCGAGTTGACAACCGTAGTGCATTTACACGAGGTGCTGAAGAACCTAGAGAGTAAATATGAGCCAATTCTTTATCCCGGGATAGGCTGTTTGCAAAAACAACGCCCAAAGTCGTTATTGCGGCCGTTGTTCTATCAGCTGTTCCATGAAGTTTTTTTACTCCCTCCGAAAATCTCCGAATGTTTGACGTCCGGCGATCTCCGAGCGGATACGGAAATGACCTTTTATGGCCGTCTGCTCATGAATATACATACGCGCAATCTATACTGGCGAAGACATACTTTCTGAGGCATATATATATATATATACAGGGGCGCCGGAACCGGGGGCAGCTGCCCCCCCCTGTACCCAAGGAGGGGGGGGGGAGAGTATCTTTTTGCCCCCCCCCCCCCCTGGAAAATCAGGTGACTATGGCAAGAGGGGGGGCAAAGCCATGGTCTTGCCCCCCTCCCCCCCCCCCCCCCCCCCCCCCGCTTTTCACTTTCTCCGGACAACGTCCTTCCTTTCACTGGGTCACTGGTTCGGAAAGGTTTTTGTCTGTGCAGCATCTGAAATCCCCCCCCCCCCCCCCTCGCTTTTCACTTTCTCCGGGCAACGTCCTTCCTTTCACTGGCTCTGGCGTTTCCCCCCTCTGAGATTCTGCCCCCCCCCCCTCCCCCAACATCTTCCTGCGCCCCTGATATATCGCCCTCGAATATCATGAACTGGTTCTTTGTGTGGTTGTGTGGGGAAAGTAAGCTTATGTGTTTTGTGGCATCCCTTTTATTATGCTTGGTAGAACTGCACGACCAGTCAGTCAACATCAGAATCTCTTGAGCTAAACTGGTTCGCACATCGTTATCCAAAGGTTGTCGTGCCACTGTCTAGAAGTAGAACATATCTGAAGCCTGTCAAGATTTTGTAAGATTACTAGAGGGGAGGGAGTGCTGACTTGTGTTGTTATTCCCAAATTGCAGTGCACAGCGGCCCGAGCAAGATGTATTGCTATGTTATTTGCCTTACCAAGGACGCAGTCAAGCTATTTTCGCTGGTTGTTATCTAACCAAGCAATCGTTGCTGTGACACTCGAGTTGTTTATTTTTTTCAAGTTTTTCTCTCCCGTTCAGCAGGTACTGGATGCTTCTCATTTCCATCTGATATGTGATATATGGGGAGTTACGTCGGTACCTCGAGGGATTCAAAACCTGTCGTATGGCGGGCTGGAACAAAATGATAAACCATTGCAATTACGTCAGCCTAAATCGTAGCCTGTTCAGCTCAACCAGTTCAAACTAGTTCCGACCAGTTCTAACATTACAATGATAGGGAAAACAACAACAACAACACCCCCTCCCCCCCCTCCTTTCATACGCACACGTCTGTTCTTTTCTGTTTCTTTTTTTTTTTCTCTTTCTTTTTCTTCTTTTCTGGTGGTGGTGGTGGTGGGGGATTGGACATGGAGGGGTGGATGGAGTCTATATTTGTTATTGTTGTGAACGGAAAGCTGTAATTTTCTTGAACAGAATTTGAAAGGATGATAGCCCGCTTTTTGAATGTATTTATTTACAAGTATGACATTTATTTATTCATTTATTAGGTAATTCAAATAGTAAAATATTTGGGTTTGGGTTTTTTTTGGGGGGGAGGGGGGTAATTCATTGGGTAATCTATTTGGTAATCTATTTATCCATCTATTTACTTATAAATGAAGAGATAGAGATTCACATGGAGGAGTTGGTAAAGAGGGGTAGAGTGGAGAAGGAAAACAACAACAACAACAACAACAACAACAACAACAACATCATTCTTCTGGAAGTTTCATAATTGCCACAGCCAACGCATACAGACCCATTACCGCCGTTCCGCCGATTTACGCATGCGCATGTACACCGAACGCCAGACCAAACAACTTAAAAAAAGAAGGCAAACACTCTTACAACCCGCTTCACAAGAGACAAATGCACTTAGGCTACGCAAACAGCCTTTACACAACTAAAGCAAATGACACAGGACAAACCATTAAGGCGTTCACTACTGATGCCATTAAGTACTTGGAGAATGACTGACGATGAAACTTTTTCTCTATGACCGTTCGCCCTTTGGAAGACCTGTCATAGGACGGGCTAAATGTTCCACGTTCATAGGCAAGCCTCGTATACGAGGGCCTCTCATTATGTTTTGCAACCTGGACGAACTAATGACGTCACTACTTTTCTGTTTGCATCACATCGTAGACCAGTTTCATAATACTTATGAAAACAAAAATTACTTAATTCCGTACAGCCGTTTATATTCCATGCGACAAAATGTGCAGTAAGGGTGACGGGTCTTTAGCCAGCAATGTTGACCTTTCTGGAAGGGATTTTCGAGCCATGATGTATAATGACTACTGCCACGGAAAATCTTTTCATGGCTGTTTTCAAAGTTTAAAACACTGTACTGGAGATCAATCTCCGCCCAAAGCCACTGGTTTTAGGTGGTTCCGACGGTTCATGTCTGGCCAGACAACAGTTGAAGACGATGACCGTTGTGGTCGAATGGCAACGACCGTTACCCCCCCAAAAAAACGTCTCTAGGGTAGAGTTCCTGATTAAGAAGGACCCAAAAATTATGTACGCTGTAACACAGGATATCATGAAGATTTCATCGGGAAATCTCATTTGCATCCTTCACGACTGCCTTGGCATAGGGAAACGTTTTTCCCGTTGGGTGCCCTACAACCTGACTGAAGAGCAGAATCGGGGTAGGGTGAACTGGTGCACCCACATGCTAAGAAAATTTGACGGAGGAAGGTCCCCTCGGGTCTGGGACATCGTAACAGGAGACGAAACCTGGGTATACCAATACGACCCCGAGACGAAGCAACAGTCGGCGGTGTGGGTCTTCCCAGGTGAGAACCCACATGTGAACTTCAAAAGAAACAGAAGTGCTTCCAAACAAATGATAGCCTGTTTCTTTGCAAAATCTGGCCACTTTGCCACCATACTGCTTGAGGACAGAAAGACGGTTACGGCTGACTGGTATTTAACCACTGTTTGCCTAAAGTCTTCCAGGCATGGTGCAAACAGCGTCCCCGAGCGGGTGTCCGTGGCCTACTGCTTCATCATGAAAGTGCCAGCGCGCACATAGTAGCCACAACTCTGGACTGTCTAGCCGAAAATAATGTTCAGCTGGTTACCCACCCACCATATTCCCCTGGCTTATTCCCCTGTGACTGTTTTTTTTTTTCCTTCCGACCGTGACGACAGCAGGTGATTAAATGGAAACAACATATTGGGCTGGTGGCCATCTTGTTTAGTTCAGTGATGATGAAAAAAAATGCCACGTGAAGGTTATGCAGCTGATGCCTGCTTGAGGGAACACGGAAAATGGCGAGGCCTTTAATGTGTCATCGATTGGACGTTATGCAAGGCCTATTTTTAACTTTGACAGAACGGGAGTGCACTGAAGGGGCGTGGGGGGGGGGGGGAATCTATTTCAGTTCGCCTCTAGTCTACGCCGTGCGTAATTCGGGGACGAGTTAAAGGTCTGTAATATACATATAAAATTATATAAAACCGCAATCAGTGTTTTTGCGACTGTGCAAGATACCTACTACTACTACTACTACTAACAATAATAATAATAACTGTGTATTATATAAGCGCTTTACCCAGTTTCTTGAATTGACTCAAAGCGCCGCGAACTGAACCCAACACGCACGCCCACGTGAAACACACGCATTCTCTCACACACAGGACACGAACACGTTACATTCACGTGGTGCGAAGGGTCAGCTCAGCTATTCAAGTTTCGGAATTTAGAATTTGCATTTATTTACAAATTTTGTGGGCTGAAACTTTCCATAGCAGAGGGGGGGGGGGAGGGGGGAGCCGGAGTACCCGGAGAGAATCCCCGACGATCGGCCCGAATGAACTGTATCACGTACGAGAAGGAAAACTTCTTTGCCCCGAGTGACACTCGAACCTAACCTCTCGCACTGGTGACGAGGTCTTAACCATTAGACCACCCTCGGGTCGTGAGTTCGTATCCCGGCTGGGGCCAAATATGTGTGCTGGCTTTTTCATCGTTGCCCCGTCTTTGATATCACCCGTATGTGGTGGAAAAGGACGTTAAACCCCCAAACACCCCACCCACCCCATCAGACCATCGACCGCCCCCTCCCCCCCCCCCCCCCACGATGCACAGTCAACTGTGGACGTCACAGCTGCAGAGTGGTTGGGTGTTTGGGGTTCTACGTCCTATTCCACCACATATGGGTGATATCAACGAGAGAGAGAGAGAGAGAGAGAGAGAGGCAGGCCAGCACAGATATTCGGCCCTACTGTGACTGACAACCCGAGCCTGCATTGAAAGTCCGGGGTGGGGGATTTTATTGGTTTAACGTTTTTTTCCCACAGCATCAGGATGATATCAAAGACGGAGCAACGTGAAAAAAAGACCAACACAAATGTTTGTTTCCCAGCGGGGATTGAAACTCCGACCCGGGGAGCGTTGAAAGTCCATCGCTACACCGCGCGACTGCCCCGTCTCCCCCACAGTTGCAGAGTCGGAGGGGGAAGGGGGGGGGGGACTGCCGCTTCCTGAGCCCGTATATAGAACTCGAGGTTAATTTAACCCACGGCTACGGGCTTAACCCAGACTAGAACAAAAGAAACACCAAAACAAAATTAAATATTAAAAAAGGAAGCGAAGAAAGAAAGACAAAAATCCTTCTATAACGGCATAGGCACCTTGCTGGAATGGACCCGCTTCCTGATTAAAACACACACACACACACACACACACACACACACACACACACACACACACACACACACACACACACACAGAGAGCAAATTTAACCCTACAGCTAGTTTAGTTTCGAGGTTAGACTCTAACTCGGGGCTAAACCCCCTAACCCCGACTTCTACATGCGGGCCCAGGGCTCTAAGGCTGTTTGAATAGATGTTTCTTTTGGCCACTGCCACCATTTTCGTGACTTCGCGGCTTCTAATGGTAGAGAAAAATAACCTTCTTTGGCCTAACGCCTCCATACCTGTATTACACGCCCGTACGACCAAGTCGCTAAAAATAGCCACCAATCAGCTTTGTCTAGTTGGTGTTCAATCCGCACCCCCCCCCCCCCAAAAAAAAAAAAAAAAAGAAAAAAAAAAAAAAAAAAGCAACGTGATGTAAAATTCGTCTGACACGAGGGTCCCATCCTCTCAACGCCAACCCCCCCCCCCCCCCCCCCCGCAACTAAAATTACGTCAGTCGTCTGCTCATTGAGTACGCGGTACGCTTCTACGTACGTCAAACAACATATTCGCCAACCAAACTCATCCCAATGATTTCAGATGCTATATTGTGTCAAAAAGTGACTGGTTCCGATGCACAGTTCAAGCGCATTCAGTGAAACGTTTACCACGCCGTTGTTCTGTGCCTGACAAACAGAGACACACAGTGACCAGGGTTTTTTTATTTTTTATTTTTTTTTGAAGGAGGCAAATCTATGTTATAAAATGGATTTGCCTCCTTCAAAAAAATAAAAAATAAAAATAAATAAATACAAATAAATAATTAAATAATAACTGAAGATGCTGTCAGGGTAGGGGTTTCACTGAGAGACGCTGAAAACTGGTTGCGGCTTGTTTTTGTTCGGATTGCGTACCTTTAAGGAGGATGTCGAAAAAGGTCACTGTCAAATCGGCACACGCGTCGACGCCCGGTATAATCAGCTGGGAGTATTAAGAGATAGGAGCGAAACTAGCAAGATATCCTGCCTTTTTCCAGTTCGGAGCACAAGGTATTCGTGCACACTCACATTCTCATTTTTTCGTTAAAAAAAAACAAACCCTCAGGACTTTTCTAATGCGTGAAATTAGTTCAAGGTTGCGTCACACATTCGCGCACGCGCGCGCGCGCGCGCACACACACACACCCGCACGCACGCACGCACACACACACACACACACACGCACGCACGCACGCACGCACGCACACACACGCACGCACGCACGCACGCACGCGCGCACACACACACACACGCACGCACGCACGCACGCACACACACACACACGTCTAAAAACAAAGTGTTGTTAGTCTCCTGAGTGATGTAGGCGGTATCTTAAATCAGCACCCTGCGATACTTTCAGATCAAGAGAGAGAGAGAGAGGGGGGGGGGGGTTGGGGGGGGGAGGACATTTTGTTTTTCACGCAAGGATCGATGAAAGATTAGACGCAGAGCCCATCCATCTATCTTGTCCCTGCTGCTTTAGCACAGCGAGCATATTTTACATAACCATGCGAACAAGAGTATAGTTACAAAATTCTCTCTCTCTCTCTCTCTCTGTGACGCGAGAAGACGTACTGTTTTATGCGGCGAGGCACGAGGCTTCCACGAGTGCAGGTCCATCCGTTTGGAACCCTCTGCCAGCTCACCTTAAGTCAGGGTCTGCCTAAACCAGCTCCTTCAGGCAGAACTGACTTGCATGAACGCACATCTGTTTCTCTCTCTCTCTCTCTCAGTCCCCCCCCCCTCCCACCTCTCTCTCACCGGCCCCCGTCGCCCATCCATCTTGAAACTGATGAACATACAGCACCCAAGTAAAATTAATAAGAAATGACGTATCAAACCCTCGCAAAAAGATCTCCAGCGAAATTAACAGATCACGCGGCGCTGAAGGCCTGAAAAAATGTTACGTAGCACCCGCATCTCCTACCCCCCTCGCATCCAGCAACATACCCTTCAACCATCATCCTGTCTGGCGCTGCCTTCACCACTACAACCGGCAAATCTGTGCAAACACAAGCTGAAATGACAAGATCGGCACATAATGTGCCACGTGACCTTATGTTATCTGTTGTTCACTGAGCTTTGCCGTAATCAGTCTCGTGTGAAGGCCAAGACAACTGCGGGAACCGCGGAAACCACGCGACATGACATGTGCCGTGCCGCGGCGATAAAGCCTCAAGTCCGACTGGCGCTGCTTATTCGGTGTCGCAAGTCCTTCGCTCTTGGTAAACATGGTCAGGGACGAAGCCGAAAAATCTACCTCACCCGTGAGTTAGCATGCCGGCTGTCGCTAACCCGTGCAGGTGAATTTTTGTTGTTTTTTTCTGCCCCAACTCTTTGCCAGCTCCTGTGGTGTTCCTCCCAGGTCAGGGTGGAACCCACGGAGGACTCGGAAGCTGGGACCATTTTTATTATGCATGATGATGAGATGAGGATGATAGTAAGATGATGCTGTGGAGGTCCATGTGGTTTGGGACTGCGGGACAGGGCCGCATTCCACGCTTCCTGTCATAAATATCCCGGCATTTAACCAGGCCCGGGAACTACGGACCTGCGGTGGCCGGCCGTGTTAATCATCCACATCATAAGACGTGTCATACTAAGGGATAGCACCCCCCAAAGTCGCACCCGTGAAGTGGGTGAAACTCGGCGTGTGGCAACAGACTCCCCCATTGGGCCCATGCACACCCGCTCTGGGTAGGAGCGACCTAGGTAGGAAAAATCCCGCTTGCCTCGGCTGGGATTCGAACCCGGGTCTCCCGGTCCATGATCCGACGTGCTAACCCACTACACTACGGGGGCGGTGTGCAGGTGAATTTTCGGCTTCGACCCTATACCGTATAAACCTGTGCTGTAGATAATTTACTCGCCATACGATGATACATACATTTTATTTTGCTTCCTTATCCGTTATCGGGTTGCTTCCCCAGGCGCCATTTAAAAAAAAAATGCCGGGGGGGGGCGGGGGCGGGTACGAAACCCGGAGGACCCGAAAATCCCCGATGAGCAGCCCGGTAGCCAGGAAAAATAATCGGCCTCACAATTATTTCAACGCAGCTTGGGACCGAACCCGCCGTTCACCATGACAGCAGTGACGGGCGTTCAGTAACACACCTGCCTAAAGTCCACACCGGTGACGCGGCTATCCCGATTCTGACCGGCTTGCGGCGTTGAGCGCGACTTCTCTCAGAAAATCATCTGCGCTGTACTTGTGAAAGCTTGTCTCGATCTGAGGATGGCCTGTCTTGTCGCAGAAGGTCTCTGTTCAACTCGTAAGTGGTTTTTGTGGTGCTACTTGCGCGTACACTCACGTTGGAAGCAATTTAGTCTCGTTTTCTGTAGAAAATTCACTTTCATTCGCGATAATATAAAATTACAGAAAAGAAAGTCACGTTTATGAAAACGTCCCAGTTTTATAATATGTCTTGCGGCCACACCTAGAAAATTAGTGTAATTTGTGGCTTAGATCGCGCGCAGTTCGAGAAAGAAAATTGGTAGTGAATATTTTGTGGCTATGAACCAGCACTCGCCCCGGCTAAGAACCAGCCTGTATCAAACAGACGGTTGGCCGGTTCTTAGCCGAGGATTTCGCACTGCTCTGATATTTTTTTTAAATTGCGAAAACACTAAAGCATACTACGTCACAACAATTGGCATGCAAGTCACAAAGACATCACGGATACGTGTCTGTTTTGAAACTACTGGAATTAACGTGGTATTTTTTGTCAGCTTCGTGTTAAACTGCAAAATAGCTCCCGAGTCTCATTGCAGTCGAACAAATATGACTGGTATCCTTACATGAATAAAATTTTCGATATAAAATCGCTTTGGGTGGGAAGATGAAAGTCTTACTGATATGTGCATATAACAATATGATCAAATTTATTTCAGTTCTTAGCTTTCCTGGCAGCATTCTTGCACATCACCGCATGCGTGTCGCGCTTTTCCGGCCTAAAACAGTCACTGCGATCGACAGCCGGTCGGATTCGCGGCTTAGCCGCGTCACCGGTGTGAAGTCTGGCGTGCTACACTGATACTGAAGCCCATGCTCGCTCATCATATAGAGCTTACATGATTAGTTCTCGCCTCCGGCTCGGTGGCTACGGCAAAAACTGAAACAGTCAAAACATGTGCTTCATGTACTGACATTTAAAAGTGCACTCGCAAATACCTCGCAGAGAAATTTCTGTGCAATCATTCTTTACGTGACCCAAGCAACAAAAAATTTCAAGTCACCCCCAAAGGTGAACAAAATAACTATGCACCGGCCGTGACGTATTAGTGAGTTCCAACTGCTTGAACTGACGCACTTTCTGCGCGTCCAGCTTTGACTGATGATGTAACGGGAATGTGTTTTTGTGAACTTAACTCGTAAACCACTGAGTGGGTTATGGAAAGTCATAACTCACACTTTCGTTCTGTTTCCTTTCTATTTTCGGACGTAAAGCACTCATAGTTAACTCACTGAAAGTTTGCGATTGGTGTAAAGTATCAGAGGTAGTAATACACTACCATAACCGGCCATGCGGAGTACACTTCTAAAAATAAAAAAAAATTAAAAAACGCAGCAGTGATTGTAGTGAGTGCTGCCCAAAGCCAGTGGTCAGACACAACCGATTGATGCAAACGTTAAGACGTGAAAAACGCCACGTAGTCAAGCCTCCCTCTCGCCTGTTATCAGACCGACCCAGAATCGGGACATCCGGACACTAACGTGTCGTCTCAGTGGGTCAAAGAAGACAGGTGGGGGAGACTCCTCTCGCTGCAGACTCAGTCAATGGGGTTACAGACCAGTAATAGCTTCCGGGTCATGTAGTGACAAGTACGCTAAAAAATAGTAGAAAATCTTTTGCCCCTTTCAAAATTGTGTGCAGAGATTAAAAAAAAAAATGGCAACCTGGTGCTTTTTGTTGGCTTTGTAAACAAGTTTCATGCCAGGTACTAGTAAAATTAGGGAAAAATGAGCCTGGCTTGGGGACTATTTGTATTCATGCGCGGCCGGCTCGGGCCGGCTGGCACAGGAGCCAGCAGACGACCGTGGAATGATATGCGGGGGGTATGTGTTCGCTGCCAACATTGCCAAAAAAACGGAATATTGGAATTTGTTGAAATTTACTCTACACATGAATCTATGGCTGCCTTTTTGTGATTTTATTTGTTGAATTTTAAAGCATTTCTAGGGTGTCATCTGCGACGTTATGTGTAAGAGGATTATAGCGTTTTCCTCCAAATTTGCATCTATGGTACGTAGCCTGTATACTCCTTCGGATAAGGGACTACGTGTTCGATCGATTATTTCGTCACTTTGCCTTTGGTGGGAAGGGGTGTTTGGAGGTGGGGGTCGGGGGTAGGGCTAGGGGGGGGTCATGAACTGGCTCAAACTCAAAGCGCCGCGAGTCGCCGACTGAACCCGACGCTCACGCTCACGTGAATTCAAGTCCACGTCGGCATCATTCACGCACAGCATGAACGTGCGAGAAGGAAAAATTCTTCGCCCCGAGTCAGTGGGACTCGAACCTGATCTCAGTCTCGCATTGGTGGTGAAGTCTCTTTACCACTAGACCACCGA
The DNA here is from genome assembly GCA_018292915.2 of Batillaria attramentaria. Lineage (NCBI taxonomy): Eukaryota > Metazoa > Mollusca > Gastropoda > Batillariidae > Batillaria > Batillaria attramentaria. The sequence goes on from JACVVK020000087.1 coordinate 1,586,739, forward strand.
CAGCTTTTTTGCATTAATTTTGATCAAAGAAATACTCGACCGCAAATGATTTGTAGTTTACAAAATGCTCCGGCCAGTACAAAGAACGTGTTCGGCTTTCTGTTGACTTGAAAGGGTTCGTTTTTTTTCCCACCTTAAAAGTGTGGCAATAACGGCTGTGGCTCCAAACGAAATGTAAATGTCAAAGACTGAAACAAGCGCCTGTCAAACTCCACACACGAACTTTTTTTTTCAATGGCAAACTTTCTTGTAACTCAATCTTTATTGCTTTCCTGTTTTGCCTGTTTCCGTCTCTGTCGATGCTCGTTATACGCCTCGGCCTCTCGGCAAGAGAGTCTTCTTGGATTTCTTGATCGTGCGGCACTGACAGAACCAAGCTCACTTTCTTCAAATATCAGATTCGACAACTGTGCTATTTCTGTTGGCACGAGAGCTAATGCTGTTTCCGCTTGGGGTCCAATAGAGCCTGGGATATCCGGTTCAAGACACGTACATTAAATTTTGTATTCATTCAAAGAGAGGTTCGGGGGAGGGGATGACAGCACTGGAAACTCCTGACTGGTAAAATCGATGTTTTCAAAAACCTACAGAATTCAATCCAATTTAATTCAAAAATATACTTCAGTCATTCCGTTTGGGCATAAACCTTACGAAAGGGCGATTAGCCTGAAAGTATTTCCTGCCATCTTACAAGGAGTATTAAGACATAGGAGCGAAACTAGCAAGATATCCTGCCTTTTTCCAGTAAGGCGTCCGTGCACACTCACATTCTCATTCTTTCGTTAGAAAAAAAAAAAAAGTTAACGCGTGAAATTAGTTCAAAAGCTGCGTCACACCCGCGCGCGCGCGCGCACACACACACACTGACACACACACACACACACACACACACACACACACAAGGCAAAGGAATTTCGTATTTCCGCTCAGGGTTCAATTTTAGAAGGTCGCCTACCCGTTTCAGAATCGATTAAAAAAAAAAAAAGAAGAAAAAAAAAGAAGACGGGCAGGGGAAAGAGAGATAATTACAGTGAGACACATTTAGCAGCGTTCTAGGAGGCGCGCGCGTCAGACCTTGACACCTACTTATAGCCAAAGCTTGCTGGAGACAAAAATCGACAATCCTGCCAGAAAAATTAATGCACATTCCTGGTTTTTTTTTTTCTGCTGAAAATTGGAAACAGGAGTTTTCGTTTTTGTTTTTTTTCTGCGGAAAACAGACTTCCTGGAAAAAAAAAACACCAACTTTTCTACAGGAAAAACTACTATTTTGTCATCTCTCTGAGATGTTTTCTGCAGACAAAAGTGCAAAACTATTTTGCTGCTATTTTGACAGATTTCGCCAACCACACAAAGTCATGCTTTCTCATCGTAAATCGCTGTCTCATCGAACACCCTAAAACCGCTACATTACACCGATTGTCGAGGAATCCCTCCGGGTATTCCGGCTTCCTCCCCCTCTGCTTTGGCAATGTTCAGCCTCCACAAAATTTGAAAATAAATACAATTGTAAATTCCGACGAAACCAGGGGCCGTGGTCACGACGCATTCGTAACTTTTCCGCCACCGATTTACGCACGCGAGGGTCCGTAACTTACGATTTGTGATAAAATTGGGTGGTCATGACGTTTGCGCAGAGTTACGGCCGCTCGGAAACCCTTGCGTATTGTACACCACCTAGGAGGGTGTCGGAAAGGTGCCGTAGCCTTTGCGTAAATCTGAAAAATGGCGGCCCGCTTGATTTACCAACTGCAAATGAGAAGAGCATTGCGACGGGAAAGGGTTGTTCCGCGATCGTACTAACCCTTTTGACTTGTACGACGATGTGGACATGCTTCAAAGGTTTAGATTTAGGAGGAGAGACCTGCAGGAATTGTGCGATCTTCTGTAGGACGACTTGAGTGTAGAGGGGGCGCGTTCAGTTCACTACGCACCCTGCAATGCAAAGGCCTGTATGGCCGGCTGTACACACATCGTGGGTTGATCTGTTTCCTTTTTGTGGGTTAACATTTGTTGTGTGTGTTTCGGACTAGTTCAGTGCTGAACGCACTCGGTCAGTCCTCACTGATCAGCCACCACCGTTTTGATCGTATGCCTGTCAATGCAGGTCTCATTCATTGTGTTGTGGACCCGAAACGTGCGGGTTCCGAATTCAGAGTTATGGTCGAGTCATGTTTCTCTGCCGTAGCAAGTCAGGTTAAATGCGTAGCATGTATGTGGAGAGTTTTGTTGATGTTGTTGTTATCCTCTCCTCTTTCGTTTTTCGTAGTTCTTTGATTGAGGTTCATTCCGTTGGTTTCAGTTCTTGCCAATGAGCCTGCTACATACGGTTTGTACGTGCAGTAAATGCTTCTACATGTACTGGTTGTAGTCCGTCCAATGTTGAGATAGAGACTGCTAGGAAGCGGTCTATATGCGACCTGCATGCTCTCCTGATCACACTCTCCACATACATGCCACGCATTTAACCTGACGCTACGGCAGATAAACATGACTCGATCAAAAATTCTGTAGTGAACGCGTACTGAACACACCCCCTCTACTCTTTCACGCTTCACGCTGGAAGGAGAATTTGTGCAGGCCACGTGATGGTGTTTTCCGTGGGAATCCCAGGGGTCCCACACCTATCTAAAAATAACCCGTACTTGACACCGTTTCCAGTAAGTGCGCGTCGTGACCGGCCAACTAGCGGAAGAGATAGTTTTCACGTAGCCACGTACGAACTTACGATCCGCAACCCATTTGCGCAAAGAAATTTGCGTTCGCGTCGTGACCTCGGCCCAGAACAGTTGAGCTGGCCACTGACGCAACGTAAATGTAAGGTGTTCGTGTCCAATAGTGTATGGGAGACTGCGTAATTCACGTGAGCCGCGTGCGTGCTGGGTTCAGTTCGCGGCACTCTGAACCAAGAAACTCTCATAGCCGTGCCATGTTGTCGTTCTGCTGGTGAGTGCGTGTGTGCGCAGGGAACGTGTGTGTGTGTGTGTGTGTGGATATGAGTTTTTATTAGTTTTTATTTGTTTTGTCAGTTTTACCTGTCTTGTGTTTGTTTTATCTGTCTTTTATGGGGTTTTTTTGGTTGTCTTAATATGAATAAAAATGTATTTTATGTAAAGCGCCTAGAGCTTAGATAAGGTTAGGCGCTACATAAATATTCTGTTATTAGCGCCTACGCAATACGCATCATTACTTTCATTAGTCTTTCACGTCTTGTGTCAGTCTGCTACCAGTTCTTGCTCGCCGCTTCCCAACGTGCGAATGGACAACATGCCAGAGACAGTTCATGTGGATACCACGGGTCTTAAACAAGATTGCGGGGGGAGTTTTTGCGGTGCGACCTCGATTCAAATGTGTCGACGATGTCGCTCTGGTGTGAAGCCGTATGCACGGTGTGCAGTCAAAATGGACACGGCTGTTTCCGGTGCAACCCCGCTTTAAAAGTAGCACCTGAGTGCCAGACTTGCACTGAGCGCAGAGACGTAAGTTTATTGGTCACGGAAATGTCCGGTTCTCTTGTCGCGTCGTTGTTGCTATTCTCTGGAAGAAATTCCATCACAAGTGTTTGTCATGTGAGGGTGTTCCTACTGTCTGCACCGTTACGTCACGTAATTTATAGAGAAAGCTATTCTCTGGAAGAAATTCCATCACAAGTGTTTGTCATGTGAGGGTGTTCCTACTGTCTGCACCGTTACATCACGTAATTTATAGAGGAAGCTATTCTCTGGAAGAAATTCCATCACAAGTGTTTGTCATGTGAGGGTGTTCCTGCTGTCTGCACCGTTACATCACGTAATTTATCTAGAGGAAGCTATTCTCTGGAAGAAATTCCATCACAAGTGTTTGTCATGTGAGGGTGCATGTGCTTTGGCACCGCTGCAAGTGAATCAATTCCCGTGTTATTCCAGGGCTAAGTTAAAATCGTCCATGGACCGGCCCCCGTAGTGTAGTGGTTAGCACTTCGGACCATGGACCGGGAGACCCGGGCTCGAGTCCCAGCCGAGGCAAGCGGGGTTTTTCCTACCTAGGTCGGCTCCTACCCAGAGCGGGTGTGCTATGGGCCCAATGGGGAGGTTGTTGCCACACAGCCGAGATTCACCCACTTCACGGGTGCGACTTTGGGGGTGCTTCCCTTGGTGTGACACGTCTTACGATGTGGATGATTACACGGCCGGCATCGCAGGTGCCGTAGTTCCCAGGCCTGGTTAATGCCGGGATATTTATGACAGGAAGCGTGGAATGCGGCCCTGTCCCGCAGTCCCAAACCACACGGACCTCCATAGCATCATCTTACCATCATCCTCATATCCATCATCATGCATAATAAAAAATGCCCCGGGCAGCTTCCGAGCCCTCCGTGGATTCCACCCATCACCTGGGAGGAACACCACTGGAACTGGCAAGGAGTTGGGGCAGAAAAAAAAAAAAAATCGTCCATGCTTCAATAGGAGGAAACGTTTGCAGCATTTAGTGACAAAGTGGCAATGACGGGGCTTCATGTCTGTTGTACACTTATCACACAAAATGTCTGGGCCGACGAAGTGTGGGGCACTGATCCCAAATATTGTCTACTGCAGCGCAGAAATGATTGCAGAACGTAAGCCTGTCTGTGCATAGATGTATTGTGCATGTGCAGTAGAGGTGTCATGCCGGGCACAACCAAAACAGTTCAGAATGATCAGAGTGCATAACAATCTTGAAATTATGTCTTATCTCTGTCAATACTGGAAAACATCTTCAAATGTAACTGGAGTAAGGACCACCACTTACAAGACTGTGACAGTGTGAGTGTGTGTAGTACATGTACAAATTTTACATGATCATGTCTTGCTTAAGAATTTCATGAGAATGTTTCACACAGGTCTACAAAACTAAAGCATGACAAAATGTCAGTGCCACCTAATAAGGTAGATACATCCACCTCCTGCTTCACACACACACACACACACAACTTTTAAGAAAATAAATTATACACAAATGAAACAGCAAGTCTCCTTTACATGTATTTTATTGGGCAACTTGCCCTTAAAAAAAAAGTTCAGCATACGTATGGACCACCTTTTCAGTTTTGATGTATCAAATTTAGTTGATTTTTATTTTGTATGCTCCCAATAAGAAAATGTGGATGGATCAAGTCTACTGACAATATTCAACAAGGAACACGGACACGCAAGTGAAAAACCTGAAGGTAATCCCACTAACCCCTACATGGTCCAACCCTTGTCGTGGGGTAGTGGCTTGTGTACCTCAATGACCCAGAGAACTATGCCAGCAGGAGCACATGCTCCTGGCAGGGTCACCCAAGCTGGACAGGTCGAAGGGTAGAGGTCAGACGAATGTGGACCACCTCTCCAAGAGGCTAAACGGGTTTGCGTAGGGTTAACAGCCCTACCTGTAAAAAACACTAAGTTACTGAAGCATCGACAGCAACAAACCGAGACATTCACCTGGGCGAGGAAGGGTCTCCATCCCGGAGACCTATGACGCATTGCAGTGAAAGCCGAAAGGAAGCTGCAAGGCCGACCCCCCTTCTAACACCCAGGACAACAACGAGAGTAGCCACATGGAACATCAGGACAATGTATGAAGTAGGAAGGACCATACAAGTAGCAAGAGAGATGAAGAACTACAAGATAGGAGTACTGGGACTGAGTGAGACAAGGTGGCTACAGACAGGACAGCTGAGATTTTCATCGGGAGAGCAACTGCTGTACTCTGGGCACACAGAGGATGGAGCCCCCCACACTGAGGGCGTGGCCTTGATGCTGGCACCGGAGGCACAGCGGGCACTCATCGGCTGGGAACCTGTCAACTCCCGCATCATCACAGCCAGATTCATCACCAAGAAAAAAGACATCAAGCTGAACATCATCCAGTGCTACGCTCCCACCAATGATGCGGAAGAGGAGAAAAAAGATGACTTCTACCAACAACTGCAGACAGTGATAGACAGAGGAGGAGCCAAGGACATGACCATACTGATGGGAGACTTCAACGCCAAGATTGGATCAGACAACACAGGCTATGAGGACACCATGGGAACACACGGACTGGGACAGATGAACGAAAATGGCGAGCGCTTTGCAGACTTTTGTGCCCTGAACCAGCTAGTGATAGGAGGCAGCATCTTCCCACACAAGCGCATCCACAAAGCCACATGGAGATCGCCGGACCATGTCACGGAGAACCAGATTGATCACATCTGCATCAGCCGAAAGTTCAGGAGATCGTGGCGGGATGTGCGCGTGATGAGGGGTGCCGATGTATCATCAGACCACCACCTTCTTGCAACAACATTGAGACTTCGGCTTAAGAGGCACACCAACGCCAACAGCACACGGACCAGGTACAACGTTGGACTTCTCAGAAACACAGACACACAAGCAGCATTCCGGATCAGCCTTTCCAACAGGTTCCAGCCACTGCAAGACCTGATAGAAGACAGTGAAATGGACATCGAGACACAGTGGGAACACAGCAAGAAACTCTGGCACGACACATGCGAAGAGGTCCTTGGCAAGAGAAAGACCCAACATAAGGAATGGATCTCTGCTGATACCATCCAGAAGCTGGAAGTTAGGAAAGAGAAGAAAACTGCACTGAACACGAGCCGAACAAGAAGAGCTAAGGCAAAGGCACAAGAGAAATACACAGCAGCTGACAGAGAAGTGAAGAGGAGCACCAGGAAGGACAAGAGGGACTACATCGACAACCTGGCCAGTCAAGCAGAGGAAGCAGCCCGACAAGGGAATCTAAAAGACCTGTACCAGGTGACCAAGAAGCTCACGGGCAAATTTCAGCAGACAGACAAACCAGTGAAGGACAAGAACGGGCACCCACTGACAACAACTGAGGAACAGCTGAAGCGATGGGCAGAACACTTCAGGGAGCTGTTAAATCGCCCCATCCCTGAAACACCACCAGACATCCCACCAGCTGAGACAGAACTACCCCATCAACTGCGACAAGCCCTCTAAGGCGGAGATCAGGAAAGCCATCATGACACTGAGAAATGGGAAAGCTGCAGGGCCGGACGAGATACCAGCAGAAGCCATCAAAGCAGACACAGAGACAGCCGTCAACATGCTGCACAGCCTGTTCAGCAAGATCTGGGAGAAGGAAGAGGTGCCAGCCCAGTGGAAAGAAGGGATCGTCATCAAGCTGCCAAAGAAAGGGGACCTCAGGGACTGCAGCAACTACCGAGGGATCATGCTCCTGTCAGTGCCAGGCAAGGTTCTCAACAGAATTCTACTGGAGAGGATGAGAGAGGCAGTCGACCCCATGCTCCGAGACCAGCAGGCAGGCTTTCGCAGGAACAGGTCCTGCGCTGACCAGATTGCCAGCCTACGCATCATTGTGGAGCAGTCACTGGAGTGGAACTCCCCTCTCTACATCAACTTCATAGACTATGAGAAGGCCTTCGACAGTGTAGACAGAGAGGCGCTGTGGAAGCTGCTAAGGCACTATGGAGTTCCCGGGAAGATCATCTCCCTGATCCAGTGCACCTACCAAGACATGAGCTGCAGGATTGCCCATGCCGGCCAGTTGTCAGAAAGCTTCGAGGTGAAGACCGGAGTCCGCCAGGGATGCCTGTTGTCCCCGTTTCTCTTCCTCCTGGTCATCGACTGGATCATGAAGACCACTACAGCAGGCAGGAAAAACGGGATACAGTGGACACTCTGGACGCAGCTGGATGACCTCGACTTCGCGGACGACCTGGCGCTCCTGTCTCACAGCCACAGCCAGATGCAGGACAAGACTACGTGCCTGGAAGCCACATCAGCCGGAACAGGGCTCAAGATCAACAGGAAGAAAACCGAGCTGATGAAGATCAACACCACTGCCAACACACCAGTCACAGTCGGTGGAGAGCCCATCAGGGAGGTGGAGTCTTTTGTCTACCTGGGGAGTGTGGTTGATGGACAGGGAGGCACAGACCGAGACGTCACAGCCAGAATCGGCAAGGCAAGGGCAGCAATGGTCATGCTGAAGAACGTCTGGGCATCCAAAGTTGTCAGCATAAGAACCAAACTTCGCATCTTCAACTCCAACGTGAAGTCAGTTCTGCTCTACGGATGCGAAACATGGAGGACAACGAAGACAATGCAGCAGAAGATCCAGACATTTCTCAACACCTGTCTGAGGCGCATCTTCAACATCCGATGGCCAGAGAAGATCCGGAATGAAGAGCTGTGGGAGCGAGCGGGGCAGGAACCAGTGGCCAAGCAGATCCTGCGGAGGAAGTGGGGCTGGATTGGACACACCCTCAGGAAGCCAGCATCCAGCACCACACGCCAAGCCCTGACATGGAACCCGCAGGGGAAAAGGAAGAGAGGCCGGCCTCGCAACAGCTGGAGGCGGGACACTGAGGCAGAGCTATGTAAGCAGGGGACCAACTGGACTGGAGTGGCAAGACTAGCCCAGAACAGAGTGCGATGGCGAAGGGTTGTCGATGGCCTATGCTCCACGTGGAGCCAAGGGCCTAAGTAAGTAATCCCACTAACCTGAACACTAATATGATAGTCATAGTTATGTTAATGTACCCTATTCACCCTCCCTGGCAATAACTGAGTTACACAGCATCACAAAAATAGGTTCCCTTGAGTTTGACTGATTTCATAAGTGTTCAAAACCCTGTTACTAGTGTTAGTGATACATGTAGTGTTAAATCTTATGATCTATACAGCCCAAAGTTCAGTCCCCATAAAGTTAAGTCAGCCATAACAGAACTTATCTACAAAATACATACAAAATTAATTAATGTTCAAAATCACGCACACAGCGAACGCTCAATACTGCAGGATGCATTTTCATCAGCTACCACTAATCCCGCGCATGCATACATTACATGTTTATGTCATCCTTTCATCATTCATAATATCATGGCAAATCATCACAGCAATAAGTGATTATCATGCTTACATTGTTTACAGTGATGAAATGATCACAGATGGCATTGCAAGCATTGCTTGTACATTTATCCACATTACGGGTGTATTGGACATGCAGGTTTAGGGACTAAGTGACTTACAGCACAATTTTTGCAGAACAATTTAGCACTGCCAGTCACATTGTTACACTCACTTACAGTTCAAATCTTTTACTTTCAAGAATTATAACTGACCCGACCTACTGAAGACTCAGCCTGAACCTTGAAACACTGCAGTGAAACAGACATTACCGAAAGCAGATAATTCTAAACAAAACAGAATTTAAGCAAAAACACAAACTGTTAAGCCAGTAGTTCGCAAAAAAAAAAAAAAAAAACCCAATAAACTTCTGTCAAAACATGAAATACATAGCAAGTACCCACTATTTCACATTTCAAAAATTCTCAGTGCAGACACACACACACGCACACATCCCATGAAAATATACCTTTCACTTGCACACACGCTGTTGCACACTCTCCCCTATCACTGGGCTCTGCCCCCTTACAACCATATGGCCCTACTTGTAAACAATTTTCTTCATTCACCAGCTTTATCCAGGCACTTCACACGTCCTCAGAAGTGGATCTTAATGATATTCTTTTGGCAAGCTGTCCACAATCACACATCTCTCCAAGCTCGCAATCCATATAGCCTACACACGCACACAATTTGATGCCACAACCAAACGCAGGTCAGTGGTGCTGATAAACCTGAGATCCGAAACCAAGACCAACTCCACGGTGGGTGTGCGTGGTCATACGGGCAAACTCGTACTCTCTGTCCAACTGGTGGAAAAGTTCTTCCTGCTTCTGGCGCTGTTCTTGCGCCCTCACGTCCACCTCGCCGCTTCCGCTCGCCTCCGTCTGCTGTCCCTCCGGGGACAAGGACTCCTTAATGCCCATCAGTTTCTTGAACTTGGCCTGGGTCTTACTGTCACCATCCACAACCACTGCCTGGGCGTTCCACTGGCTGTTGGTTTCCTGAGAGATAAAATGGACAACACTGTGAAACTGAGCCACCGGTTCATCAATGTACTAGTTATTATGAGGCACTAGTATCATTTAATGGACTTTACTCAGTACACTGAATCGAAGCAAGAGAAACATCCTCCCAGTTTGAGCCAAACGTGAAAATCTTGAACACAAGCTGCCAAAAATATGCAGCCAATGCACAGCTGGTATGGGCCATATGTAGCAGTGTCTACAAGACAGCGAAAATGGCACACACAACAAATTCACTAAAACAATGCTTACCTTCTTATCCTTAGCCTTGGACCAGAGCAACTTGCGCTTCTGCACCTGTTCCGCATACTTGAGAGGGTTGACAGCAGCAGGGTTGTAGTACTTCGGAACCTCCACCCCTGTTATCTCTTGGGCCTGGTTAAAAAAAAATAAAAAGGTGATCTAGCATACACTTTGTGATGTTTGAAATAAAACAAACAAAAAAATGCCCCCGAACACTCAAGTCAGCCTGCTGTACACCTCAACAATTAAGATCTATCTCTATTAATTAGTTGGGTTAATTTTTTTCCTTTATTTTTTTGTTAGAGTATTTTGTTTTATTAAATTCAAGCAAGAACAGAACAACTATGAAATGATCAAGCTACCGCTTATTCATGAAAATACCGTACCTGTTTATGCAGGGCGGCAACAGTGTGGAGGAAAGCCATCTGTGGGGTGACATTCCCACCTCCCATGATCCCACAACCTGCAGAGCTGGTGGCCAGTCTACCATACAGATTGGCTGGATTCAGAGGCATGTTTGGCCTTTCAGGAACATTCTCTGGAACACCACAGATAATAATGGTCATTCTATGTAAAGTCTGGGTCTTGCCAAGACCCTGTGTAATTTCAGCTCACTGCAAAGTAAACTCACTGCATATCTCAAGGGTCTACCACAACTGGTGTTCTAAGATAATACAAAATTAAAAAAACAAAAACAAGACGATCACTACAATAGATGAGCATTTCAAGTACTTGTCCAAGGGAAGCAACCTATACACTACAACCTCAAATGCCGTAGTTGCGTCCCTTCACGTGTACACTGACCGATCTTAACATGCAGCCCATTCAAGCATCAGAAAAAGAACTGACACTGACCTGGTTTGGAGCCATTCTCGGCACTGCTAGCAGCTGCGTTCTCATTCATCAGCTTGGCAGACTGCAGTATCTGCTGCTTCATCTGTTCCTTGAATGTCATGGGCTTGGCTGACCCTGCCTCGCGGTGGAACTTCACGCCTGCGGTCCTGTAGATCACGCTGGGACCCGTCTTCCTCTGTCCACCATCCCCGAAACTCCGCTCTGCAGGCTTGTTGCCACTGACATCACTCGTTGAGTTCTTCCTGGAGTGCGGCCTGTCAGGGGATCGGCTCCTTCTCCTGTGTGAGAAGTGTTTGTCGGAGGACTTCTTCCTGTCGGAGGAGTGCCGCCTGCTGTGTTTTCGACTGGAACTGTGGTGACGACGGCGCCTGTGCTGAGAGTCCCGAGACCTGCTGCTGCTGCGCCGCCGCCGTCTGTGGTCACGGTGATGCCTGTCTCGTGAGGAACGGCGATGTGAGTGTCTGTCTCTTGACCTTGAGCGACCCGATCGTCTCCTCTGCAATCAAAAACAGTTGTGAACAGGCCACCAGAGGCAAACAAATTTTAAAATCATCACCAGCACTTTAACCAGTTTCTAGGACACATTTCCAAGACAGACACAAGAATTCCAACATTTTCAACTTACATCTCGCCTGGAGTGGGACCCATGTTTGTGATGGTCTTTGGAGTGGCCACTTCTGCTGCGTTCGGACGGCCGCCTGTGCTTTCGGCTTGGAGAATGTGATGTGGACCGTGACCTTGAGCGCTTTTCCTCAACCTGGCAACACACAAGAGGGAAGAATCCCCTGAAAAGACTGAGACAAAACAAACTAAATACGCTTTTATTAACACTATCAAAAGATTAAGTAAAAAATATTTTTCAGGCTAAGCAGTAACCTACAACACACATACCATATATCCAGAGGCAACAATGTGCATGATAAATTGAAATGCACATTTTCACGTCAAGGATTCCAACAATCTCAATGACACGGCTTACACTATTAACGTTCACGGTGCTGCATCCTCTTTTCCTTTCCTCTTACATGTCAATTAGTTTTAGAAAGAAGGGAAAAGAGGACTTTTTGCATAAGTAAAAAGACATTAGTTTTGATCTACAGCTGGCATAGCATAAAGACCATTATGTCAATACGGCACGTTAAGCAAGACGAAAATCGGGATCTGCTACTTACCCGCTAGTTACACTCAACCAGCATGGGGTGCTCCAGCATGGCAACCCCATTTTCACCTACAAAAATGCACCCCTGCATTGATCACTTCCATCCAAAACCAGCTTTGTCCCTAAAATCTGCTACTTTCGATCTACCAGTGCCAGTCCCCCCCACTCAGCAACGGCAGACATGACGTGGCCATACACTAGACTGCCACGGACCAGAGTCTGCGCTACTTCATTGATCACAGTGCGAACAGACCCAATAGGCTTTCGACAACTGACTCAAGAAAGGTGGCGCGACGTTGGAGTAAGCCATCCGGCAGGAGAGTCCATCTTGTCTGCCCCCCGTGGTTCAGGGAAGAAGTTTGAAGCTGAAGGTGTGCACTTGGGTGGTAGGAAAAACCATAAGAAATAAGTTGAAGCATGAAGTATGTAAAAGCCAGTCCTTTCGTTGGGGGGTATAGGGCCATACATTTGGGCTATAATGGTTGGGGATGACTGATCTACATGTGGTGTAAAATTAATACGATGGATTAAAAGCTCTGCTCCTTGTTTTGCTCCACCCACTTCACCCATGAAATGTTATTAAAAAAAGAAAAAAAAATCAAAATCAAAACCACACATAATATGCACTGCTAACAGAGTGAAAAATGTCCATCCATCCTCCAATTCAAGAGGGAGGTCTAGCACAGTATCGAGCGATTTCAACATCAATTAACCTAAGAACGGGACAAGGGGAAGGGACATTTGCACAAAGCATTAAGACATTCTGCTTTATTGTCATTTTTTTTGTTTTGTGGTCTTTGTCTTTCTTTTACCCAAGTACAGTGTCGACGTGTCTCCAGTCCGAGACTCACTCACCTCCTCGCCTACTACCAGAGTGGCAACCCAAGGAATTGCCACCAGCTGGCGGCCATTATCTCTGCCCCTTTTCTCTGCAAGACCTATATGTGACAGGCAAGTAGAGGTGTCAGCAAGGATCCCATGTATGTCAGCTCTCCCATAATAAGTGTTTATGTCGTTTTCTTTCAAGGTATGGTAAAATGTCAGTCAGGTTTTTTCCCCCACCTACCTGTTTCCCCATATATTCACTGGTAAACCCAGGACATAATACAAAACTCCGGAAGTTCCACACAAAAAGCACCAGAAAATTGTAAACGGAAGGTGGGGCACAGACGGAATGGGAGCTGAACAGCAGCAGTCGATTTTAAAAACATAAAATGAAAGAGAAGAGTCAACTGTAGTTTGTGTCGGTCACAATCTTGTGCTTGTTATTGTCCTCGCCCAACCCCACCATTTTTGTTTTTTTGAAAACTTGCTTTCTGACAGCTGAGAATAGAGAAGTGAGTGACAGACAGAGAGGAAAGAGAAAGGGAACGACTGTTCTCAGATTGTCAAGCAGCTGTAGGAAAGACCAACAGATTCAGACCAAACGATCTGTTCAGGACCACAGCCTTCCGTTTTTCTCATTTTGCCGCAAGCAGCTGAGCTGGAAAAGAACTGTCAGTTGTGGGAAAAGAAAACATTTTTCTTGTAAACAAATGCATGGCTGGCAAAAAAAGCACTCACACTAGTACGCAAAAGCAGTGAAACTAACAAGGCAAAGGACTAGTCAGACTACCTTAGTATCAGCTTTGCAAGGGCCATCCACCAGCACCACATCGTCTGTATGATCTGCGTCACTGTGCACGCTTCCCCCTGAGGCTTTATCTGCAAAGAGAGAGAGAATGAGGAAAGTTAAAAAAAAAGAAAGAAACACACACACACCAAAAGAATAGTTGTATAAAACATGCTGTTTAAAATTTTGTAATAATTTGCTTTTCAAAATGACTGATTCAGATCTTCAAAGGGGGTTAAAGCACCAAAAAAAGTCAGTTAAATAAAAACGTCTGTGACCTGTCTCTTATCCTTAAGTTTAAGACATTGTATGATTACCCAACACATTTCTCACTGTTAGGAATGGCCTTTCTGCTCTTAAAACAACAACAAAAAAACAAATGCAGTTTACTCCAGCAGCACAAGCACACACCTTATTACTCCAATTAACAATAACATCTACTCATTTAGAAAGGCATTCCAGACCCATACTGACCAGACACAGCTGAATCACTGGAATGCTTGGACACACTGGATTTGTCAGAAGCACTGGTAGCTGCCGATGAAGCTGAAGAGACCGATGATGACCTCTTTCTTCCCTTCTTCAGGCCCTTGTCATTCTCATCTTCACTGTCACCTTCATCAGACGACTCAGAAGATGACCCAGAAACACTGTGTCTGTCGTCATCATCCTTTGAACTGTCTGATCGTACTTTCGCACTGCTGGTTGAGGAGGAGGACCGTGGGATATCGGTGGGGGAAAACTGTGCTGAGCACTCTTGTGCGCCAGACAAATGTGACTTGGGTTCTCCTTGAGCACTACCTCCAATAACATTATCACCCATCATCTTTTCAAATGATTCCCACTCAGCCTCCAACTGCGACATTGTTGATTCTGAAACCTGCAAAATGGTCAGAAAAGTCAGACTAGCATACCAACCATGAACAGTTCGACTTTCGAGGGTCAGGGGTAGACAAAAAAACAAGGACAATTTTGAGAGGAGTGGCGAAGCCACGACTGTGTACTAGTGTGTAGTGCCAGCGCCCTACCTAGGGGGGTCCGGGGGCATGACCCCCCACCCCCCTCCTGGAAAAGTTTTAAAATCTAGATTAAAATCTGTGCAATCTGGTGCATACTGACTGCAAAAACGCGGAAATCCGTCGAACGGCGGAGAATTCCGACCCCTGCTCAGGGTACAAAATGGTGATTTCATTCAGTAAATAGTAGTTCATGGTCGTTGACAGTCATACTGATTTTCCCCTGCAACACCCACCGTAATCGCACAGATGTGGAATAAAACGGATGTTGTTCTTTATTTTGTACAACCTCGTCGAAGACGAAGACGATTCTTCGAAACAGTGTGTCCTTTATATGGAACTGAAAACTGGTTCAAATTCAAAATGGCTACTTCCTCCTCGTATCTTTCACCTATCAGGTGTTATCGGTCAGCGAAAATCGTTTCGCCAAACGCCTAATACTGTGGAATTTCATGCCCATAACCAGATACAGGAAGGACCAAGCGCTTTCGTGTTTAACATACGATGTGCGATTAAAGTTAGATAAAGTTACAGTAGCACAATGAAAAATCTGCACAGGCGGATGTTCACACTTTTCACTAGTGTTGACGACTAGAGCCACTACATTTAGTGAACATCACTCATCAATAACATGTTGACACTGCCGATTCAACGTCTAGCAAAGCAATCGTTTTAACAAAATAAACCAAAAAACATCCACAAACCTTATCGTAAGATTCAGTGTTTGGTGTATTTGACCCGTCATCTGCGTAGCTCGCTAGCAAATCCATTTTCGCAATATGGCGTCGACGTTGCAATGTTGCCCGGATGAGTCGATTCTGATCACTTACCTCGAGTATCGACAGCGCAGCCCTCAGACGAATCTACGTTTATGAGCGCAAATCACTCCGCCGATTTTTGTTAATATTATTTTCGTGTACTCTACGTCCCAACATGCGCTATTATACTTTTCTTAAATCAAAGGACCGACAAGGTAACATAATTTTTTTGTCAGCTCATTTATGTTTAACTTGGAATCTATTGGAACTATTTTTTTCTGCGTGCAATTTTCCTGTCGGGTTGTCAGTCGTCCACCACGTTTGTTGTTGCTGGGAAAGATCGTACGACTGATTGTTGTTGTGTGCAGGAAAACAAAAGCTACAGCAATGGACTCTGCAACTGCAAGCGAACCACAGGTCATGTGGAAACCTGATCGTTCAAAAGAAACCAAAATGGACAAGCTGCGGTGTGTCATAAACAAGAAGTACGGCGTTAAGCTGGGTAAGAATGCATGGGATGACACTAGATGGTGTGATACAATGTGTCGTCTGCTAGTTATTCGTGACGCGTTCTGCGGTCCACTTGTCATCTCGTATGATATGTGGCAACCACCGTCCTTTACCGTAACACAGAAGCATTGTAATATATATTTCATGGTGTGACAGGGCATGACATGTGACATACTTCATGGCCGTGTATACAGTTAAACCTGATTCTCGGGCAGAGAGAGAGAGAGATTTGGTTTCAGTAACTTTGTGCTGTAACAGTATCCTCAGGTTTTCCCCATCAAGAATAAAAAGTGTAGGAATAAAATGCTTATTATTGCTGTAAGATGCACATTAAATAATGCTCACCTTCATCAGCTTGTCTTAGTTATACATGTACATGCTGGGGCATGCTTTTTTAAGTTGTTTCTCTATAGAGAAACAACTTTATGAGACGGGGCAGATTTTGCTACGCGCAGCAGCAAGTTTCAGTGATACAAAACAAGACTGTGACGTTTCTCCACACAATACTTACTTTCACACACACAGTGACGTAACGAAATCTGCGTCATACACACTTGACGTGCACACTATGCTGCTGCGTTCTTTTTGGCGGGAGTTGTGAGACGTGTGTCTGTGTCTGTGTGTGTGTGTGTGTGTGTGGTGTTGTGTGTGTGTGTGGACGGATGTAATGATGGCTATCTCCTAAACCACCTCGATGGAGGCCTTTTTACTTTGAGATAAAATGGGAAATCACCTTCTCCAGACCTACCTTTCACGATTTTTAGCCTGCCGCATTTTCAGAAGAGTTATCGCCGATTTTAAAAAATCGGTCGTGTTACGAATTTTTTCGAAAAATTTGTTCAAATTCCTTCATTTTCTAGACTTTGGAAGTTCACCCAATCACACTGCCTGTATTCGTGCTACAGCTCTGTAGCTCTGACTGGTTTTGTGTAAAAAAAATATTTTCGAGGTAGGGGTGGTTTGCACATAAGATCAAATATCTATGAAAAGACTACTGCAAATTACTTATCATCCCGGCGTTTTTGTCTAGTGTGACAACTGCACATATGACAGGAACTACTGCACTATTATAGCTTTAGCATTTAGAATAACTGAACTTTTCGATAAACATAACTTTTTCAAGTTTCTGCGAGAAGCACCGGTCAAAAGAGTTCCAAATTTTCGATTTCATAAGTACAATACAAGGTATTCTAGTTCATGTTTCACCAGCCCTCTAGATCCTCCAGATTTTATGTAAAAATTAATTCAGCCAGGGAAGTCACAAAAGCAACAGGGAAATTACAAGACATGCACAAGTGTCATCTGTCATACCACCAGTGTGAAGCTGACGTCAAACGCTTAGTTCCCAGACAAAATAAGTAAGTATCGTCACTGCCTCCGACATTTTACCAGCCCTCTAGATCTTCCAGATTTCATGTGAAAAATAATTCAATCGGTGAAGCCACAAAGCCAACAGGGAAATCACAAGACATTAACAAGCTTCCTCAGACGATCGCAGTGCTAGAGGCTGACGTCAAAATGTTTAGTTCGCGGAACTGACGTCATCTCTCCGTCTGTGTATGACGACCTGCCTGAGGCTGACGTCAAATGTTTAGTTCACGGAACTGACGTCTCTCTCTCTCTCTCTCTGGGGAGCCAGGGTAGCCGAATGGTAGAGCGTTGGACTTTCAATGCTCGGGTCGAGAGTTCGAATCCCGCCTTGGGCCAAATATTTGTGCTGGCCTTTCTCTCGTTGCCCCGTCTTTGATATCACCCTTACGTGGTGGAAAAGGACGTTAAACTCCTAAACACCCACCCACCCACTCTCTCTCTCTCTCTCGCTCTCCCCCCACCCGGCCCCACCCCCAGTCACGTGACTAATCGGTCGAGTCGTAGAGGATCTAGTGTCATTGGTAGAACATGGAGAGGGAGAACCGGCAACAATAACAACAAAACAGACAAAATAAAATGAAATTTGGAGAAACAACTTTGTAGGACGGGGCCGTTCCTCCTTGTTTTAAGTTGTTTCTCTATAGAGAAACAACTTTATGAGACGGGGCAGATTTTGCTACGCGCAGCAGCAAGTTTCAGTGATACAAAACAAGACTGTGACGTTTCTCCACACAATACTTACCTTCACGCGCACAGTGACGTAACGAAATCTGCGTCATAGACACCTTACGTGCACACTATGCTGCTGCGTTCTTTTTGGCGGGAGTTGTGAGACGTGTGTGTGTGTGGACGGATGTAATGATGACTATCTGCTAAACCACCTCGCCGGATGGCTTTTTACTTTGAGATAAAATGGGCAGTCATATTCTCCAGAGCTACCTTTCACGATTTTTATTCTCCCGCATTTTGAGAACAGTTATAGCCGATTTAAAAAAATCGGTCATGTTACGAATTTTTTCGAAAAAATTGTTCAGATGGCTTCATTTTCTGAAATTGGGAAGATCATCCAATTATACTGCCTGTTTTCGTAGCACAGTTCTGTAGCTCTGACAGGTGTTGTGTAAGAAAAATATTTCCGAGGTAGGGGTGGTTTGCATATAAGGCCAAATATCTATGAAAAGACTCCTTCAAATTACTCATCATTCCGGTATTTTTGTCACTTGTGACAACTGCACCTATGACATGAACTACTGCACTATTATATCTTTAGTATTAAGAATAACAGAGCTTTTAGATAAACACATTTTTTTCACGTTTCTGCGAGAAGCGCCGGTCAAAAAAGTTCCAATTTTGCAATTTCGTAAGTACAATCCAAGGCACTTAAGTCCACGTTTCATCAGCTCTCTAGATCTTCCCAATTTTATGTCAAAATTAATTCAGTCACGGAAGTCACAAAAGCAACAAGGAAATCACAAGATATGAAGAAGTATCATCTGTCAGACGAGCAGCGTGAGGCTGACGTCAAATGTTTGGTTCACAGACAAAATCTGCAAGTATCCGCGCCACTGCTTCCGACATTTCATCAGCCCTCTACATCTTCCAGATTTCATGTGAAAAATAATTCAGTCGGAGAAGTCACAAAGCCAACAGGGAAATCACAGGACATATTAAACAAGCATCCTCAGATGATCTCAGTGCTAGAGGCTGACGTCAAAAGTTTAGTTCACGGAATTGACGTCATCTCTCTCTCTCTCTCTCTCTGTATGACGACCTGCCTGAGGCTGACGTCAAATGTTTAGTTCACGGAACTGACGTCTCTCTCTCTCTCTCTCTCTCTCTCTCTCTCTCTCTGGGGAGCCAGGGTGGCCGAATGGTAGCGCGTTGGACTTTCAATGCTTGGGCCGAGAGTTCGAATCCCGGCCGCTGGGGCCAAATATTTGTGCTGGCCTTTTTCTCGTTGCCCCGTCTTTGATATCACCCTTATGTGGTGGAAAAGGACGTGAAGCTCCTAAACACCCACATACCCACCCTCTCCCTCTGCCTCTCTCTCTCCCTTCTTCCCCCACCCGGCCCCACCACCCAGTCACGTGGCTAATCGGTCGAGGTCGTAGAGGATCTAGTGTCATTGGTAGAACTTGGAGAGGGGAGAACCGGCAACAATAACAACAAAACAGACAAAATAAAATGAAGTTTGGAGAAACAACTTTGTAGGACAGGGCCGTTCCTCCTTGTTTTCTTGTACATTAACATTGTGTGTGTGAGCAACAGCAAGGTTTTAACTCAATCAACCAATATCTTTCCATTAAAAAAAAAGTAAATAAGGTTTATAACACCCAGTTGCATACCCTCCCCGCCCCCCACGCCTCCTCTGGTCATGAAGTAACCAGCTCTTGAATTAATGGACTGGGTCAGATTATAAGTTAAAGTAGCATATTAATTATCCTCATGTTTCTATCTTGTATATGTCCATGGTTTTAATTAAAGAAACTGGTAAATGTTAATTATGCCAGAAACCTACCAAGACTTTCATCGATGGTCCTGTGATAACTATGACAAGTTCTGGGAGGAAGTGTGGACTTTTGCTGATGTTCTTCACTCTGGGCAGTATGAAGAGGTATACACCAGCTCTCCTTGTTCGCATGGTTAAAGGGGCTAATGCTACCATTTATATGCTCCCAGATCGTTCTGAGCTCGTGGTATCTATCACCACACCACTTAGATACCTGGTCAGTGACAGCGTCTGTAATGCTGGCACTGAACCAACAGAAGCGTACTCAGTGACATGGCGACCTCACTGAGCGCTCGAGTATCGTAATAACAATCGTAGAATTTGAATGTTTGACCGCTCGCGCAAAGTGGAAACAACATTGTATCGCTTTAAGGGCTGTACTAATCATCAAGATAGAGTATTTCAAGCCGAAGGACGCACTCACAAGCAAAATTGTCCAAAACAGAAGTTGGTTTGGGAAAGCTGGAATTAGTCTGTTTTTAAAGAAAAACATGCTCACTGGGAAGAGATACAGCGTCAGACATGTGAAAGTTAAAAAGAAAAAAACAATTATAGTATACTGTGTGTCATAAGTAACTGTGCACAATTTGAATGCTCACGATACAAAAGCCACATGACATAGAGAGCTAATTCGTTTTCTGTTTCAAAGTTCATTCAACCACAACAGTACCCCCAAATGAAATGGACTTCTTTTTATTTTATCTATTTATTTCTTTTTAAACGACGCCCCTCTAAGAGTCAGAGAGTGACTTGCCAGTTAACAGTTGGACTGTTGTTGAGTATGGGCTGTACTGGCCACAGTGCACAAAAGTGTCACGCACGTGAATTGAAATAACCAGGAAAAAACCCCACAAAAACGTGGAATTAAGTTCCAGATGTTGAAGAGTTTTTGCTGCAACTGCTGTCCATTGTGGGGATTGGGATTCAGGGCAGTCGTGGAACCTTATCATCCAGCATACTCTCGATCGGTCGGAAGTCGGCTCAGTTCAGTGACCATGGTAGGCTTTTGTTGTGTTGCTGCGTCTGATTATGTGTCACCTAAAGATCTGCCTCGTTGGGGCCTTCCAAGGGTGACACATACCTAGCAGGCTCGCTTGTTTTGTTGTTTTGATGAGTCACGCTCCCAGCACATGAATCATAACAGCTCTCGAGGTGTCTGTCATCTTTAAAAGTCTCAATTTACGTTTGTCAGGTGTACAATTCAACACTGTGGAAAACTTTTCAAATGCGCTAAATCCGTGCATCAGAATCAGTCGCTAGGGAGACAGTAAAGCATCTGAAACCATTGTGGTGACGCTGGTTGACCCAGTGCATATGTTGTTCGGTGTACATAGAAGTGTTCTGCGCGCTGAGCAGACAACATTTGGTAGCAGACCGAAGATGGGGTGGCTATTTTTAGGGACTTTCTCAGTTGGCATGTGGTACAGGTATGGAAGCGTTAAGCAATTAATAGATAATCATATTACTCTACTATAAGAAGCCGCAGAGTCATGAAAATGGTCACAGTGACCAAAAGGAAATCATTAATTTGGCAAACGGCCTTCGCAGTTTTTTTCAGCCTTAGAACTCATTACAAACATAGAAACTTGGGGGGGGGGGGGGGGTATGATTTGTGCGATGCCCCAGGGAACCATTTCTGGGATTACCATGATTTGGACAGGCACAAAGCAGACTAGCAGTGTAATACTATATCGATACTTTTGTGCATCATGTCTGGTAAAACCCACATGCAACATTGGGCCAACTGCAATTTCAAAATTTGCATCTATGAACTTACGGGAAGCACCATAAAAAAAGAAATGAGTTCCTTTTGTTTGATTGCACGTTGTTGTGTGTTGCGCCTTGAATGAACTTTGAAGCAGAAAAAGAATTAGTGGTCTAGTGGTGTAGTTATTTTTGTGTGTGAGAGCATTTAAATCGTACACAGTTACTTGTGATGTACAGTGGAAGTAACGCTCAATTGGTATAGTCTGCCCGTTAGGGGGTGCAAATGTATACCAGTCAATTCCGTCGATATTTCGGCATAAAGTCATAGAACAAAGTCAGCGGCCACGTGACTTAACCTCGCCAGACCCTGGAGTACATTTGCACCCCTTCCCGTGTTGCGGAGTACAGTCTCCCCGGTTAGTGGACGACTGGAGTTTATTTGCCCCTCCTGAGCATGACTGGTATACAATTGCACCCCTAATGGGCGAACTATACCAACTGAGCATAAGTACCTCACATACATGCTATCAAACCACCAGTGAACACTTTTTTTTTTTTTTTTTGGCTGCCACAACTCTTTGCCGACTCCAGTGGTGTTCCTCCCTGGTAATGGGTGGAATCCACGGAGGGCTCGGAAGCTGGGGCAATTTTTTTTTTTTTTTAAATTATGCGTGATGATGGAGATGAGGATAATGGTAAGATGATGCTATGGAGGTCCGTGTGGTTTGGGACTGCGGGACAGGGCCGCATTCCACGCTTCCTGTCATAAATATCCCGGCATTAACCAGGCCCGGGAACTACGGCACCTGCGGTGCCGGCCGTGTAATCATCCACATCATAAGACGTGTCATACCAAGGGAAGCACCCCCAAAGTCGCACCCGTGAAGTGGGTGAGGGAGGCTCGGCTGTGTGGCAACAGCCTTCCCAATGGGCCCATAGCACACCCGCTCTGGGTAGGAGCCGACCTAGGTAGGAAAAATCCCGCTTGCCTCGGCTGGGACTCGAACCCGGGTCTCCCGGTCCATGGTCCGAAGTGCTAACCACTACACTACGGGGGCCGGTACCAGTGAACACTCTTAAGGGAACATGTCTAAAAAAAAATAAAATAAAATAAAATAAACGGGAGCCATAAAATTGACAATACATGTATACATGTACTGTTTTTCTTTTTGTTTTTGGCACCTTGCTTATATAAAATTTGCAATCGCAATAAAAATATAATAATATTACATTATACTGCATGCGTAATAGAAATGAAAGTCATGACGCGTCATTGCTGGTGATAGTTTATCTGATAATGGAAATAATGTTTAGGTGTTGTAGAATGGGATACTCAGTTCAAGAGTTTTTATGTAGCCTAGTCATCAGACAGTCAACATTTTTTTTTTCTTTTTTTTTTTCCGTTCATGTGGGTGATGTTTTGATTCAGGTGGTGGACATGTCCAAAAATATCACAGAAAACCCGGAGTGGTTCCCCGGCTGCCGGATGAATTTTGCAGAAAATTTGCTTCGCTACAATGATGATGAAGTGGCCATTTATGCAACAGGTAATTTTTATTCATCATTTTTGGCCGGGATGGGGGGTGGGGGGGTGGGGGTGGGGAGCATTTTGACAGAATCTGTGGTCATTGAGCTATTTGTCATTTCTCATGCACTTTGCAGGTGAAGGTCATGGTGAGGTGATTACGAAAACACATGCAGAGCTACGCGCGTCAGTGGCCAGATACGCAGCAGCAATGAGGGCAATGGGCATCACCAAGGGAGACAGAGTTGTTGGTAATTTGCAAAGTGCAGTCATTGGGGGGGGGGGGGGGGGGGGGGGGGGGGGGGGGGGGGGGGGGGGGGGGGGGGGGGGGGGGGGGGGGGGGGGGGGGGGGGGGGGGGGTGGGGGTGGGGGGGGGGGGGGGGTCATTTCATGTTTGTTAGGGTTTGTGTTTTGTTTAAAAAAAAAAAAATATTATCTATTATTTTTTTGTGTATTGTAGCTAAACACAGTAACAGCTACAGTTGGCAGTTGACGTCACTTATTTCGAAGACATCTGAAGAGAATTAAAGTTACTGACCTTGTGAATTGCAAGAGTTGTGCAGTGACTTTTCAGACATTTCTTTTTTTTCTGGTTTGAGAACGACTTTTGATAAGTGTTGGTTAAAACTGTCCGAAATTTGAGTAAGGAGTGCTTGCTAGATACAGGCTACTGTTGTTTTATACTTGAACAACAAGTTTATGAAGTTGGAAACACCGATATGCCGAGTCAAAATGTTTCGTCGTCGATGGTGTTGACATAGGGAGCGAGTTCTCCCCGAAAAGTAGTAATACATGTACTTGCTCATCAATGACGATGGTGTTTTTTTTGTCAAAAAGGCTGTATCTCTGTTCTTCCTGTCTGAAAGAAAGAACCTTTTTGCCGGGAACCATGCCTGATTGTCATGTGATGTTGTGCTCCGTGTCACATGATTTCTCAAGTACTAGTACAATATGGACACTTATTACACAGGAGAGATCAAAGAAAAAGAGGCCGGCTGCTATGGATGATAATATGCAATCTACTGCGGGCTGTGCGTCGTGGGGGGGGGGGGGGGGGGGGGGGGCTCCCTGAGAGTGCCCACGCCTTGCGTAATAGTGCTGTATAGTGCTGTTTAGTGGTCTCCTGAGTTTTGGTAAGTCTTGTCATGGGGTGGGGGGGGGGGGGGGGGTAGGGCTGTGGACACTTAAGGGATAAGGTGCATAAAACTGAGATGCTTGGGTTTAATAATAATAGCCAAAAAAAACACACAAATAAACCCTAAAACAAACTGATGTGGATTTCTGAATGACAGGGTACATCTCCAACTGTGTGGAGGCGGTGGAGGCCATGCTGGCAACAGCTTCTATTGGAGCCATCTGGAGCTCCACATCTCCTGACTTTGGTGTCGTGGTAAGTACTGTCAGAAACAAGAGAAAACAAGTAGGCTATCCTGGCTCAAACAATTTGGGTCAGTAGGTCAGCAGAATTTGTAACCTTTCTTGGAGTTTGTCTTTGTCAGAAGGATAATGTCAGACTTGCATAAATTACAGGGTCCATACAGGTCATGGAATCCTGGAAAAGTCATGGAATTTGGAAATAGCTTTTCCAGGCCTGGAAAGTCATGGAATTATCTAAAGAGTCATGAAAAGTCATGGAATTTCAGAATTTTATGGAAGCCAATTTGAGCCCAACAGTGAAACGGTCAGCTTGGTGATTACTCGCTGGACTGATTGCCAAAAATACCAACAAACTGCCTTCCCATAAGGCTATTAACTAACTCTGAACATTGGTCTTGCTGACTGCGGTAACTTGGATAAGCTCATAATTTCTACCCTCGCGTGTGTCAGTGTGAAAGAGGGTAAGGAAGTTGTCATGGAAGACAGGAGAATTGGCCTGGAAAAGTCATGGAAAAGTCATGAATTTTTGAGACTGTGAACCTGTACATTATTTATCTGCTATACTAAAGTAAAGAATAAGGCTAGTCTCTCTGTTCTTTGATGTGTTTTATTCCTACAATCCTAGACATACACTGGACATGCGGGGTGAGCGGTGGTCTAATAGGTAGCACGTCGGATTTAGCCGCTGCACTACTGAACGGCCGTCACCAATGTCATGGCGATGAAGCTTGGGTTTGAGCCCAGGTCGAGCTTGTGTATATATGTGATACATATACCGGTTTTTCCTGGCTGCCGGGCTGCTCATCGGGGGTTTCTCTCCGGGTTATCTGGCTTTCCTCCCCAGCAAAATTGTAAAAACAATATGGGATAGGTATTGGGTTGTCCTGCAACGCGCTTCCCCTGGGGGAAGCAGCCCGAATTTCCTGAAAGGGATAATAAAGTAGTATTAAAAAAAGCCTCTGTTTCTTAGCCATTAGAACAGGACTATTCGGGTGATACCAATGAGTCTTTGATCCACTTTGCAAAATGTGTATCATCCATGTGCGGGCGCTTAACTCAAAAATGAAAGACAGTGAACTTCTTAAGGCGCGTCTTAACTATGGCGATCAACCCCGAAGAGCGAAGAAAAAACGCTTCGCTGGAAACATTTTGGGGCCTGGCGAAGAGATTTTGGGCTGTTCGGGCTTCGCTCAACATGTTATGCGATCAACCGCGATCAACCCCGAATGATTTTGCCAGACGCTATTTGATTGGCTGGTCCAGATTCGCCAGCTATCTGATTTCAAGATGGCGGAGGGTCGCGCTCGCACATGGCCGGTGTCGGTTCAAAGTTACAAGCATTAATATTTCGGCAATGAAGAAGTTTCTTGGTGCTGCTGGAATACATTGATTAGTAAGGATAGTGTACATTTGACTTACAATGTTACAGGTGCAGTAAGAATGCGAAATATCTGTAATTACAGCGTTTTTGCTTCGCATGCTAACGCCGTCTGCTCGCGTGGCGGCTCGTACCGAGTCAACGTTCTAGTCGCTGATATTTCAGGCATCTATAACTTTCATGGCTCACTTGCGTCACTCTGATTACTGAGGTAGTGTAGAATTTTGATTTTGTTTGCTAAAATTGATGCAAAACCGCAACATTGTTGTTGGTATGACGTTTTTCTTCCGCCGTGTGCTGGTGACCGTCTGCTACGCCGGTGTACCGGCTCGTAACTGTCTGTCGGTTCAGTGGTTTCGTTGGTGATTATTTCGGTTTTTAATGCAATTCATGGTGCAGTTGGGTCACATTGATTAGTTCAGATAGTGCCCTTTTGAGTGCGTAAAGCCATGTTGTCGTGTAACCCCTTGATTTCTCTCAACAGCTACAGTTGCTACGAGACGCACTTCACTGATAAGCTCACAATCGACGCCATTGCTATTTTCCTTCGGTCACATGTCACGAATGCTTGACACCTAGTTAGTACGTGGAGGCCACGCAGAACAAAGGCGAAGAAATTCGGATGTCATCGGCGAGGACCTCTTCGGCCATAGTTAAGACGCGCCTTTAGGAAAAGTTGCCAGTGATAATGATAAAGGTTCATTGGCACTGGTAATCCGTTCCTACCCATCTGCTAATACAGGTTGTAGTTTTTTCAGTTACTTTCTTTAACATTGTGTGAGATGTTTGTGCAGTTTCATCAGACCAAAATGTTTCAGGCCTTCATATCATTTCCTTCTGTGATTTGGCTAGGGAGTACTGGAGCGCTTTACACAGATTCAACCCAAACTGATCTTCAGTGTCAATGCAGTGCACTACAATGGGAAGGTGCACCCACACATGGACAAACTCTGTCAGGTCGTTAAAGGTACTTTTCTTTTATTTTCCTTTCTTCAAACTTTGCATAGAAGGATAGCCTTATTGGTGTGTCACCTTACTTGAGCAGAGATCGGTCTTTCAGAGCACCATAATTGTAATAACATGCATCATAAATACTATTGTTGTGGTCTTTGTTCAGGGTTCGTACAGGCATTGAATGTCTTTGAAAGTCTTTGAATTTTGGAGACCCTTTTTCAAGTCTTTGAAAGTCTTTAAATTTCGATGTTTTGAAAAATGTCTTTGAAAGTCTTTGAAAAATCGTGAAATGATTTTTTTTTTCCCACGACCGTATTTTCGGGGCCAGCTCACTGTTTGCGAGTCTCTGGCTGTGTCACTGTGCCTTTCCTTTCGCTCCGCTCGCGAGTCGACTGTGAGAGCAGGGTCTTTGAATTTTTATTTTTGGTCTTTGAAAAGTCTTTTAAAAGTCTTTGAATTTTGTTCTCAAAATCCTGTACGAACCCTGTTGTTTGTTGTGTGTTTTTTTTGTTCGTTTGTTGTTGTTTTTGTTGTATGTGTGTATACAGTTACTGCATCCAATTTTTCAACATGTGTCCATGTTTCCATACAGCTTTTCAAAGTGCAAATTGTCATTTGATTCCAGTCCTTTGAGTTTTTCAGGTTATACTTCTAGCACTATTCAGATCAGAATGAGATAAAACATATTAACTGTAGACTGATTTATATGTACCTTTCTTTTGGACAGACAAAAATGTCCATGCGCAGTCCACACTTGGTAACTTGTCTTGTCCATCTCTTATGTCCTGGCCATTGTTTTTTAAAAATCTTTCTCCAGGTTTGAATGACCTCGAGAAGGTGGTTATCATACCGTTTGTGAAAGACGCTGCCATGGATGTGACACAAGTGAAGAATGGGTATGTTTGTTAAATCATGAAGGTGTTCTTTCTGTGCTAGTGAATGGGGGAGGCGCATCATCATGATACAGCAAGTGTTCCTTACAGCTTTCAAAATTGAGGGTCATTTTGTCAGACCCAAGTACGAAAGTCTCTGTCTTCAGACCCACACTATTCAAATTCTGAAAGTCACTGGTCATTCAGTTTCTGTTACGTACCCTTGACCAGGGCTTTTGGAACTGCAGCAGTGACTGCTGTTCGGTCTGCCGCACTTTTCGAAATGAAGGTCCGTTGTCCGACTGTTCAATAGGGTAGTTTCTTTGATTAAATCACTTGTGCCTGATCTTGTTTTTTTCGCTTTGACAGCCAACAGAGAAGTGACATCCTGCCCAAATCTTGGTTCACACACCAAAAAAGTCAAGGGATGCTCCTCTGCTTGGGAAATGCATTTTGTTCAAGAGCCAATTACAGCCGCTCATCGTAATTCCAATGACCAATTTGCAGTTATCCCCCACACAGACTTGGTTCGACCGAATCCATTGTTTTTACAAGCTTGTCAGAGACTGCACATGCTTTATGCAGACCTGCCTACACTACACATTGACCATAGAAAACTAAGTAATTTAGGGTTTACTACGCAACTACGCATTTAACTGCCCCACTACACAATTTTTGGCTCCCTTGTGTAACAATGGGAGTCTATGTATTAACCCTCCGTCGTCTGTCTGTGTGTGTGTGTGTGTGTGTGTGTGTGTGTCCAGAAAACTTTAACGTTGTCATTTTCTCAGAATCTACAAACAGTAGAGGCACCAAACTTGGCATGCTGATAGACTAGCACAAGACCTTTCAAAACATATCATTTTGAATGACCTTGACCCAAGGTCAAGGTCACTAAAGCTCTCTGTTTGAAAAGTTTACATTGGCATTTTCTCGTAATCTACAAATGCCAGAGGTTTTAAACTTTGCATGATGATAGACATTGATAAGAACTTTACAGATATACATGTAGTCAGTGACCTTCTGTCAAGGTCAAGGCCGTACAAGATAGTTTTGTGAAACCTTAACATTGGCATTTTCTCAGAAACAATGAACAGCAGAGGTGCCAAACCTGGCATGCTGATAGACAGTGATAAGACCTATGCACACATACCATCTTAAATGACCTTGACTGAAGGTCAAGGTCATTGAAACAGTCTGTTCGGAAATTTTACATTTGCTTTTCTCAGTATCTAGAAGAATCAGAAGCATCAAACTATGTGCGATGATTGACATTGGCAGCACCTTTACAGACATACCTGTGTTCAGTGACTTTTGGTCAAGGTCATGCAAGCGTTTTTTGGGAAACTTTAACCTTGGCATTTTCTCCAAAACAACAAACAGTAGAGGCACCAAACGAGGCATGATGATAGACAGCAATGAGAGTATTGAGACCTACCCTTTCTGAATGACCTTGACTGAAGGTCAAGGGTCATTAAAGCTGTCTGTTGTGAATTTTAACATTACTGTTTTCGGAGGAACTACAAATGCTAGAGGCATCAAACTTGGCATGATGATAGACATTGATAAGATCTCTTTTGAATGACTTTGACCAAAGGTCAAGGCTGTACAAACTGTTTCGGGGAAAATTGTAATATTGCCAGGAACTCAGAGCGCCGGACACATCACTTAGCATGATACTGGATAGTGATAAGAGCTCTACAAACATACTTTTGTGAATGACCTTGACCTGTGTCACAAGGGAGCCATGGAGGCTTCTGCCTCTCTAGTTTCCCTAAATCTACGTAATTTTGCGGTTAGCGTTTCGTCAAATCCGATCTGAACTTTTGCTTGTGCCGATCCAGCTTTTTGAACAAGCCTCATTCAAAGTTTAACGATGTATAAATACCCGGTAGAAAGAAATTTGGCTCTAAAAAAAAACAAAAAAAACAAAAAAAAACCTGAGATACTATGGTAGTACGCTGTAACCAGTCGATCAACAACCAAAGATAGAATAGTTGATTTTTAGCTTAAGCAACAAGCTGGCACATTTCGGTTGGGATACGTTAGGACTACTCATTTGGCCAGGAAACTACTCGTTTGGTTTTTGGCACTACTCATGTCATGTTTGGTGGGTAGGCAGGTCTGTTTATGAGTAATAATAATAATGTGTATTTCAGGGACGCCCTCCCTCCCGCAGGAGCTCAGGGCGCCTTACAGTCAACACGCACTCACTCACACAGAAACGGAAACACGCGCAACATTCCTTCACACATACAGTTAACTACAAACACATAATGTGCAGCATCATACACGGTCTCCGCTGCCGCCGGCACACACACACACACACACACACACACACACACACACACACACACACACACACACACGACCAGCAAGATGATGATATGGCGACAGCTATTGGTTAGGGGCAGTGAAGAGATGGGTTTTCAGATTTTGCTTGAAGGATGGTTTTGTGTCTGCATATCTGATTGATGCTGGGAGATCATTCCAGCAAGTCGGACCCTGGTATGAAAAACTACGCTGACCAAAGGTCTTTGTTCTGACTTGAGGGATACGGAGTTTCCGAGTGTCGGTAGCAGAACGAAGTGAATGAATCGGACAACCTGGCACTAGGGCATAGAATTTTCTGCCGTTTGCAGTTCCATCACCCCTGTGTTTATGAACATGCCAGTCACTTTCCATACCCACCATGGGATTCAAACGCAGTGCCTCAGCATCAGCACGTGGACGTCCAAACCATTTGAGCCAGATCCCCTTGTATTGGTCACCTCTTGACAAGTTTGACTGTATGTGTATCTGTTACAGTTTGTTCATGCTGTATGTGGACACACCAGTCATTTTCCTTGTGTATTCTATTGCAGCTGTAGTCTGGAAGAGTTTCTGAGGATGGGGGTGGGGGAGGGGCCACCACAAGAACTGGTCTTCGAGCAGGTCCCTTTCAACCACCCTCTCTTCATCATGTACTCTTCCGGCACCACAGGTGTTCCAAAGTGTATGGTGCACTCGGTGGGGGTAAGTGTCACGTGATTGTCTAAATTTCTCTTCAGTGATTCAGCACGACGGTCTAGTGAAGAACTGAAAGTCTGATGGCGCAGGAAGAGATGAAGGGAAATAGTTGCACATAGTCCAGTCTGTTATACAGTTGTTGCCATTCTTACAGCACAGTTTACAGGAGTTTGTTGTTTTTGTTTCACTTTTTTGTGTATATTTAGCCATGTTTCTTGCAAATGTGCTTGTGCTGGTATGCGTCACACATGCACACACAAGTCTTGAAACAAAACTCCCCCGAGTTTCCTGATATTTCAGCAAGATACAGACATGTTTCTGCTTCATGTTGACCTTACATGTACTTTCAAACAAGAAAAGAAATCTTTTCTGCAAGAAGCACATCTTCACCTTGATTTAAACATAATTTTTATGCTTTTATTTCACTGATTTTTGTACACACAAGCAATTCAGCTTCACCTTCTGATTTCTTCTGTTCCCAGGGGACATTGCTGAAGCATTTGGAGGAACACCTGATACAGGGTGACTTGGGACGTGACGACATCATGCTGTACTACACAACAGTGAGTCTCAGAGTAGTGAGCATATGGACCTCTCCAGCAGCCCATAGTAACTGTTGCTAGGGTGGCACCCTTCTCTTTTTGGTGGGACTTAGCTGCAGATCAATCAGAAACATGTTGGATAAAAGTGTTCACAACACAAATCCTATATATTTATATACCAGTCAATTCCATCAATATTTCGGCATAAACAGTCGTCCACTAACGGGGGCGACTGTAATCCTGCAATGCGGGAGGGGGTGCAAATGTACTCCGGGGTCTGGCGAGGTGAAGTCATGTGGCCGCTGACTTTGTTCTATGAATTCACTTTATGCGAAATATCGACGGAATTGACTGGTATACATTTGCACCCCCTAACGCTCAAACTATACCAACTGAGCGCCATTGGACAGTCTGCTAGGACTACTGTACTCAGGTTTATGTACACACAGTAAGACATCGAGCGCTCAAAAATCATGATGACGATGACTGTGTTTTGTTGTTGTTTTTTTTTCAGACAGGGTGGATGATGTGGAACTGGCTGGTATCAGTTCTGGCAGTTGGAGCAGCCATTGTTCTCTATGACGGATCTCCACTTGTTCCTCATGCAAACGTCCTCTGGGATGTCATTGACCAGATTGGGTGAGCACACAGCCATATTCCTAGCATCTTTTGGAACCATGGCTGGACCGATTCTAAGGCATGAGTTCTTCGGCCCCTAGGCCTATTTCCACTGTTTTTGTTGTTGTTGGTTCTCTGCCGACAAGGAAAACAAAACGTAGGATAAAAGCTGGACAAGCAGGTCACCTTGCCCCACCCCCTACCCCCCACCCATTGTTGGTTTTAAGGAGCACTTGTTATTGCCGCCATCCACTCTTTCGATCCGCCGCGTGCTCTGGCACCTCTTGACATCAACACCGTTTTCTCTTCTTCTTCTTTTTTTTTAAAACATACTGTTCTCCTCTTTTTGGGGGAGCAGGAAAACTCATGCCTAAACTACTTACAAGGCAAACTGGTGACTGCCAGACAGAAGAAGTTTGTAAATCACCTTTATCCATTTTTTTAAATTTTTTTTTCACATAGTGAATGTCCAGTTTTAGTGTTTTTGAAGCACTTTGAGCCCACTCTGTATAGATATTATTACATTTACTCGCTTCGCGTTGTTGTAATTGTTGCTGTACCATATAATGAACATGTCTTTGTCTGTTGCAAAGGGTGACGGTGCTAGGGACTGGAGCAAAGTGGTTGGCAGTACTGGAGGACAAAGGCGTAAAGCCAGGTGGGAACTGAGTAAATTTATTTTATTATAATAATAATAATGAGTATTGTATA
Source organism: Batillaria attramentaria (assembly GCA_018292915.2). Classification (NCBI taxonomy): domain Eukaryota; kingdom Metazoa; phylum Mollusca; class Gastropoda; family Batillariidae; genus Batillaria; species Batillaria attramentaria. The sequence goes on from JACVVK020000087.1 coordinate 1,619,396, forward strand.
GGCGCTTTACCCATTTTGATGAATCAGCTCAAAGTGCTGCGAACTGAACCCAACACGCATGCTCACGTGAATCACACACATTCTCTTGCACACTGGACGTAAACACATTACAGTCACGTGGTGTGAAGGGTCAGCTCAGCTATTCAAGTTTCAGAATTTAGAATTGCATTTATTTTTCAAATTTTGTGGACTGAACATTTCCAAAGCAGAGGGGGAGGAAGCCAGAGTACCCGGAGAGAACCCCCGACGATCGGCCCGAATGATCAGTCCCCATACGAGAAGGAAAAATTTGTTGCCCCGAGTGGGACTCGAACCCCTGACCTCTCGCATTGGTGACAAGTCTCTTAACCACTAGACCACTGACCGCCCCTATGCAGATCTATAGTGCATTTGGGGTTGTAGCTGCCAACGATTTTCAGTGATACGGAGCCACTCTCTTATACCTGTTGCGGAGACGAAGTTATTCAGGAAGTTACGACCTAATGAATTTCATAGCAGTCACTGTTGTTCGTCTTTCCATTTCTTCTTGGCACAAGCGAAACAAGCCAAGATCAACATTTTCACAACATATTTGTAAACCTGACAAGTCCTTTTCAAGGAACATTTATGTACATTGCTCATTGCTAAATAGTGGATTTACGTCATTCATCGACATCACTCTGTCCTACTTCCATCATGAAGGTTTGTAAGTACTGCGAGTACATGTCTGTTACTGAACACTTTTGACATCATTTTATTTGAGGTGCTTTGGAGGTGTATTCTAGACTCATTTCCCTACTTTTCATTTTTTTTTTTCAGCTCAAATTTCCTCTTGAATTTTCACCTAAGCTCAAGCCTTATCCATGGAAGCAAAAACAGGAGCAAACATACCACTTGTAGTCCCATCTGGACTCTAGGGGTAATGAAATAGTAAGATATGCACCATAAATTCAAATTCATGGTCAGTCTCATGCTGTTGTTTTCAGCACGGACACACAAACTGTCATCACTGAAGATGATTTTATCCACGGGGTCACCGCTGAAGCCTGACAGTTATGAGTACGTGTACAGAGACATCAAGCAAGACTTGCTGCTGGGCTCTATCTCAGGTAAATGGTTAGTCAGTCATCTGTCTCCTACAGATTTTTTTTTTTTTTTTTTTTTAAAAAGAGCACTGAGGCACTTGCAGAGACAGTTGAGAAACTCCTTGAACGCCAAGCAGATTGTTCACATCTTTTTCAGCAAGTTCTCTGTCTTTTTCTCTTTTTATTACCAAAACTAACCTGGCTGTTAACAATGGCAGTGTCATATCTTTTTCTGTGTTTGTCACCATTCACATGTGTGCAGGGTTGGAAATACTGCAAATAGATACGGCTAGAAGAGAATATTACAAGTCACTAGGATTTGATTCCCCTTGCTCAGGAATCGTACAATAAAGTTGCTTCGCAAAAACCCCACAAAGCAAGCTAGGTTTGATTTGGCTCTAACAGTCAGCAGGCTCAGGTAAACGTGTGCACTGGTACCTGAGTGTGTGACTACCTGGAGAAGATGTGGAATGGTAGGTCATTCTTCAGCACATACTGGTATATATATCCATCTTACGGTGCCACAGGGTTGGAGGACAGAGCAGTGACAGCCTGCTTCTACTAAGTGCTACTTCATGTGCATGAAACCTTCACACTGCTATTCACTCCAGGCCTCCATTAGGCCAAATCTATATTTGCCATAGGTTCTTGTCAACTGCTTTTTGCAAGAAGTAAAAAAAAAAAAAAAAATTACCCTCGTGTGAAATTTGTGGTACATGTACATGCAGCTTGTTGTGTGTGACAGGTGGGACAGACATAATCGCCTGTTTCATGGGTCACAACTGGACACTGCCTGTCTACAAGGGAGAGGTTCAGTGTCTCTTGCTGGGCTGTGACATGCAGAGCTGGGACGAGGAGGGTGAGCATAATGATAAGAAATTAATAATCAGGGTGGTTAATGGTCCTGATACATGTACAGGACTTGCTCCACTAAAACTAAGACAAATTAATTTAGCAAGTCGAGAATTGAGTAGGTCTTTGTCGTGTTACAACCTACCGAACTCTGACCACATTTCTAGTGGTAACATACCTCTTTTTCCAAAGGGGCAAGTAAGAAAAACGTTTTCAGATTTCAGCCGTATTTCTTTTTTATTCTTGCAGTAAGCAAAATTTAAAAAGCAAATACAGCATAAATAAAAATACTGCAGGATTTTGTTGTTGTTGTTTTTACAGATTGTTTTTGTTTTTCTCTGTAGGCAAGGCGGTGTATGATCAGAGTGGAGAACTGGTTTGTCTGAAACCATTTCCATCAATGCCAGTGTACTTTTGGAATGATCCAGATGGGAGTTTGTACAAGAAAGCATACTTCAGCAAGTTTGAAGGTAGCATCTTTTTAGAATTACAAGGATTATTGCAGATGATTGCTTTCTCTCTCTCTCTCTCTGGGGAGCCAGGGTGGCCAAATGGTAGAGTGTTGGACTTCTAATACTCGGGTCGTGAGTTCATGTCCCGGCTGGGGCCAAATATTTGTGCTGGCTTTTTCATCGTTGCCCCGTCTTTGATATCACCCGTATGTGGTGGAAAAGGACGTTAAACACCCACCCACCCACCTTCTCTCTCTCTCTCTCTCTCTCTGCATGCTCTTTCTCATTCAGTTATTTTTTATGTTTTCAAGGACATGCTTATTCCAAACAGGCTGTGTAACCTGTAATAGTTACCCTTGAAAAATGAAGTCAGTTTACTTACTATCTGAAAACTGATTGTCAATGAAAGTGTAATGTTCATTTTAACCGATTTATGGTGATTGTGGTTGACCGTTCGGTACTGTGGTATTCGTTCCTGTTTTGATTGGTTTATGGATGAACTTTCTGATTGTTAATTAATTAGTTGATTGATTGATTGATTGATTGGTTGATTATTTTATTGATTGATTTCATTCCTCTGTGTAAAAGGTGTATGGACGCATGGTGACTTCTGTCTCATCAGCAGCAAAACCGGTGGTGTGGTCATGTTGGGACGAAGGTGGGTCTGGCATTTATTGAAACACTCCGAGTCCCTGTCTATGAGGCTTTGCAGAAACCAAAGTATACATGTATTTTGGAACATTTGTGCTTGTGAGTGTGCTAAACCCTTTAAAACTTGAAGTGATCCATGTCTTGTACGTGTATTTTCATACAGTGATGGTACCTTGAATCCAAACGGAGTGCGTTTTGGGAGTGCTGAGATCTATCACATTGGTGAGTCACGTCTTTTTTCTTTTGCCTTTTTTCTTATTTTGATGGAATATGCAGCCTAGATGCATATAGCTAATGCCAAAAAGTCACCTTAAGAAAAACACATTTTATTTCCATGTAGCAGTGGTACTAGAATTGTCCATTGTTTGTGTCGAGGGGAGTGAATCTACTAGAGAGTTGAGGACCATTGTCTGAAGAGGATGTGTACAAAGTGTGAGACAGAGTAATAACCTTTCTAAGGAAAAGAATGATCTGCCAGTGTTATGCACAGTCTCAGCATGTCTTTCACTGTACTGATTTCAGTGGAGTCCTTCAAGGAGATACAGGACAGTGTGTGCGTGGCGCAGCGCAGCCGAGACGAAATGGAAGAACGGGTCATCCTGTTCCTAAAGATGGTGCCGGGCTTCGAACTGACAAGTGACCTCATCACCAGCATAAAGAACCACATCCGGACATATCTCTCCGCAAGGCATGTCCCCGCTGTCTTCCTTCCCATTGCCGACATTCCGGTAAAAGCCTTTTCCATTTCCTTCAGTGAAATGAAGAATCATTAAGGAAGAACTAGTCACGGGCTGCGCTGGGCAGCATTCGCGTGAGTGACAAGCTTTTATGTGGTTGCCAAGTCCTGTTGCCAGTTGTCATGGCCGGGTAATCCCAAGAACTGGGGTTTATCAGTGATGCATGACTTTGGAGCTGGTGGGTGTTAGTGTGGTCAAATGCCAGTTTAAGCCTCTCCGAGTGACTGGCGGCTCTTCGCACTCGACACATTCCTGTTCTGTGTAACAGAACCTCACCATTATACAAGTTATAGTACATAACTAGCTTTTTCTTTAGAGACCCTTGGTTCAATTGATGTTTCTTCCCTCTGGTTGATGTGCCATCATGTAATTATTTCTCTGGTAATGAATGTAATGCATTCTGGTTGCTGTGGAGTAGTAGCGCTGATGCACAAATAATTTTGCCATTTGTGAACAATTTTTTTCATGAACGAATACTTGTATTTGGTTTCTATAGAGCATTTACTCTGCAGTGTTACATAGTTGTGTGGTAAAAGAATTTTCAGAATATTTCAGTTGTGTAATACATGAGGATTCAGTAGGCGTATAGCATGCTATTGAAAGTATTCGCAGGCACTGCTGATGGGGCTGTCTTTCTTTCCTACCTACAATCATTTTAATTTCGTATCTGTTTCCAGTACACCATCAGTGGCAAGAAGGTGGAGGTTGCTGTGAAGCGAGCGATCTCCAACATGAACGTGCCACAGCGTGGGGCTCTGGCCAACCCCGAGTGTATCGACCTTTACTACAACATTCCAGAGCTACAAAACTACTGAACAACAAACAGACGTTATGGAACGTGCTGATTGGTGAAGAACAGAGAATTGCGGACACAATGGCTGTACACATGGTACAGCTACAAACACAAATTAATTCACTAAAAAGAAAAAAATCATGTGCTGTGTTGATTGCAGCAAATAGTAACCACACAGATTTCTGCTTTTTAGGCATGACTGTGGCGAGTGCAAACTTCTAAACATGGCTTTGACTTTAGAAGTGCACATAATCACACTGTATCCTAATACTTTACATGACCAGACCAAAGAACTCAGGGTAGTGGGAATCTCATATTAGAGATTAAAAATTCTAGACCCCAAAAGCACTCACCATTTGTGACAGACCCGGTGTACATTGCGTGCTCAGCTCATCATGATCTCTCCTTTTGTTTGCAATCAGAATCATGCATTTCAGTTCTCTCTAAGACATTCCTTAGACACCACTGCTGTCCATGTCTCTGATTCTATCAAGATGAAATCTGTGACAATTATAACTAAAACATTGCCTTTTTAAAGACACATTTGTTTTCAAAATGTGCTCACAGTGTACGGGCACATGTTGAAAGTCCTTGCATGAGTTTGCATGCCCAAGACTGTATCCTGTGAGAAATGATTTAACAGTTTATAAAGCACGCAAACTTGACTGGCATGCATGTGCCACCATTTTAGAATAGTTTCTTACTGGTACAGTACTGTATGTGTATCTGTGACCAAATTCTAGCATGATGCCAGCTAGCTTATTTCTTGTATTCTGTTGATGCAACCCTTTTGAAGGATTGGCTGCAACTTTTTTGAAATCATTGACCCACAAATGTGTTTTTCTATACAAAGTCTGAGATTAATATTTAAGAGCGATATTGCCCCCTCCTATATCTCCCCCCCCCCCCCCCAGCAAGCTGCAGAACAAACAAAATACTTTTTTTGAGGTTGCAATAACTTTCTTTGGTCTGCTTTACATATCACTTCAGTACAGCTAGTGCAGGAATAGTTGCTAAAAATAGCATCACCACAGATGCACTGCAGATGATCAATAATAACAGTTCTCTTAGTAAAGGGACAGAGGAGACACTTCATCCCCCAGTCTGGCACTGTTGATGAGTGTAGTGATGCTTGATACTCCCATAGTATTCAGCATTAGACAAGAACATACCACATCCCCCAGTCTGGCACTGTTGATGAGTGTAGTGATGCTTGATACTCCCATAGTATTCAGCATTAGACAAGAACAAAGTATCTTCAGAGGCACTGGCCCCATTCAGAAATTTTCTTTGAAATGTGCCTGTGCGACAACAGTGAGATTTTTTGGCACCTGTTTACAGGGTCAGTCGGGGTTTTTTTGTTTTAAAAAAAATATTTTTATTTGGGTGTGTGTTCACACTACATGCACTGGCATCATAAAATCTTTTTGGTGAAGGTGTATAAATGGGTACAGCTTTACACTTGCCCGGGATTTACTATGCACGTGTACTTTTACATCATGGGGATCAGGAATTTGATGATGACTGCAGGTTTATCAATGAACAGTTATTTGCAAGCTTGTACTGATGAACAGTACAGTGGATCATTTTTCTTTGCCACTACATTATCATTGTGCGGGTTTCATTTTTTTTTTTTTTTTTTTTGGTTGCTGTCACAACTCTTTTGCCGGCCCCAGTGGTGTTCCTCCCTGATAATGGGTGGAATCCACGGAGGGCTCAGAAGCTGGGGCAATTTTTATTATGCATGATGATGGAGATGAGGATGATGGTAAGATGATGCTGTGGAGGTCGGTGTGGACTGCGGGACAGGGCCGTACTCCACACTTCCTGTCATAAATATCCCGGCATTAACCTGTCCCGGGAACTACGGCACCTGCGGTGCCGGCGTGTAATCATCCACATCATAAGACGTGTCATACCAAGGGAAGCACCCCCAAAGTCGCACCCGTGAAGTGGTGATGCTCGGCTGTGTGGCAACAGCCTCCCCATTGGGCCCATAGCACACCCACTGTGGGTAGGAACCGACCTAGGTAGAAAAATCACGCTTGCCTCGGCTGGGACTTGAACCCGGGTCTCCCGGTCGATGGTCCAAAGTGCTAACCATTACATTACAGGGGCCGGTGTGGGTTTCATTCTTTTCTCTTTTTTTTTACAGATTTGTTTTAACGTTTGGCAGCTAGATGAAGTGACATAATGGAATAACTATGTGAATACAATATCACAGATATTGTAACAAAGTGTATCATTTTAAATTTTCATTGTAACAGGAATAAAATTGATGTGCAAAATCAGCTGAGCTGTTTAAAATCAGAGAGAATGGCTCCGCTGTGTTAATTGCATAGTAGGGTTTGTTTCGTGTGTTAAAGTTTGCTTCTTCACGGAGAAGTAGGTTGATTTTTTTGGTGGTGGTTGTTGTTCTGTTGCGTTTGCAAGGATATTAAACACTAATTATATGCAAAACTGAAGGCCTTGTGGCAACGTCTGTTGGCAGTTTTGTTCAAACTGGTGAAGTTGTAGGATTAAGTACAGACATGTTACACTAAAACTGTGTATTGTGTCATATTTATATGTATTATACCAGTATCACATGTTGAGTTATCCCTGTTATCATGTATAGTACCAGTAATCAAGTGATACTCAGTATTTGGGGTTTTCTTTTTTTTTTTGGTTGTGCGGTTTGATTGGTTGTTGGTTCTTGTTTCGTGCAGGTTCTGTTCTGCATATGTATTCGTAATTGCACAAAACAGGTCCACATTTAGTAGTGTTGCAAGATTGGTGCAAGATTGGTACTTAAACTTGACTGTCTCCAAATTCACAAAAAGCTGCAAAAAGCATTTTCTTCTCCACCCCCCACCCCCCTTTTTTTATTTAAAAAAAAAATCCAGGTGGTGCTGAACCCAGAGTATTCTGTATTACATTTACCTCTATGACTTTTTCAGCATAAGACAAATTAATTTAGCAAGACCAGTGTAAAATACAACACTGCAGAGTAAACATGCAGTCAGCCCTGCAGTCACACTGTTTCCAGCAGTGCTGAGACTTTGTTTTATTAATAGACTAGGATATAGGTATTTATTCTGAGATTTATCATGCACTAGGTGCATGCTGTCAGTTTTAGAAATCGTGTTTATAAAGAGTTTATGAAAGACCCTAGAGGCGTTATCCTGACTCAACATGTCAGTGGGAAATTGCACTTTACCAGATGACGACATAGAGTTACTGTATTTCCACAGTTTTGTCAAGAATGCTCATACTGCAGGGAAACATACCATATGCCTTGGATGTATGTACATGTACAGTATATTGTTCACTGATTATGTACATGTTCCCTGGTATTGAGGATTATACAGCCTTCACAAAAAGTTAAGGACCACTTGCAAATATCATTCAACTTTTGTCGTGGTGGCATGCTGGTGTAGTGCTGAACATCGCTGAAACGGCGGCTTATGTAGGCAAACAAATGAGCACAGTTCATAACCAGGGATGCGTTCTTTGACCTGCATCTCATTTTTACCGTGCAGAAAGCCCCAGCTATCGCTCACGGAACACTGAAACTCGGTCTAGTTTTGCCGAAATTGCAGATTTTCAAACGCGCCAAGCATGCTGTGTGACACGCACGTGCCATCCACACAGTGGTTGCCATGTTCACTAATGACCCCTTAACCTTGCTACCGAATTTTACGGGAAAAATCTTATTCGTTTATTTTTTTCTGATATATTGAAACTGTCACCCATTATGTTGACTGGTCCTTAACTTTTTGTGAAGACTGTCATATAAATTGCCATATGTTTGTAATATAAATTTCCACATGTTTGTTCTAGTAGTAACTCTGCAAGGTTGTGTCATCATCTTTTTTTGCTGACTAGGACACTGATGTACATGTGGTTTGTGCGTGCTGTCCCAGTGCACTTACAGCAAAACTTCCACTCAGGTGCCCAGGGTACTTGACTGCAGACTGAAGCATTTTCTGTAGTTTATGTATTTGTGCAAAATGCAGAACCTTGGCCAGTGGTACTATTTCAGATGGAAGTGGTTTTGTACAATATCTTGGAAACCATTCTAATCAAGCTTCTGATAATGTTTACAGGTAAAATTGCTGGTTGTGTGACTGGTTGGAAATAAACACTAGCTTTTTGGCTCACTTGTGTAACAAAGTGAGTCTATGTAATAACCCTCCGTCGTCTGTCTGTGTGTGTGTGTGTGTGTCTGTCTGTCTGTCTGTGTGTGTGTGTGTCCGCAGTAAACCTTAACATTGGCATTTTCTCAGAATCTACAAACAGCAGAGGCACCAAACTTGGCATGCTGATAGACAGCCATAAGACCTTTCAAACCATACCATATTGATTGACCTTGACCCAAGGTCAAGGCCACTAAAGCTGTCTGTTTGGAAATATTACATTGGCAATTTCTCAGAATCTAGGAAAGCCAGAGACATCAAACTTTGCATGGTGATAGACATTGACAACACCTTTACTGACATACCTGTATTCAGTGACTTTAAGTCAAGGTCAAGGCCGAACAAGCTGTTTTGCAGAAAACCTTCCAAAACCTTAACATTGGCATTTTCTCAGAAACAATGAACAGCAGAGGCACCAAACTTGGCACGCTGATAGACAGCCATAAGACCTTTCAAAACATATCATATTGATTGACCTTGACCCAAGGTCAAGGTCACTAAAGCTGTCCGTTTGGAACTTTTGCATTGGGCATTTTCTCAGAATCCAGAAAAGCAAGAGACATCAAACTTTGCATGATTATAGATATTGACAACACCTTTACAGACATACCTGTATTCAGTGACTTTGAGTCAAGGTCAAGGCCATACAAGCTGTTTGCAGAAAAGCTTCCAAAACCTTAACATTGGCATTTTCTCAGAAACAATAAGCAGCAGAAACACCAAACCTGGCTTGCTGATAGACAGCAGTAAGACCTCCCAATACATACCATTTTGAATGACCTTGACTGAAGGTCAAGGTCATTAAAGCTGTCTCATTGGAAATTTAAAATTGCCATTTTCTCAGAATCTAGGGGTATAAGAGGCATCAAACTTTGCATGGTGAGAGACATTGACAAAACCTGTACTGGCATACTTGTATTCAATATCCTTGAGTCAAGGTCAAGGCCATTCAAGACGTTTTGCGGAAACTTAAACGTTAGCATTTTCTTGGAAACAACAAACAGCAGAGGCACCAAACAAAGCACAATGATAGACAGAAATGAGACCTATGCAGACATACCCTTTTGAATGACCTTGACTCAAGGTCAAGGTCATTACAGCTGTCTGTTGTGAAATTTTACATTACCATTTGTAAGGAAACTACAAAACTAGAGCTATCAAACTTGGCGTAATGATATTCATTGATAAGCTCTTACAGATCTCAAACTGTCCTGGGAAAACTGTTATATTGCCATTCTCCGTTTTCTTAGGAACTGTGAACACAAGAGACACCTTACTTCAGGATAGATAGTGATAAGAACTTTACAAACATACTCTTTTGAATGACCTTGACCCATCTCACAAGTGAGCCAAGGAGGCTTTGCTCCTCTAGTTATCAGTATATCTAAATCATTTATTAGTATAAAACATCGTGTGGTGTTCAGTTTGCTTTCATGTAGGTTACAGAATAATTACTAGTGTGTTTTTGTATGAGTGTAATTAATTAATCTTATATGAAAAGCCATGTTGTGATGCTTTGTTGATCTGCCTGCCATCATTTACTAATAAAGATAATTTCTCCCTTACACCCAGCCCTAGTTACTCATTAGTTGTGATGCTTTGTTGATCTGCCTGCCATCATTTACTAATAAAGATAATTTCTCCCTTACACCCAGCCCTAGTTACTCATTAGTTGTGATGCTTTGTTGATCTGCCTGCCATCATTTACTAATAAAGATAATTTCTCCCTTACACCCAGCCCTAGTTACTCATTAGTTGTGATGCTTTGTTGATACTGCCTGCCATCATTTACTAATAAAGATAATTTCTCCCTTACACCAGCCCTAGTTTACTCATTAGTTGTGATGCTTTGTTGATCTGCCTGCCATCATTTACTAATAAAGATAATTTCTCCCTTACACCCAGCCCTAGTTACTCACTCCCCCCCCCCCCCCCCCCCCCGCAACCCTTGATTGCTAACAGAGAGAGGTGTGTTCACTTTGCGTGGAGGGTACGGACACATTATGTACAGTACGAACTGTATAAATATGGTGCAGACGGGCCGACAATCAGGAATATTTTGATTTTTGTATTTGAATATACATGTATAACTGTATACCAGAAATACTGATTTCATATGTAAATTATGTGTTCTTCATGTGCACACCATGAACAGGGATAAATTACTAATTTCCTTCTGTTATGTTTTATTAATGGAACAGATGGAAATGATTACTATCTGTGATGGAACTATAGCTGACACGTGAATCTAGCCTGAGAATTAAGGAAATAATCTTGGTTTATTTCTGTAACCAGTATGAGAGTTTCACTGTTTTTGTTGTTGTTGTTGTTGTTATTGTTGTTGTTTTTTGTTGGTTTTTGTTATTGTTCTTTCGTTTTCGAAATTTGTTTCTGTTGTGATTTTCATACATAAATGTATAAGTTGTTAGGGAGAAACAACAAACAATACAGAGTACATTCTTTTATTTGGAAATTTTGAGTGGAATTTTATTTTGTTTGGGTTGCAGAAAGTTATATATGAAATTATGGATACCAACATTACTGTAATTTTCATGAAATTACTTTCATCACCTCATGGAGGATTTTGCATTCCATTATGAGAACGCTTTCAATTGGGAGGGTTAGAAATAAATACGTATAATAAACATGAAAACTGGCTTGAGTGATCACATGTTCATGCTTGTTCATAATCGTTTCTGTAGCTTTGATACATGTCATTTCTGTGCAGTTCATGACAACTGTGCCTACGGCTCCGAAGGCCATCATCTTGTCAAAATCATGACTAGCAAGGTGTCTGTTAATTATCCTCATTGTCAACTTTAGTATGAGACCCTTCCCTTTGTTTTTGGTTGCCTAGGGCTCGGAACGCCATCGTCTTATCAAAATCATGACCAGCAGGGTGTCCGATACTTTTCCTCATTGTCAGCTTTTAGTATGAGAAACTTCCCTTTGTTTTTTTGTGACAAATTGTCAGTTCAGTTGACGCAACGATCAAGTGTGTGAAAACGGAGCGGGTTATAAATCACTGGACTAAAGTTATACAGCGTGATCTGCGTTTCTCACAAATCAAAATTCAGTGAAGCAGTACGCATAGATACGCATTCAGTATGGCACAGGCCGTTGAGAGAGAAAAGCAAACTTTGGTTTGTTATTCATTGTTAAATCCATCACTGTTGGCTGGTAGTTATATATACGGACGGAAGCGATTGACACGAATGGCTCGAACGACAGTTAGCGACCCTGGCATGGCCCACACGTGTTCAACGCATGAAAACACACACACACACACACACACACACACACACACACACACACACACACACACACACACAAATGTAGGCCAAAGACCGGTTGCTTTTATCAGTTACCTGGTTTTGTGAGCTATTAATTGTGGCATAAAACTGCTGCTTTTGCGGTAAAGGGCTTCTGTCAAACGGACGGGTGTTTAAATGTCTGTAACTTGTTTTGCAGGTCGGATTGCTGTTTTCTTATCGGACGTTGTCCTGATCGGTGTATCACCTGCACTCTCACTCTCTCTCTCTCTCTCGGGGAGCCGGGGTGGCCGAATGGTAGAGCGCTGGACTTCTAATGCTCGGGTCGTGAGTTCGTATCCCGGCTGGGGCCAAATATTTGTGCTGGCTTTTTCATCGTTGTCCCGTCTTTGATATCACCCGTACGTGGTGGAAAAGGACGTTAAACCCCAACACACCCACCCTCTCTCTCTCTCTCTCTCTCTCTCTGGGAGCCGGGATAGCCGAATGGTCGAGTGTTGAACTTTCAATCCTCGGGTCGTGTGTTCGAATCCCGGCTGGGGTCAACTATTTGTGCTGGCCTTTTTCTCGTTACCCCGTCTCTCGTATGAATCCTACGGGGTGGAAAAGGACGTTAAACTCTCTCTCTCTCTCATGTAGTTTTTTTGTGTATAACGTAGCAACTTCCTCTCCCTCAATTGTGTAATTTTATTTTATTTTTTCTATTGGTTCTTTTCATTGGTTTCTTCATTATCCTTTTGTGTGTGTGTTTTTTTTTCTATGTACAGTACTCCTCGCTTAAGGTGACCCCCCACGGGACCAAAATTTTTTTGATCTTATCCGAGGGGCACGCTAAACAGTCCTCTGATAAGATCAACTACCAGTAAAAAACTTGATCTTATCCGAGGAGCTCAATATTTGGCGATTATGTCATTTTTTCACATTTTAGACCGAAAGACTTTCCGCCAAAATATGTAATTCTACACACACACACACACACACACACACACACACACGCAAGCACAAACGAACGCAAATGCATATACCCCCCCCCACCCCCCTTTTTATTTTTTTTTCCGAACCCTGTGGATCGCCCCTGTTGAGGGATGGTTGCACTGATGTTTCGTGAACAGCAAAAGTACTTCAACTTGCCTTCCGACTAGGCCTAGAAATTAACCAGGTCTCTCGCTCTCCCCCCCTCCCCTTTCATCGTTGCCCCGTCTTTGATATCACCCTATGTGGTGGAAAAGGACGTTAAACCCCCAAACACCCACCCACCCCCCTCCCCTCCCTCCCTCTCTAACAACATAAGTATCACCACCACCACCATCATATCGCCACATTGCTCCCTGCATTCCAGCTCTTATCTCTTTCACAAAGATTGTACCAATTTCTAGATCTAAAAGGACCCTGAACGAAATAAGAAATCTTTTGTAAGTATACTCATCTGCGGTAAACTATCTTTATCGTCAGTTCATCAAAAACAAGCCCCCCCCCCCCCCCTTTTCAGTTTCCATTTTTTTATTCTTTGGGTATCATCTCGTGGAATAAAAAATGAAATAAAAATTCGTCTGTTTTCGTCTTCGCCTCGCAGTGCAAATCCGGGTGTTGTTTCCAGGGAAGCCACTCTCATCACATGGATTTCATCTTAAGCGGTAGTCTTCTCCATTTGGGAACCAAAACGGGGGTGACGTAATCCGAGGTTTTCCCTTATCCGAGGTGACGCTAAGCGAGGAATTCTAAATGGTACAAAGAAGGCTTTTGGCCGGGACCAACAACCTGATGGATCTTATCAGAGGTGTGACCTTAAACGGTAGTGACGTTAAGCGAGGAGTACTGTAGTGTTTTAGTAGGGGGTGTGTGTGTGTGTGTGTGTGTGTGTGTGTGTGTGTGTGTGTGTGTGTGTGTGTGTGTGTGTGTGTCTTATTATATTATTTTGTTAGGACAGGTTGTAAATCGGGCCTGCGCTACCTTAGAGACAGACGGACAGAGACAGAGGCAGACAAACTGAAACAGAGAGAGGGAGAGAGAGAGAGAGAGAGCGGCAAATAGAATTACAAAGAGAAAAAGAGCATGACAGGATTATAAAGCAATTCTAATGCTCAATCTCTGTTGATTACTTTGCACAAAGAAGCCCATGAGCCCCATAAAAGCAGTCACGCACCAACAATTTTTTTTTTTTTTTTTTGTCACCGGGCACGGCGTTTATCGTTGAATCTGCCATCCGGGTGTGCTTCTATTGTTTCGTACGCTGATTGTTCTTCCGTTGAAATAATGAACCTGTTGGTCGAATATTCCGGAACTGTTATCGGAAACAGAACCAAACTGACGAACAGATCGTACCCGCCGGTTTTATCTTGTCGCTGTCACAGCACTGCAGGACTGGCGCGCAGAATCACAGATTTTGTCTTCTGACTCAACGCCGAGGGTCGTTTATTTTAGGCTGAGCTGGGGTGAACAGTGCAAGCCTTTCGATTCTGTTCGTTTGGTACCCCGCAATCGTAATGTAACAGACGCTTTTGAAAAGGGAAATTGTGTTCGTATTGATACCGAGGCTCTTTCTACAGCACTGGTAACAAGGTGAGGGATTCGGGTTTTGTTTGTTGCTTTGCAGATTTGTTCTCCCGGCAATATGTATATACGCTTTACATTTGTCTAAGTTTTATTACTGTTGTTGTTGTTGGGTTTTGTTCTTGTGGTTGTTATTTATTTATTTATTTTGGTATCTGCCTGTCAGATTTGTTGTGTGTGTTTTGTTGTTGTTCAATTGTCATTTTTGTTTGTTTTGCTTTGTTTAATTTTGTGTTTTTGCTGACCAGAAACATTTTCCGCAGCTACCGTCAACGTCCGCACTCAACATGATGAACTGAAAAAAGGCAAATGACAACAGCAGCCATTATCTTTGTTCCATTTTTAGCGGCGTTTCAGTCTTCTGTCGTCTGTGTGTTAAAGTGTTCATAATGAACTGGTCAGAATTAGCGATGTGCGTGTTTGTTTGTCCGTGCCTGTGAAAAGGCGAGCTGGAAATTAGTTTATAATATACCCCTTGGAAAGTCTCAAGTGACAATGACGTAAGAGATAATCACGCTCAGTTATTGGCGTGTGGTTGTATGACCTTCATGAGACAGCAAGAAGCAGTGGCGTCATAAAATGACGTCTAAGTGTTAGAAAAGGACTTACAAGGTTTTCCACAAAAAAAGGCAGTGGAAATGTCGATTTAGGTTTGTTTTACTTACGCCGAGAAGAAATGGAGAATCTGAGAAACTCACCTGCCGTGAAATATATTAGGTCAGTATACCAGGATCAAGTCTTCTCTTCTAGTTGATAGGTATATGAGAGTGGCTCCACAAACAACGTTATCGCCGAAAATCTTTAGCGACTGAATTACCAAACGCACCATAGCACCTTCAGGCACAGAGTTAGATGAGCATTAGTCATGATGTCCCTCTCCTGTAACCGAGGGTCATGGATCCAGCCATAGGGAAAAAAAATCAACACATTAATATCTCTAAGGTGGCTGGACCAATATTTATATAACGATATAAAAATAAAAATATACACTTTACCCCTACAAGCTGCATTGTGCGTGTGTCTCAGTAGAAAATATGCCCAACGCTAACACTGCGAGGTGAGGTTCGCCGTGCCCCTAGGGGATCCCATTCTAACCACTCAAGCTCAGCTGGTAAACATCATCGTACAGCTTAGGTACGCTGCCATTTTTCTTACATTAGCCTGACGTTTTCCTGTGCTTAGCCACCACGCAAAAGATGTCACCAAAAAGTTTGTTCTCTTGGTTCCCTAACCCATGATGTGACTTCACTCATGGGTTACCCGAACTAGGTGAGCATAGCACTATTTGTAGAGTGCAATATGAAACAAGGAACGCGAATGAACCGGAAAAAACAAACAGCGAAACAGGACACTAAAAATGGAAAACACGTTCTGAACACAAGAGTCAATGCAATCAGCCACCCGTCGTAAATAATGGAGAAACTGTCTGAAAACAATGGACGTTTCAGGAAAATGCCACTGAACTAACAAATCTGCGTGCCTGCGGGTAAAACGGCACGTTTACCTTCCAAATGGGACACAAATAAAACAGTGCTGGGCTTCAGTGAGAAATATGCATGATTGTGCCCTGTCACGCAGGAATAATAGGTTGTTTTCATCTAGTCACACAGGCAAACAACCAATGCGGTAATTTCCCCAGAGACTCAGAGCCAGCCAGCAGCGATTTGAAGTACAGAAATCCCATCCATAATCTCCCCCGAAAGCAACAGACCATCCTCTTTCGCCTCCGCACCGGACACTGCAGACTACTGAGTCACCTCCACCGCCTGCGAGTGTCCCACACAGACGAGTGCCCCTGTGGCACTGGCCCTCAAACACCTGACCATATCCTGCAGTTCTGTCCAACCTTCCAAAACCTTAGGACAGAGACCTGGCCAACTGGTTCTACCCTGCAGCAGAAACTCTGGGGCTCCTTACCCGACCTCCAGATGACTGCTGCCTTCATCGAAAAAAAACAACAAACTTTTGGTCTGACGCAACCAACAAACACTGAACGCAGAAGAAGAAGAAGAAGTACAGAAAGAGAATAAGCGTGCGGCATTTATGCTTCAAACCTCGACTTCTGTCGCAGTGAGGAGCCGGGGTGGCCGAATGGTAGAGCGTTGGACTTCTAATGCTCGGGTCGTGAGTTCGCATCCCGGCTGGGGCCAAATATTTGTGCTGCTTTTTTCATCGTTCGCCCCCGTCTTTGATATCACCGTGTGTGGAGGAAAAGGACGTTAAACCCCCAAACACAACCCACCCCCACCCCCACCCCCTGTCGCAGTGAGCGTAACGGTCACACATTCTCCACTGCTTATGTGTGATTTTGCCATTATTCAGTCCAGTACGGTTGACTTTTACTTTTGTAGACGCAAACAAGAGCTCATCCGGGGTTTTGATTTGTTTCCTGTTTTGCTTTTTTTTCAAACTCTCCACACGTTTGTCAGGCGTACAACAACACTGTGGACAACATTTCCTCGAATGCAATTAATCCGTGCATCAGAATCAGTCACGTGGGACACAAAATAACACCTGAAACGCCGTCGGTGGTCTAGTGGTTTAGAGACTTGTCACCAACGCGAGAGGTCGGGGGTTCGAGTCCACCCGGGGCAAAGAATGTTCCGTCTCGTATGTGGCACACGTCATTTGGGTCGATCGTCGGGGTTTCTCTCCGGGTACTCCGGCTTCCTCCCCCTCTGCTTTGGAAATGTTCAGCCCACCAAATCTGAAAAATAAACGCAATTGTAAATTCCGAAATTTAAGTAGCTGAGCTGACCCTTCGCACCACGTGATTGTAACTATGATGTTTATGTCCAGTGTGTGAGAGAATGCGTGTGATTCACATGAGCGTGCGTGTTGGGTTCAGTTCGCGGAGCCGATTCATGAAATTGGGAAAAGCGCCTATACAATACTCATATATTATTATTATTATTATTATAAAAGTACACATCAGAATCAACATTTTCTCTACATCTACACAGCCATCGGCATGGCAACCAAAGACGATCCGGAAACGGTCAAACTCAACGTTGGAGGGAAGCTGTTCCAGACGACCTTCACGACCTTGAGAAAGGTGAAGGGCACCAGACTCGCTGACCTTGGACCGACCTCGGAGAACTGGATGCCCCAGAAGGGTGAATATTTCTTTGACAGTGACCCGCACGTGTTCGCGTACATCCTAAGCTTTTACCGAACAGGGGAGCTGCATCTACCAAACTTTGTGTGTCCTCTGCCATCCAGAAAGAACTGGAGTATTGGCGCATCTCAGAAACACTCGTTTCCGACTGCTGCTGGAAGGTAGGTCACAATTAGAAGGGAAACAATCCCATGAAGTTACTCATTTAACTGTAACACGGTCCGGGTATTTCGCTTTTTATTTTTTCTTTTATTTACCACTATTCCAGCGAAGTTAATGTTGTATGTGAAATATTTTAAACAAAATAAAAAGGAAACGGAAACCTGAGAGGACGTCTATCTTTGAAAAATGAAATAAAACAATACATACATGTAAATAAACAAATGAGAGGCAATGGTTTCAAACACTTTTTGACACTTTTTTTGGCCGAAATTCACCGTGGACTACTCCTTTATCAGATTTCATAGCAGCCGGCTTAGATGTCTGTGTTGCCAAATGCATGGAAAAGGACACCGGGAGATAAATGGAGCCTTTTCGCCAGACTGTGGCTGAGACTAGATGGTTGTGACGTCACAGTCGAAGCGACCTGTGCGGGTTGAAATACTAGGTTTCTGGGCCCATACTGATGTAACAGTCGAGGTTAGGGCTTTTAGCCCCGGGTTAGAGTCTAACCTCGAACTAAACTAGCTCTAGGGTTAAATTTTCTGTTGTTTATTGTTTTAAATCAGGAAGCGGACCCATTCCAGGAAGGTGCCTGAGCCGTTATAGAAGGATTTTCTTCTTCCTTTCTTTGCTTCCTTTTTTTTTAAATTTAATTTTGCTTTTGGGTTTCTTTTGTCCTACTCTGGGTTAGACCCGTAGCCGTGGGTTAAATTAACCTCGACTTTTACATACGGACCCAGGTCTGTCACACCGTCAAATCACCCCCCAGAGCTTCAGTGGAGTTCTGTGGTATATCTCGTGCAGTACATTTACAAAGAGGGACAGCTGCGAAAGATGAAGAATGACATCAGGGCCATTCTGTCGGACCAGTGTCCTTACTACTACCGCCAGCTCCAAGCCAGCTTTACAAAGGGGTGGGCGGGTCGACTTCGCTGGACCGTGTGGACGACTCTGGAAAAACCCGACTACTCACTTTTGTCACTGGTCAGTGCACTTTTGAATGCCAGTACGTGAGCACTTATTTTGAATGAGATTCTTCTTGACACCAAGCATATGACAGTGTTTTAGCCTTCGCTTCGTTTTCTTATCACAAATCACGTAGCCAATGCGCAGAATTGTTCAGGGGTAGCCTACATAAATCGCTTGTCACCCAACCAAGTTGCAGAAAAAAATTGACACAGATCACTTCCTGACCGCAAGTCGCCGGTATCGGGCAAAATAAAGTAATCGACATGGATATCATATGCATATGACACAGGGGATACTTTTCTGTTGTTGCCTGAAATGGAGGCAAGATTATAAACACTCGTGAAATAAAATTAATATCCAGAATTGTGTGGTCCCACGGCAAATGTGGCAAAACTTGAGATCCTACGCCACATGACCTCTGGCAAAATGTCAGGTCCTACGCCACAACGGATTTACTGAGCAAGCAATAATTATCGGCCGTCTGTTTCAGATCTGGTTCTACTTCTACATCACGCTGATGGTTCTCAGCACGGTCTCGCTGTTCCTTCAGACTCTCCTTTCCTTCAGAGTGCCGCTGTCCATGGGCGAGCTGCTGTCCAGCGGCATCTACGACAACGTCACGGGTCACTGCTTCCTGCCGCTGTGGCGAGGTTAGAACCAGTTTACAAGAAAACTTTATTAGAGACTGGAGACAAACCTTGGAAAATAGTAGTAAGTGTCTGTTCTGCAGGAATTACAAGTTACAGTTCGGGACCGAGAAGTACATTTCGGTACTACCAGACATTTATGTTATTTCTCTGATGAAATTCCGGTGCAGCAATCATAAATTAGCTATTGAACTTGGTAGGCGAAATGGCACACCCAAAGAGAACAGACTCTGCGCTAGATGCGATATGTCAGTAATTGATGACGAACTGCATTTATCATCAATGCCCAAAATTTCAAGCTGAAAGGCAACATGTTATACCATCAACATTTCGCAGACCAATGTCATCTTTTAATTTCTGCAGGTACATGTCACTAGAACTACCAAAGAAAACATTGCTAAGTCTGGCAAAATTCATTAGAAATAGTAAAATCGTCTAGTATGTCATGTAGATAAGTTTGTAACTATGTTGACATGTTTCACCTCACACACTTGCACTATTGTTTTTTAGAAATAGTAAAATCATCTAGTATGTCATGTAGATACGTTTGTAACTATGTTGACATGTTTCACATCACACACGTGCACTATTGGTTTTGTTTGTTCTTTTGTAACATATGCGATGTGCAGTTTGGACTGTTGTGATTTCGTCCGTCCTACATGTGTTTTTGTAACTCTGTACGTATGAGAATCATGTATGATGCATTACGTGACATTCCTCCATACCCCAAATGGGGGGAAAGGAATAAAATCTTTGAATCTTTGAAAGGTTTCCCGCTGACCAGCCCCAAACTGATCATGCTGATGACCACGAGGCCCGAGGAGTGGCTGATGGTCATCGCCATTCTGTCTCTGAGCGTCTTCACACTAGACTTCGTCTTGAGGTTAGTCTGGCCAAGAGCCGCATAACTGAGAATTAGTCACAGGCCACAGAGTCGGGTTCGCCTACACAGAACTCTCCTGAGGGTATTTCTTTCTCAAGGAGCACGATAACTGGAAACGGGATCAAGCAGACGCCGAAAAGCTCACCACTTACGCGGACACTGGCCTTTCGTAGCCTGTGACCAGGTCTTAGTCATCCGGTTCCTGGTCTGGCTGAATTCTGTAAACACCACAGTTCCGTCCCTGACTCTCATTACACGTGACTTCGTCTTGAGGTTAGTCCAGTTCTCGGCATCGCGATTCTGTTCCTGACCGCGTGACGTAATTTATGATCTCGTCTTTGCAGGATTTTGGTCACACGGGAGAGGGGCATGTTCGCCCGCCAGGTGCTCAACTGGGTGGAGTTTCTGATCCTGGTGGCCGAGTGGTTGGGGGTCATCTTCATGTACCACACTTCCACCGTCCTGTCCCGCGTTGGGGAGATCTGTCGCATCGTGTCCTACTTCAGGGTTTTCAGGTACGTGTTGTTGTTGTTGTACATGTTGTCTGAGGTTTGGTGCATCGCGTCCTACTTCAGGGTTTTCAGGTACGTGTTGTTGTTGTTGATGTTGTTCATGTTGTCTGAGGTTTGGTGCATCGCGTCCTACTTCAGGGTTTTCAGGTACGTGTTGTTGTTGTTGTTGTTCATGTTGTCTGAGGTTTGGTGCATCGCGTCCTACTTCAGGGTTTTCAGGTACGTGTTGTTGCTGTTGTTGTTCAGGTTTGGCGCATCCCGTCCTACTTCAGGGTTTTCAGGTACTTGTTGTTGCTGCTCATGTTGTCTGAGGTTTGGTGCACCGTGTCTTAAGTCTGGGTTTTCAGGTACGTGTTGTTGTTGCTGTTGTTGTTCATGCTGTCTGAGGTTTGGTACATCGCTACCTACTTTAGGTTTTCAGGTACGTGTTGTTCTTCTTCTTCTTCATGTTGTCTGAGGTTTGGCACATCGCGTCCTACTTCAGACATTTCAGGTACGTGTTGTTGTTGTTCCTGTTGTCTGAGGTTTGGTACATCGCGTCCTACTTAGGGTTTTCAGGTAGGTGTTGTTGTTCATGTTGTCTGAGGTTTGGTGCATCGCGTCCTACTTCAAGATTTTCAGGTACGTGTTGTTGTTGTTCATGTTGTCTGAGGTCTGTTGCATCGCGTCCCACTTAAGTTCAGGGTTTCGTGTTGTTTATGTTGTTAGAGTTGTCCACGTGTCACATTTATGTTTTTGAATTCTGCCGCGTCGTATCCAACTCCAGGGTTCATGTGTTTAGGTTATCAGAGGTGTCCCAGTCTCCAAGTTCGTGGTTTTCAGGTACGTGTTGTTGTTGTTGTTGTTGTTATTGTTATTGTTCGGCCTAGATCAGTCTGCCACATCATGTCATACTTCAAGGTTTTCAGAAACGTATACTGTAATTGTTTTTACTGTTTGAGATCTCCGCATTGTGCCCTACTTCTAGGTTTTCAGGTAGGTGTCGTTGTTTTAGTATGAATTTTACCACACTGTGCGTGGTTTCAGCTTATACCGAATGTTATCGCTTCCGGCTGAAAGATTTCTTGCCTTGTTGTTAGAATGGAGAGGATTCTGATTATAACATATTATCAACTATATTCACGATATCGGTTTAAAAAAAAATTCTGTAAAAACTTTCGTCGTTTTTGCATATGTCTCTGATAGGTTTGGGTTTAGATCGAGCCGTTCTGCTTGTCTTTCAGGTTCTATCGGCTCTCCTGGAAGTCTGATGAGTTGCGTCTGCTGAAGCTTTGCCTGCAGAACTGCCAGAAAGAACTGCTCATGCTCATCTTACTAGCCGTGGTCGCCAGCGCCGGATTCGCCATCCTGATCTACGTCATGGAAATCGACGAAAAGAACACCATCAGTGACCTGCCGACCGCTCTGTGGTGGGCGATCATAACCCTGACGTCAGTCGGTTATGGTGACGTCATTCCTTCGACGCACCAGGGCAGGTTTGTCAGTGGGGCGTGCGCGATGACTGGAATGCTGCTGGTGGCTCTTCCAGTAGCTGTCATCGCCACCAGTTTCGGAGAGTACCACGCGGTGTACAGGGAGATGCGTGCCCTGATTGAGAGGCAGAGAGAGACTGATGGCTATAACAGCCCCGCCAAAGGGAAGAAGGCGAAGCTGCTAATGAAAAACATTGTGAAAAACAAAGTGGGAGACTTACAGAAGTGGTGAAGCTAAAACCATGCCAAGAGAAACCGGATATTCTTGGATTGACTCAATTGTGTCATTATATTTATTTATCGAGCTTCACAACAGTTATCGTTAGATCTCTCTCTCTCTCTCCGTGTCACATTTATGTTTTTGAATTCTGCCGCATCGTATCCAACTTCAGGATTAATGTGTTTAGGTTATTAGAGGTGTCCCAGTCTCCAAGTTCGTGGTTTTCAGGTACGTGTTGTCGTTGTTCATGCTGTCTGTGTTCTGTTGCATCGCGTCCCACTTAAGGTCAGGGTTTCGTGTTGTTTTTGTTGTTAGAGGCTTGTAAGATAGGCAGACCATGCCTACAAGTCTTTATCCTGAAATAAACGTTTCAGTCAGTCAGTCAGTCTCTCTCTCTCTTTCTCTTTCTCTCTCTCTGCATTGAACATCAACTCAGAACCGGACGGGGAACCTTCATTTTAAAGAAAGAATATACAGTATTGTAATTTTATTCAGTTTGTCATGCTTCATGCTTGCTTGTGTTTTTCTTCCCGTGCCTGATGTAATATTTTCCCACAATAAATACCAAATTGTCCTTCGTTCGAACTTCGGGCACTTGGTTTTTTTTTGTTTTTTTTTAGTTTTGTTTGACATCAGGTCGATTCACATTTGCCTCAAACGAACGGATTTCGAGTAAATAATTAGCATGTGTGGTTAGACCCCGCTTCAGTAGGCATTGTTGGTTCTACTACTTGTTGCCACTGTTAAATTTTGTCACGTACAGACCGATAGACAACGGAGAGCTACAACATTAGCATAGAGTCACTTCGTGTACACACGTGAACTCAGACTACCGTGATTTCTTCTCTTCAGATCTTTATTAAAAATATTACGACACAGCACACGCGCTTGTTTGCTCGCAAGCGCGAAAACTGTGTCTCTTTGTCTTAGTGACTGTAGCTGACTTCAGCTCAAGCCCGTGCAGGACCAGCTGATCACCAGAGCAGAGTCCCCGTCCTCCAGACACTCGCTCAAAGTCCTCTCGAGACGGTGAATTTCCGCCATCAAGTCTCCGCTGTTGTTGTTGTTGTTTTTCGGATTTCCGTACTTCTTGCACGTGATTTTTTTCGACTGCGCCAGTTTGATGCGGGTGTCTCCTGACTCAAAACTGACACAATCCGCGTAAGAAGCGAAACAAACGACCTTTTCATCACGTGAACTGTCCGAGTCCCAGAAACATTTCCCCCTGTCTCTGGATTGGCGTTCTCTCTCTTCCTCAATCAGCGCCTCCATGTACTCCTCGTATCCCTCAGCCGGCTTCCTCATGGCTCTGCATAAACAATAACACTGTCACTATAAAAGCCCCTTTTCCATGACCGACGTACGTCGCCCGACAATCGGCCAACTTCGCGTCCCAGCTGAAAATCGTCCATGGAAAAGGAGTTGGCAGACATCGGCCGACGCGTCGGTGAGAGTAGAGCGGCGCTGTACTCTGGACGAGTCGGTGACCTTGTCGGCGGAAATCCAAGCGATCTGATTGGCCGCTAGCATAGGAATGCGGCCTTGATCCGGAAACCGGAAACTTTGAAGATGGCGGCTAGCAGTGTTCAGCCTCAACTTTCGGCGGCTAAAGTCATCGAAATAATCGATTTGATTTACGACCGGCCATACTTGTGGGAGCGAGTCGGCGAGCGCGCGTTTCCATGGCAGATTTTAGTTGCCCGACAATCGGCCGATGTCTGTCGACGTACGTCGGTCATGGAAAAGGGGCTTAACAGTATGGTAGGTGTGGTATGGTATGGCTATCTCCATCCGTCTCTCCTGAGACGCTCAAGGCGCCGCAGGGCTAGAGGACGAAGCAGCGAAAGCGTGGATACTTATATGTGCAGACCTGCTATTCACTCTGCGGCAATATTTCTGTTAGCCCCGCCACCGGTCACACCGGTCTTCGAAAGATGGACTTGGTGTTTTTAGCGTGCACACCTGATATTTGTGCGTGCGTGTGTACACGAGGGCGAGACAGGCAGCGTAAACGAGTCTGCACCTGATTTTGATTTCGATTTGGAAAGCAAGAATCAGTCCAGCCAAAATCCTGCCCACCAGGGATTTGTATCCGTATCTCGATCACTACGGACACCTTAACCACTACGCCAAGACCCCTGTCAGTAACCGACAATAACAACAACAACAC
Source organism: Batillaria attramentaria (assembly GCA_018292915.2). NCBI lineage: Eukaryota > Metazoa > Mollusca > Gastropoda > Batillariidae > Batillaria > Batillaria attramentaria. Next base: position 1,644,098 of record JACVVK020000087.1, read on the forward strand.
GTTAGGCTTAGCTCCGACTGGGTCACGTAAAACCAAGACAGCAAATCAGACAAAGCCATCACAGTGTTGCGTCATGCGCATGAGCAGCAGGCGATTCGACAAGAAAGATCGCCAATTTCACGCCAGTCAAACCCCCCCCCCCCCCCAAAAAAAAAAAAAAAAAAAAAAAGCCACAGCCGCCATGTTTGATTTTTGAGAGACTGTTTTGGAGAGGACTTCAGGGGGTCTGATGTAACGGAGACTAAGGCAAGTCCACAACTATTTCAGAGACTGACCGGTAATACACGTTTCTTATGGTCCTGATGTAGCAAGTCCGAGGCTAGAGCTAATTTCAGGCTAGTCTAGTCTCCCTTTCATGCCTCAGGCCCCAAGCTCGTGAAGATTACTTGCTCGTATGGTGGATGCCTCTCCTGACCGCATCATGCACGTTTCTGAGCATTTTACCACGCTCATTATTGACGAGGCCGACATCGGCACATTGCTTCCAGCTTTGTACTCAGTATGGGTCAACAATATGTGTAGTGCCAATGACAGTTCGTCTTGAGATCTACCGTTGTTTGTTACTTTGCATGCAGCGTCTCAGCCCCGAAAGCGGAAGTGCGGCTGCAAAATTACGGCTTTTGGACTCGACTGCTTTGGCGGTTCCGCGGTGGATAACTCTGTGTCTTTGTCGCTGTAGGACGGTTTTGTTGTTGTTGTTGTTTTTAATTTCTATGTTTCATTATTATTATTATTTTTATTTTGCCTGTCGTCTTCAAACGTCTATTCAGCGAGTCAAGAGGGCATAATCAGAGATTATCTTTGCAGCTTACCGTAAGATATCGGACTCGCTGACTGCGTTCACTGGGGCGATGAAGTGTCGCTTGTAGGGCACGACCAGCTGAAATGTGATGTGTGTCGGCGCAGCCTGGCCCAGCCCTTCAACTTCTCTCAGGATCGCTTCTGCCTTCACCTGCAAATGGGGACGAAAGGTAAACTAATTTGTGCTTCCATCCACCCCCACACACCCTCATTTTTTTTTTTAAATTTGCGTATTTGGCGGCTCATCACCTCTTTATCGTATAAGACTTGAATCACCAAATACGCAAATATGAAATTATTTATCACGGGGGAGAGAAAGGTGTCCTATAGTAACCATTACGTAATGTTAAAGCTTTTATTTCGAACTCCGACCTCAAAGTCTGTACGTGCATGAGCGATTGCATACATCTCAACCTTATTATGCCGGAAGGCGTCTTTCTTTGTTGTTGTTGTTGTTGTCGCTACGATAACATTATAATACATGTATTGCTTCAAACTCTTCTACTCTGAGAGTGCCACAAACAGCAAATGATTTTCCTCCACATCTACGGTACCCCCCCCCCCCCCTTCCCCCCTTTAGTTCTCTGCCATACGCGTACCGAGCGAGAACTTTTCTCATGGCCCTGCGCTATAATATGTCGACACTGGATTGGATAGTTAGTTAGTTGGTTAGTTATTTAGGGTTTTACGCCGCGCAAGCTCTGGATTGGATATAATTTTATGCCGACAGACCTTAGCAAAATGTTCCAAGAAAGACCTGTACGTTGTGGCCATGGTGCTAGCGCCATCACAGTGCAAGGCGTCCACCAGCTCGTGCTGTGCCCGATGATGCTTTTCCTGCCTCTCGTGCCTGTCAATGCTCACGCCGTCTAGCTCGGACTCCGGGCCCTCGGCGGGGCGCTGGCACGGAAGACGGTGATAGAGGCGGTACACACGCCAGCAGGCCATGGTGTTGGTGCGGTAGAACAGCGTGGGGAGGGCGTCTCCCAAAGGCTCGCTCTTAGCCACCAGGTCACCATTATCCAGTACCTGGTGTTTTGTTCAGGGAAGACTGTTAACTCAATTCCCACCAAGGAAGTTTGGGATTGTGCACCAGTGGTAATTTAATTTGTGTCTGGTTGGACTTAAATTTGGCCTAGTGGGAGTGCTGCACTTTGATTATAATTGTGTTTGCTGCAGTAAGAGCCGTCAAGGAACCGTTAATCGTGCCCGATTTTCGCATACAGGGCCAAAACCGATGCAGAGTTAAAAAGGGACTGTATTAAGGGAGTGTAGGTTCCGACACGTTTGATAAGAGCGGTAACTTTCACCCTGCTAGTGTTTATGGGCCAGATGAAGCCTATGCCATCTGTCGTGGATATAATGATAATGGGCCAGTCTGACGTTACGGGAAGACGGGTGGCAGAACCGGAGGGGAGTTCGACTCTGAAACGGGATCATGTCAAAACACTTACGTTGATGGTGTGATTGTGATCCAGTTGAATGGTCGTACGGAACAGGTCCTCCAGCGCTTTAGCGCAGTTGGGGATCTGCTTGAGCGCGAAACCTCTCCACACCTCCTCCAGCGGTTCACTGACGGCATAAACGTATACTGCACTTATCCGACACTCATTTTTGCGATTCCAGAAGGATGGGGAGCAGCTGCAGTATTACTGTCTTGCAAGAATGAGGCTGTTTCTCCTTTCTGGTATTGCCATCCCTTTGTTCAGAGGGTGAAACAGATTTATGCAAAACAGCGACAACACGCTGAGGTTAAGGCAAGGCACTGCAGGTGTCAGTGGTATAAGGAGAGCTCGTGTGTGATCTTCGGGATTAAACAAAACAACAATAACAACCAAAACAACAACAACAACAACAACAACAACAACAACCCAACAAGTCTGAAAATCTTACACTGCCAATATAGGTTTAGTTATTATTGTTTTCTGTATTATCACCCGGAACACACGGTAACACACGTTCATGCAAGCCAACAGTATATCGGAAGTTTGACACTTACGTATAGAGCTCATACGCAGAGTCAAGTCTGAACCGCGTTGTTAGGTCCGTGTTATGCTTTTCATGAGACTGGCGCCGCATTTTATCGTAGAAAGGCTCACGAGGAGCGTGGTAGCCGCGTGGGTTCTCGATCACGCCCATCCAACAGCTGGTCTCTTGTTTGACGATAGGCTTTGGGTATCGTTTCTCAGGCATCTTGCTTCGGATCCAGGTAGGCCAACAGCACCGCTTACATGGCCATGGTGATGGTGGAAATGGCGGCTTTCGTGGCTGTGGGTGTGGCGGTGGTGTTTGTGGTCGTGGTGGATCTGGTGACGGTGAAACCGATCCTTGTACAGTCAAAAATTGGAAGGAGGCTTGTGACAGAGAGTCACGACACTCGGAGGTCGTGTTAAGCGTCCCTGTATTTGTATGTCATGTATTTGCGAACATGAGCTGTACAGTCTTCCCTGAGTTTCTGTGCAGTATATTGATATAATCATGTGTTTTGTTGTTTAATTTGACGTATTTCGAGAGCTTGTTTCAGTAGAGCAAGAAATCGGCGGAAAGTAAAAGGCTTCATATATGCTCCGAGAACAAGAAATACACGAAGTTTAATTCCCATTTTCTCCGATGTATTCAAAGATAAGAATGTGGAACATTACCTCAAAGGCTGGACGGTTCTAGATGTTCATGAACACAGCCAAGAATAACAAAAGCTGACAAGCCACGAGCCATTGTCAGTCGCCGCGGCCATATTTCAATGACGTTTACAATCACGTCATCTTGTAATCAGAAATGACGACATGGTCTTTGACACATTTGATTACGTCACTCGCTAGCCGGATTTCTCTTGCGAGGCCTATTATGGTCAGCAAGTCAGTACTGTTCTGAATATTCAAAATTCCAGGTTTAGTCACGCCTACAATACCACCACACCTGTCAGTCACGCCTGATGGAAATAAATCTGTCGAAAGCAAACGAACTCGTTTGTTTTTGTTTGCAAGCAGAACTGGTTGCACCTTTCAAGCAACCTACACACACCAGAATAGGCCGATTAGTAAGTTTAAGTGACGTAAACCAGCCAGACTTACTACACGACGTCATTTTGGAGGTCATATTTTTGAAATGTGTGTGCAAAGAGGCACGGGAAAGGATACCTGTTTTTTTTTTTTTTTGTTTGTTTGTTTGTTTTTTTTTTTTCTGTGGCAACATACTTGACGTCATTGTTTATCGCGGTTGAAGCAGACGAGTTCTAAACAAAATGGCTACAATAATAAACAGCAAACCAAGGAACCAAGCAACCACACCACTAAAATCATGCCTGAGGAAAGTAACTCTGTCAAAGGGGAACCTCTTTATTGTATAGGTGTACCTGTACAGCAATTGTTTGACCATATTCTGGAGATTGTTGTAAAAACAATTCTGTTACTGTACAAGTCATTTGTCGAATATTTTGTTCACTTTTGGGGGTAAAATTTTATTTTATTTGAATCACATAAATGATCGCACACAAAAATCTGTGCGACGTATTTGTGAGTGCACTTTTGAAAGCCAGTACATGAGCACGTGCTTTGAATGACATTTTTCTTAACACTGATAAAGCACTTTCAACTGCTCTACGCATCACTTTCTCACACGTCAGTGCGCAGAATTTGGAGGGAGGGTACCTAACTAACTAGTCACCCTATCAGAAAAACAAAAAATGTCGCAGAAAATGTATGCTTGTGAGGTAAGGGTCTGAATGCTCGTGGTATAAACAGCTAACATATGATTACTTCTCGAGTGGCTTACCACGAGAGAAACTACTCGATGTTTCAATTTTTGCCGTAGCTACCTCGCCGGAGGCTCGGTATGGAGGCATTTCGTGGTTTCTTTCGTGGAAAACCACTCGAACTGAGCATGCAAGCTCTATTTATACCATGTACACCATGAAACGGTTTCTCCTACCTAAATAACGCGTTAAATAATACCAATTCATGACTCAGCCCGGTGAAGAAATCACGTGATGTCTAGTGCCCAGCACGCAGGACACTGCAGGTTTGTGTTGGATGTTCCTCAATACAAAGTGCATGCAGCGCTTTCACGGACCAGTGCGCGAACTTGTAGACATGGTAGAGACGTATCTCTATGAGGGGTACATTGTAAGTGCGTGCGTGCGTGCGTGCGTGCGTGTGTGTGTGTGTGTGTGTGTGTGTGTGTGTGTGTGTGTAGAGGGGTGTGGGTGGAGAGGAGCCTGCAACATGCGCCTGCGTGGTACCCAATTCATTTTCATGCAGTCGATAAATTTAACATTTTTCGTTTCAGGTTGGGGGAGTAATAAGGCAAACAAGGTATGTTGTTGTTGTTGTTGTTGTTGTTGTTGGACAATATCAAAATCAACTACTTCGGGTCGGTAAGAAGGGTCGGAAGAAAGAGTGTGTGTGTGTGTGTGTGTGTGTGTGTGTGTGTGTGTGTGTGTGTGTGTGTGTGTGTGTGTGTGAGAGAGAGAGAGAGAGAGAGAGAGAGGTACATTATGCGCACTTTATATTCACCGTACATTTGTAATGGTGATAAATTGAAGAACACATGTTTGCAAGTGTTTAATTTCTCAGGAGCACACTGCTTCAAGGTTTGATATCATTTACGGGTAAATCAGTTTCCACCCCCTCCATTCGGGGGAAGTGTTCACCTTTCCCTGAGGTGTCCGTTTCCTCGGCCGTGGCTCGGAACATATGGCTTGCATTGCACTAAATATTCGTTGCTGTTTTCTTCATGTTTGACAAGAATATTATGTCCTTCATTATAAAGTAACGGAATAGTTTCCAGGTGAGCAGACACTGAGTGCCAAATGCTATGCCAAAGCCCCCAAACACGCAAACATCACTGTCCGATTTTGCTACCAAGTGTATCGTGGTTTCCAGATGACATTCGACTTGGGGGAAGAAAAAGAAATGGTAGGCGAGGTTTTGTTTTCGCATTATTTCAATCAGCACGTTTACACGTGTGACCATGTGCACCCGTTTCCAGCTAAACATGATTCTGTTTATTAATGATTAAACAGACACTAGCACCGACTTCAGGCGTTCAGTTCAATGTTATGTTATTTACGAAGTCGTTGAGCCCACGGCCAGTGTCGAGACTTTCATGGTAGGCCGGCATGTAAGACTGGTTGAAAGCGCCTGTTGTGTTATAAACCGCAGTGGGCGTGGCTGTAGACAGCTGTGAGGCCCAGTCCGGGACGGTAGTCAGGTGGAATATGGGAATGCCGATGGTGTTAATAGCTGCTGTCACTACCACAATGCACAGAACATTCAGCATAGTGCCCACTTTTATCTGGTGAGAGAGAAAAGAAGAAGAAGAAGAAAATTAAAAAAAAAAAAAACAACAACGAGGAAAACGTTTTAGAGAAGGTGGGATATCGATGGTATAATGAACTTGTCACAGCGAGACAAGATGAGTATAAAAGCGATGGCCCCGCCCAGTGTTACATGGGGCTGGTTGGTTAGTCCTTTCCTCAACGTAAGGTTGATATCAACGAGAACATGAATAATCCAACAATACCCCCTCCCCTCAACCCCCCCCCCCCTACACACACCGCCACTACCAATTCCACCCCCCCATCCCCCCTTCCCCCCCCCCCCCCACACACACACACTTCATTCTACCCTGGTCCATTTGTCAGTTTTACGATCATATGTGATGTGTCTATGGTGCAAAATTAAAATGCCGCTTGGTACGACTTGACCCTGACTAACACACATTATGTATTCTCACTAAAAACCTTGTTTTCTTTATCTTAACATATGAAATCCGTCGAGTTTCCTTCATTATTTTTCTGGCCTTGACACTGTCTTACCATGTCCATGACCTTGACGTCTCCATGGGCGAACACTATGGCGTTGGGCGGCGTTGCCACGGGTAACATAAAGGCGAAGGAAGACGCCACAGTTGAGGGTAACATCAAGTAGATGGGGTGGACTGCCATCGCGCTGGCCTGTCAGAAGAGTCAACCGCGAGTTATCATCAGGTCTTACTTAAACATAACTTAAAGGCGAATAAAATTTTCTAAAACCGGTCAACGCGAGTTTTCATTTACACGTGGCGCGAGCTGAAGTTTTTGATCGTCTGCTTTCCGTAATCTTAGAAGCTTTCCGTTCACTGGCGGTAAAGTGTAATGATACTCTCTTCTGGTGCGCGTATGCACAGGAAGAATACTATAGCAAACTCAGCACATATTCCAGTGTACAAAATTCGTTTTCGCCCTTATACAATTCTAGAGCAGAGCAATTTGGAAGAAAGACAGTCAACGCACACAGAGAGAGAGAGAGAGAGAGAGAGAGAGAGAGAGAGAGAGAGAGAGAGAGAGAGAGAGAGAGAGAGCTCTTTAAGACTCTCCTTCAACGACGTCCCCCCCCCCCCACCTCCCCACTCCGACTGTATGCAAGATCTACTGAATCGACGTTGGCGTACTCTGTCAAGATCAAAACAAATGAATGCATACAAAGCTAAAACGCACGTGCACGAAATGAACTTGCTGGCGAGCAAACTAACCGGCCTCGACATCTTTTGCCAAGACTGTCGACAACACTCAGCTCATTCAGCATTCCTAATCTCACTATCCTACAGGCCTGCCTCTCAAAATGAGGCACACATTTACCACTTGCGCGAGAATAGGCAGCAGGAGCGTGGCGATGACGGTGTTGGACGTGACCTCAGTGGTAGCTGACGTCATAACCACCACGAGGGCACAAGCTGCCCAAGCAGGGAACTGACCGATGGCCATCATCTGGCGAGCTATCAGGCTGGACAGACCAGACACCTGCACGCACAGCAGATCGGCAGGGCACACAAGTAAGACTTACAGGAAATGAGGTCAGTGAGTGACGACATCAGGCTGTGCATGATCGCTGACTAGCACAAAATTGTTATCGATATTGTAGGTACTGACCAACTGCTAAAGAACTGACCAACCACTAGCGACAACATTCAAACGTTACACGCCATTTTATGATGACTGCTGGGGGCAAGTGTTTGTGTGTGTGTGTGTGTGTGTGTGTGTGTGGGGGGGGGGGGGTTGTTGATTTTGACAGAATATTGTTAAACATATTACACATTACACATAAGAAATTAACAGGTATGAATAGATAAGACATTTCCAAACTGTACGAGTGTACGTTTTTGGTATTTGGAAATGTCTTATCTATTCATACCTGTTAATTTCTTGTCGGTTTTTTTTTTTTTTTTTTTTACTTGACTCAGAGACGATCTGGGAAAACAGGCTATTATAGAAATTTGAGAAAACTTCACCGTCTGGGCCGAGGTGATGTAGTACACACACAATTGTCAACATGTAGCCACTGCGGAAAGAGAGAGAGAGAACACGTGTGCCTGTGCGCACGTACCTTGGTACCCTCAGCCAGGGCAAATCCACCTCCAAGTAGAAGCAACACCCCCCATGGAAACTTGCGTGACAACGGAGCCCAGCGCAGTATAGAGGGCGCAGCTACATCTGAACGAATGCCACATACCACACAAAACCATCAGGGAAATTGTGAACAAAACCGTTTTAACACCTTTCCCTCCGAAGCAAGTACGTTCAAGGAAAACCTAGTCAGAGGCTAAATTATCACATAAAAGATTTTTTTCTCCTTTCAAGGGCGTTTCCAAAATCATTCAGTAAAACAGTTTTAGCCTTTTTTTGATTTTTTTTGTTAAAGATTTAACTCGACCACGGCCTCTGGAATAAGTCGCTCCATGACCAGAAAACACAATTTAGAGGTTCTCACACCACGATCAAAATTGATGGCTTTTCTCAGGAGGACCCCAGAAACATTAAGGCGGGAAAATATCTCGGAGTTAATCGTCCTTTTCCACCACGTATAGCCAAACAGGGAGACCAGAAAACACAATTTCTAGTTCTCACATCACGAGTAAAATTGGTGGATGTACTCAAGTGGACCCCGGAAACATTATGGCGGGCAAAAATCTCGGAAAATCGGAGTTTACCGTCCTTTTCCACCATGTACCGCCAAGCAGGAGACGAGAAAACATTTTCTAGACGGGTCACATCATCTGCCCTGGCTGTACTAAGGGGTACCCCCAGAAAACAACCCGGTGGAACAACAATCTCGGAAAATCGGAGTTTAACGTCCTTTTCCACCACGTATCGCCAAACAGGGAGACCAGGAAGCACTTCCTAGTATACATATATCACATCACCAACCCGGGCGAAGCCGGGTACATCCGTATTAAAAACATTACAGAAAGTGTAACATACATGGTTTTGCGTCTCCGTCGCCCCGGCAGCAAAATATCCGTGGCGGCACTCTAGGCCAGACGAAGAGGCTGAGGGCGACCAGAACAGCCGGAACGGCGTCCGACACGTACCTGCCCAAACGACGTCGGCGACAACTTAACACACTCATAAACTCACACGGCCGTATTCAATCACAGTGATCCCGCATACAGCAAACTGGCCTTTGTGAACGTTTAGTTTTGTCATCATCTTTATCGCAGTATCTCTAAAAGTGTGACTCCTACAAGAAACCGTTCACGGCCTTTTAGACCTGCGTGATGACCTCAGTACATATCAATTTGATTATTCGTGCCTTCAGAGTCCGACAGTTCTTAAGCTGTCTGCTCCTGATTTTGGGAGAAATGGAGCACGATATCCCATTTCTGTCACACACACACACACACACACACACACACACACACACACACACACACACACACACACACACACACACACACACACACACAGAGAGAGAGGGGGGAGGGAGGGAGAGAGAGAGATACCCTTTAGGGAAGACTGTAACCCATCCTGGAAATATACCCGGTGACCTCGTCACCCATAATGCCACAAGCACCAAGAAATGGCCCAGCACCACCTTTTCTGCAAAGCTAGGAAAAAAGAAAACCAGGGAAAATAAATGTGAAACACTTCGTAATCTGACCCGGCTGGGACAGAGTTAAAATAAGCACCCACCTCCCAACCCCCACCCCTCGAAAACCGCGTCCCGCCCCCTCATCCCTCCTCTCCCTCTTTTGCCTAAAACCTAACACTACGTACGTTCCACCCCATGTCGTAAAGAAAACTAGAATTTTTTTTAAAAAGGCAAAGAAGTGTTCTGGGCAAAATTTTTGCCCAGAATACAATGTACAATTCAGTAATATGAGATCCCATTTGAGATAAATACAGACGTGACACTATAAAGACGGAATCCCTGGTACACTAAACAGTCCTTGCTAAAGACCTCACCTCATTTCTCCCAGCTTGCGGTGTTCTTGTCTCAGGAAGTCCTCCAGCGCCTTGTCCTCAGCGGCAGACGTCTGACGTCGGCATCGCACCGTGTTCAGCACGCCGAAGAAGAAGAACTGCAGCCAGATGTAGGCCAAGATCAGGTTAAGAAAAGCCACCGGGAGCCCGAACGCCATCCATGACACAAAGGAAACCTGTGTCTCTCCATCTGACAACCTGTGTAATGACGGATCAGGGTGAGTGAGTGAGTGAGTTTTTAAAGCCGCGCAAGCCACAAAGACTAATTCGCGGCTGATAATGACGGATCAGACAAAGAGGGGTCAAAATATGAAAGGTAATGTAATGTCTTTGCTAGTACGTACTATTATTATTGCAGTGCTCCATTCAAGTTTGTGGCACCAGAAATTTTGAGACAGTAACTAGCTTTGACGACGTTTGCTGACAGACTTGCGGGAAAATCACATTCTCTGTTAAAATCCTTGATTCTCTAATTCCTTTCGCGGTTACGAAATGTGTAATTTCAAAACAGGGATAGCGACAGAACACACGGAACGTGTCCTCTGCTTTGCTTCAACCACCAGGTTATTGAAAAACGGACTCTCTAACTGTATGTAACAGTATTTCAGGCTGGATACTCCGCAATAAACCGTTTGAGAACTAGATAAACCGTTTGAGAGCTAGAGCCGATCGTTGATTTTCACATTAACAGACATCTTCAGTAATTCTTTTTGTCCTAATTATTCTATAGTATTCGCTTTTGTGCCCACCGGAGTCTGGTTACCCGTGAAAAATACAAAGCTGGAAGGTTGGTTTGTTTTTCCTATATGAATTTTCTATTTCGGTAGACTAATTATTGCCATGTTACATTGAAAGATCATAACCTCTAAGTACACTTACTGCTCAACAAAATTCTTGTACACCATGTTGGGTGCTGTTCCCGTAAGCGTCCCGACGCCCCCGATATTGGCCGAGTAGCAAACGCACAAGCAAAGTGCTTTCACCATGGCCGCCGATTTTTTATCAAGTTGGTCCATGTTCAGATTTATCTCTCCATCATCATCGTCGTCATCTTCGTCTTCAAAGTCATCGCCTTCTTCCGTGTCAATTGTCGTCGGTTTCTCTCCCTTTCCCGAGCTTGTGTTTTGGTTCGTGGAAACCGGTTTCAGTTCTAAGTTTTCCTCGTGTTTGTCATCTACTGTCTCTGATTGTGCAGTGTTGTCTGGCACGTGTCCGTTTGTCTCTAGCAAAATTTCCCTGGAAATACAAAAGATGAATCAGGCTGCTAAAAACAAAATGAAAACAATACTGTCGAAGAATATATCGATTTGACTGACTCTTACGTGTTATTTTTTACTGTTGTCAAAAACATACACATGATCTGGCGTAAGAAGGAAAACGTCTTGCCTGTCTGGGACCGGCGTTTCTACAGCTTCAATGTCAGCATCTTCTTTGTTGCCAACCGGCCAGCTGAACGCCGTGACACCGTCTGAAATCAAACCGCATTCCACTAGTATAGTTATACAGTGTTTATCTGATCCTGCCGTGGTGAAATGCAAGTCTGCAGAAAAGCTACATCACAGAGGTCAAACGAAAAGAGCTCGTAACGGTGTTGTATGGGTATACAACTCGCGTGGTAAATTACAGAACAAAATGAAGATGATCAGAACCGCTCTTCAGTTCTTCAACATGCGGGTTTCCTACCTTAGTACCTAAAAAAAAAACCCAAAACAAAGCGTGGAGGTGGTGTTGGAAATTCAAAGATGGCGAAGGCTGGTTCGGTTTTTAGGTGAGTGGCATGAAACTGGCAATCTTCCGACCCAGCCAGGAAGGCCCTGCGTCGAAAACTTGGCGAAAGGAATCATGGGAACGCGAATTTCATAAGTTCTTTCCGTGCTCCGGCGTTACACACACACACACACACACACACACACACACACACACACACACACACACACACACACACACACACACACACACACACACACACACACTCTCTCTCTCTCTCTCTCTCTCTCTCTACTAGGTGTCATAATTGACGACCAACTAAAATGGGAAACGCATGTTGATGGTCTCTGTAAGTTATTATCAAAAAAATCTATTCTTGCTATCTAAACTAAGTCGCTTAGTTAGTCATGACACCTGCAAGCTATTCTTTCATGCCCACGTGCAAAGTCACGTGGATTTTGCGTCTACTCTGTGGGACGAGTGCAGCGAAAATCAATTCAAAAAGGTAAACTCCATTCACCGGCGCGCTGTCAAACTCTTACACTCGGGTAATTCTAGTACTGACCAAAAGTTTAAAATCCTCAAACTTCTTCCCCTAACACAGCATCTGGAATTTAACAAATGCTTACTAATGCACAAAATTGTCTACTGCAAAACCCCAACATATCTTCATCAACTGTTTAATTTCAAACATGATAAACAACACAACACAAGGAACAGTCTGCTCTCAGTGCCTCGTCCAAGGGTTCATATCTACAAGTGTAGCCTGTCTTTCTCAGGGGCATCCATATGGAACTCTTTACCACTGAGTATCCAAAACATTTCCAAATTCACCGACTTCAAACAAATTCTACACGACACGCTCATCTGACTATGTAGGTAGATATGTGTTATATGCATGTTTTCGAATGTTAGTGACGACTTTGAAGTTCTTACTTGGCATACAGCCAATATCGTATGTTTTGATTGTTTATCATGTCTACTTTTCTCTTCTTCATTTCTTTTAGATAGTTAATACTTTTGGCACTGACTCATTATTCAACGAAACAAAAACAAAAACAAAAACAAAAAATCCCAGAAATCGCTAAAATTGACCACCCAATTTTTTTTTCATTTTCTCAGAAGTGGCCGCGCGTCTTTGTCTCCCGTTTGTGGGATCTCGTCATATTTACCCTTGTCCTTCAGGCGCCGTAGTTCATGTCTTTGACGACGCTGCGCCTGAAAGAGGCGTGCCAGAAGCGCACGTGCAATGGGCGTCATCATGGCCGTGGTTGCCGTGTTTGTGATCCACATGGACAGGAACCAGGTGGCCAACATGAACCCCAGCATCAGTCTACAGAACAGAAGAACGCTGGTCAACGTAAAGGAATCACACGGCCCCTCAAGAAAGCAGCCCCATACTGTGGACATTGAAGGAGAAACTTGAGTCAGTGACACTGTATTCCGGAAATAATTGAAGACTCATCTCTTCAGCGCATCACTCCATCACTCCAAAAATACGAGAAACTTTTTTTTTTTTTTTTTTACCCATCCTTCTTTCAAACTTCTCCCTAATTGCCGTAAGCACTCCCATAGTGTTTGCTCACCGTGCCCTATATCAAATCATCATCATCATCATCATCATCGTCGTCGTCGTCGTCATCATCATCATCTAACGCTAAGACAAAGCACCACCATAGCTGTTTTTTTCTAGCTCTCTGTCACAGGCGCCCGCAACGTTTAACCTGACCGTGCGATGTGCACGCTTTCGTAAGCTGTGCAGATAGTTAGAGAGATGTGACTAACGGTGACTGTGGGACGAAGCAAGCACGTGCCTATGCTTTTTGCGTAGTAAAGTATGAGCAGTAAAGTTGATCTTAGTTCTGAACACACGCGTGACAAACAAAATAAATTCATTATGGTATGTGCTCACTTTCTCGGCTGTACCCCTAGCAGCAGCAGCAGTCTCAGAGCAAATCGCTTGTGAAGGTTGCTCTCCTCTATTGCTATAGCAACGATCAGCCCTCCTAGCAACAGGAATATGGTGTTCTGAAAACACACACACACACACACACACACACACACACACACACACACACACACACACACACACACACACACACACACACACACACAATAATCGTGTCCACATCTCCCAAAAACTTCTCGTTAAAACTCGCAGTTTTTCGGTCGAAATCAAGAAATGCGTGTGAATTTATTTTTTATTTATTTATTTTTTTTAATCTGGCGCAACTCATTGCGAAAACTCTATACAAACCGATCTGTGTGACCATGTGATACGATAGATTTTGAAGTAGCCTATGTTTTTGAAGACATCTCCAGACTTCATGACATCAACAAAGTTATGTGCGCACACGTGTTCTTGTTGTTTTCTTGTTACAGGTGTAATTTTGGTTCTTTTTGTGTTCTTGAGTGTAATTTTATTGGTTTCGTTTTCGTTTTGATTTTTTAATTTGGTGGGTCTCGTGATAGTTTTGCTTTCCTTTTTTTTTTTTTTTTTTTTGGGAGGAGTAGTGTGTTTTTGGATTGTCTGTCTTTTTGTTTATTATTGGAGTTCTGTTTTGGTTTGTTTGCTTGGCGGGGAGATGTGTGTGTGTGTGTGTGTGTGTGTGTGTGTGTGTGTGTGTGTGTGTGTGTGTGTGGGTGTGTGTGTGTGGGTGTGTGTGTGTGTGGGGGGGGGGGGGTGTGTGGGTGGGTGTGTGGGTGGGTGTGTGTGGTCATTGAACTATGTGACCGTGCGTCACAGGGCAAGGTGCGCAGCCATGCCTCAAGACAAAACTGCAGCCTCTCCGCCTATAACACATGTTGGACACGTCTAGACGCCGATGCAATTAGTTCAACAAAATTATACATGTAACCTCACGGGCCACATCTTTATCTGCGCGACTTTGCGTCAGGATACAAATTAACGACGACCTCTTACCTTGAAATACATCTGAGACACATCTCCTGACTTCATGACCCCGAGCAGAGGGAGGAGTACGACAGGTAGCAGGGCGGTGACGGCAAGTGGCAGTGCCTCCGTGACCCAGTACACCGCCATCAGCACCAGTACGTAACCACAGCGAGACTCCTGGGATCGAGTGATTTGCAGTCTGAGTTTTGAGCTTTACTTTTTAAGCGCCCTTATTCCAAGACCACTAGGGTTCACAGAAGCCAACCTATGTTTCGGGACAAGTGTCTATCTTAGTAATTAGGAGAGTGAGTTAGGTTTTTTTTCCTTTTTGTTTTTTGTTTGTTTGTTTGTTTGGTTTTTTTTTTGGGGGGGGGGGGGGGGGCGTGCTTAAAGTCGTGCAAGCAACAGGCGTCAACATGGCCGTGGTTGCCGAGTTAGAAGAACGCTGGTCAACGTAAAGAAATCACACGGTCCTTCAAGAACAAATAATCTATCTTAGTAATTAGTAGAGTGAGTGAGGGTTTTTTTTTTTTTTTGGGGGGGGGGGGGCGGGGGGGGGGGCGTGGGGGGGGGGGGGCGGGAAGAGGGGCTTAAAGTAGCGCAGGCAGCAAAGGCAAATTGGCGGCTTAGTGTGTCTACACTGCTTGAAAAAACCCTGTAACATTGAACAAATGATGCAAACTGGTCTGCGGGGCAGTATAAGCCTAGGACATGCAGGACACGCTGCACCTTCATGCTAATTTTTCGTACTCCCGATTTTTGAAATAAAAATGAAAATAAAAAAGAACAATATGTAATTTGGCTCAGTAAGAAAATTAAGAAACTAAGATCTCACCTGTGAGGAAGCTGACACAATTAACGGAACGAGCAGTATCGGGGTCACGATGACCACCAAGGTACGCCACACGGCACGTGCATCCTGTAGCACTCCCATCTTCACAAACCGGACCCTTCGTTTTGTCTTGTAAGGATCCTTATCAGTTTGGTTTCAGTTTCAGCAGAATCAGACGTTGTAGACTCAAACACCGTTACGGTCTTCAAGTTGGAACTTGTCGGGTCGTAAGCTGCACAGGTTGCTGTCGTCTTCTTTCGTTCGCCCTTTTTCAAGTTAATCACGGTCATCCGAGGAGAATATTCACCTGTTTCTATATTATTTGTTTGAAGGGGGTCATCTTCGTTTTTACGATGTTTCTCAAATGAACCTTTCTCGTCTCATGGACATTTCTAAACTGAATCTTCTTTCTTAACTGGGCGTTTCTCAGGCGGATCTTTCTCTTCTGTTAAACGTTTTTTTACTTGGACCTTCCTCTTCCGCAAGACGTTTCTCAATTGAATCTTTTCCCTCTTGCACAAAACGTTTTTTCGCGTCGACCTTCGACTTCTGCTAAACCTTTTTTTACGTGGATCTTCCTCTTCTGCAAACTGTTTCTAAAGTGGACCTTCCCCTTCCCCAAGAAGTGTCTTGGTAGTATGTCCTAGCGGACCTTCAGATGACAGTATATCCAGCGGCAGCAAAGTATTCTGTTGAAGGCGGAGACTGACCAGAAACGCGGAGCTGGTTCAAAGTGTAGGCAAGTGCGACTGGAGTGTTCTGTAGCTGGTAAGTTATCTGTCGTCTCTTGTGAATGATACTAGCGCACGGGACACCGTCCTGCGGCTTATGCATATTCACGGGACCAAGAAATAGGCCACCAACTCGATCTGCACTGTACCTTTAAGCTCTAAAGCCCCTTCACCTGTGATGGAGACGTTGCATCAACCAGGACATCCATGCTGTAAGCCATGACGGTAACCACGTTTTCAAACGCCGCCTTTGAATTAATGTGTGCACGAAGCACACCGTGTGATCTACTGTCCAGCGCCAACCACTGGTATGACCGTGCATACCCTAGAAACTCCAAGGTTAGTTACGCAGTAACACACATGACAATTTCCGCATCTCGCGTTGAAGCATATTTTAGACCAGAGGCCCATGAAAACAGAGCGACACACTTATACGAGGAGGCTTTTTTATTTTTTAAAAAAATGTGTTTTTGTGTGTTTTTACACAGGCAATTATAGCACGCAGCAAAAACAGCAAACAAACAAATTTTTGCATAAACTAGGACCGTGGCGAAAGAAGTATAGTTTTAGTAAGTATAGTAAGGTGGCGAGGCATTTTAGTCAAATCATTCCGAACTCAGATGACCGTGGTGCACCTCTAAGTTACATAGGTAAGCATTTCATAAAAAGAGCATTGCCCAAGGCCTAGTGTGGAAGTACAACACAGACACGTATCTTCTCTCCCCTCCGGGTATAAATGGAACGAGATACTCGTCAATCTTATCCCCCTCATGTGTCAAGGTGTAAGTTACTTACCTAAAACGCGCGCGCGCGCGCACACACACACACACACACACACACACACACACACACACACACACACACACGCGCGCGCGCGCGCGCTTTGAATACGTACATTTGTAACTGACGTGACGTGACGTGTGTGTGTGTGTGTGTGTGTGTGTGTGTGTGTGTGTGTGTGTGTGTGTGTGTGTGTGTGCTCGTGCGTGCGTGCGCGCGTGCGTGTGTGCTTTTGTGTGTGCTTTTGTGTGTGTGTGTGTGTGTGTGTGTGTGTGTGTGTGTGTGTGTGTGTGTGTGTGTGTGTGAACGCTTTTTCCTGTGTAGGAATTAAATTTCAGATTGGTCAGAAGTCAAGCCTTATGTAAAGCAAACCATTTTGTCTGTTTCTGTTTGCAGTGTTTATTTTTCCATTTTGGATACACACAGCTCTCAAGCTGGGTTAGTGAAACAGACATATGTGAAGGAGACTTAAGCCGATGTGTGTGTGTGTGTGTGTCTGTGTGTGTGTGTGTGTCTGTGTGTGTGTGTGTGTGTGTGTGTGTGTGTGTGTGTGTGTGTGTGTGTGTGTCTGTGTGCGTAAGAACGTACAAACCTGCACTGCCACGCCCCAAAACCATTTCAGCTCAGTCAATACTGATCATGCAAAAGACAGAGAAAAGACAAAAAACCCTGATCGTTGGCACCTGTGTTTCATACGACTTCTGACAGATCTTACAAAACTACCAGATCGGGATGAATTCCTTACAGCTCTTCTCTACAATCTTAGTTAGTCAGAGTGTCCACTTGCTACCTCCCGTCGCCTGCTTCAGAATCGCTCGGCCCAATCGAAGATGGTGTCTGTTTTTACAGTCAAGGAATGTCAACATTACGCGAAACGGACAGACTAAACGTATTTCACGTATGTAGCAATTCGCTCCTCACTGAAATCGGCTGGGGGGAAATAGCGTCCCACAGCGGCCGTTCAGATCAGTAACTCCGGAACGAGGCTAAAGTTGAAGGTCGACGCTTTAGCCCCGTGCCCTTCCATTCAAGTGTGCAGCGGTTCAAATTTCCAAAAAAGGTCAAAAAAAAAGTTTTTTTTGTGTGTAAAAAGGCCGAAGTTTAAAACCAAAATAAGTTTAAAAAGTAAACACTTTTTTTCGCATTAACAACTGTACTAGTCATCAAGAGGCTTTTCGAGCGTACAAGAGCATTCACAAGCGAAATTGTTCCAAAACAAAAGCTGGTTTCTTTGAAGTCTGGTAAACTTGGAAACTGCGAGTTTCCATCCAGATGCCGCCGTTCACATTGCCATCTTCCAACATGGCGATGATTCTGCACGCTGTTTTGAATTACTTCAAGGTGCATTCCCTGTCTTCCCACGGAACACGTGATAATACGCCACACATGTCTATATTAACTTTCTTTTCATAATGGAAAACTAGCCAATGATTTTTTTTTTTTAAATGTCCCGACCAAGTGATACAGAAACGTGAATGGCAGTGTTCTCATCACTCCCATCATTATATTAGAAGCACCAGCGAATCTTATTTCGTAATCGTTTCGCCTGACTTCTTTGAAGTTTTGCGGGCGGAACAAAATAATTATAATGATAAAAAGTAGTATTATTATAACCACTGTTATTTCTTTCGTTGATAGACAAATATATCTGTCCACAAAGCGTGAACAAAACAGAACGAAACGAAAGGGGGTGTAATTCCATGGTGCTGCTTGAAGTCCGCTAGTATCTGCGTTACAGAAATCAGAGACAAGGATACAGCGCTGCGATTCTGGTCCTCCTCATCGGGCTCCCCCTCCTCTTCGCTACCTTCAGCTGCTTCGCCTTCGTCGGCAGGTTTCTTCTTCTTCGCTGCTGGCTTGTGTTTGCCGGGTGCTCTCAGTTTCTTGGACTTTAGGCCAACCCCCTTCGGGGCGGTGCCTCTTCTGATGTCCTCCAGTCTCTCTTCCGCCTTCTTTGCCAAGTGCCTAATAAAAATAATAGTAGTAATAATAAAAAATACATGTAATAATAATAACTTTGTATGACTCACGTTTGACCTTGACTTTTTGGATAGGTCACTTATTAGATAAGAACGGTCCATTTTCTAACTTGCCGTTATTACAGCTACTACACATAAAGAACAACCACAATCATGTGCTTGAAACTGCTACACCACACTCACTTGGTTGCCTTGGCAACGTCGAAATACCGCACGTCCAGTTTGTGCCCTCTTTCTGGGGCAAGCACCCTCTCCCGAATAGCTTTGAACGTTTCCTTCACTTCAAAAGGCGCCAGCAGCTGGAAGCTGCCGAGTCTGGCTCTACGTTCTGCTTGGGCTTCTTTCGTCTTCGTGCGTTGGATCTCCTGCAAGCACAACTTCATGTTCGTCTCTATGTTCGTGAGAGAAAGAACTGCGGCTTACAGTTTAGTATTATCTGGCCAACCTAGCCGTCAACTTCACAACTCACTAGTGCAACGAACAAGCAGTCAGGCTGGCAAAGGAGGGAGGTCAGATGGAACAAGAGGACAGGCACGTATCATATGCTGAGGAAAAGACCATCATGAAAGCCCTCTCCAAGAAGAAATGGAAGGAGCAACACCCTAACTTCAACGAGTCTGACAGCTACCACAAGTTAAACAGACCAGACCAGAGAGAGAGACAGAGACAGACAGACAGACAGACAGCTCGGACAAAAAGAGAGAGAGAGAGAGAGAGAGAGATATTTAACGATTAGTAAGTTTCTCTGAGAGACCACAGACCCATTCAAGCTGGTGAGTTTACAAATGATCTGTATAATGCCTGTTGTGAGATACAGAGACAGACAGCGACAGACGTAGAGGATCGACTTAACAAATGACCTGTATAATATTGTATACAATCAGTGAGACAGACAGAACAGTCGACAGCGATGACAGATCACGTACGTGGGTGACGAGGTTGATGAACTCTTTGTAAGCGTCCACTTCAGTATATCGCCTGTTGCCCTGCATTACCCAATCGTCCACCTCCAGGTGGTGCACGTTATGTTTCTCCTTCGTGTGGTCGTGCAGGTGGTCAGCGTGGTAACCCTTGTGATGGTAGAAGCGGTACGCCCTCCAGGAAGCCGGCTTTGTCGTGCGATAGAAATGCTTGGGGGTCTTGTCGCCTAACACTTTGCTGACCGGCACGATGTCCCCGTGCTCCAAAACCTAACCACGAAAATGATGAATAAAACAAAAATCAATACACTGAGGATATTTAAAACACACACACACACACACACACACACACACACACACACACACACACACACACACACACACACACAACGAACCGCCGTATGCTATTTGGCATATGCTTCCATACTTCTTCTTTGTGCGATCACACACACACAGTGACCACACGCAAAGTGGCGAGTCAATACGACGCTCATTACCTCAACACAGTCGTCACAGACAAGGTGTTGAGGCAGTAGGACGCTCATTGCCTCAACACAGTGATCACACGCCAAATGACGAGTCAGTACCACGCTCATTACCTCAACACAGTGATCACACGCCATGTGACGAGTCAGTACCACGCTCATTATCTCAACACAGTGATCACACGCCAAATGACGAGTCTGTGCCACGCTCATTACCTCAACACAGTGATCACACGCCAAGTGACGAGTCTGTGCCACGCTCATTACCTCAACACAGTGATCACACGCCAAGTGACGAGTCTGTGCCAATATCATTACTTCAACACAGTGATCATACGCCAAATGACGAGTCTGTGCCACGCTCATTACCTCAACACAGTGATCACACGCCAAGTGACGAGTCTGTGCCAATATCATTACTTCAACACAGTGATCACACGCCAAGTGACGAGTCTGTGCCAATATCATTACTTTAACACAGTGATCATACGCCAAGTGACGAGCCCATACCACGCTCATTACCTCAACACAGTGATCACACGCCAAGTGAGTCTGTTCCACTATCATTACTTCAACACAGTGATCACACGCAAAGTGACGAGTCAATCCCACGATCATTACCTCAACAGTGATCACACGCCAAATGATGAGTCAATACCACGCTCATTACCTCAACACAGTGATCACGCGCCAAGTGAATAGTCACTACCACGCTCATTACCTCAACAGTGATCACACGCCAAATGACGAGTCAGTACCATGCTCATTACCTCAACACAGTGATCACACGCCAAATAACTACGACGCTCATTACCTCAACACAGTCATCACCGACAGGCATTTTGACGAGTCAGTACGATGCTCATTGCCTCAACACAGGCATCAAACACAAGGTGACGAGTCAGTCGCACATCACCTCAATACAGTGATCACACACGAAGTGACGAGTCCGTGCAACGCTCAATACCTCAATACCGTGACCACGCACAAAGTGACGGGCCAGTTTTGGCGCATATTACCTCAATACAGTGGTCCACATCGGGTTCGGGCTGCTTAACTTCATTGTAAAGTTCCTCAGTGCCCGGGTGGCTAAGGAAGAAGGCTTTCCTGTAGATGTCTTCCAACGGGATCCTGCAACACCGTATACAGACGCATACCTTTAAAACACTTTCAGCCCTGCCACCGTTATCACCTACGGTCTCGCAGATTCTAACAATAATATGCGTGCATGTGACCGACTCTCATACGCTTTGTACAGTGGAAGATTCCCCTATAGGATGGATCCAATACTTCTTGAGAAATAGGGTTTTGTTTGCAAGAGTCCAGCTTTAGATTTAGCACACTTTAAAAACTCCCAGGCAGACAGCGTTATCGCTATTGAGATTCCTTCAGGGCTAAAAGGGTTAAGTCGTACTTCGGATAAGCCGAGGGAAAAAAAAATCTTGAAAATTGTGTCATGTTTCACAAAATAGTTACGCCCTTTCGCTTCGGATAAGTCAAAGCAGTCACCGGCAAACATAGATTTCTTTCATTAACATTATGAACCGTACCACTTTCCTGCGTGTGACACATAATTTTGTTGTTGTTTGTTTTAATTTCATAATTTCCATTTCTCATAAAAAAAAAGTTTCACTGTTTTAATCTGTTTTATTATATTATGACTACGAGCTGAACATTCTTTCTTTCTCTTTTGATATCCAGGGCCCGCATGTAAAAGTCGGGGTTAGGGAGTTTAGCCCCGGGTTAGAGCCTAACCTCGAACTAAACTAGCTCTAGGGTTTTTTGTTTTTTTTAAATCAGGAAGCGGGTCCATTCCAGCAAGGTGCCTATGCCGTTATAGAAGGATTTTTGTCTTTCTTTCTTCGCTTCCTTTTTAATTTAATTTTGTTTTGGGGTTTCTTTTGTCCTAGTCTGGGTTAAGCCCGTAGCCGTGGGTTAAATTAAACCTCGAGTTTTACATACGGGCCCTGACCTGTACACTGATTCAATTTCGAGCAAGCGTCGCTGCACGTTGTGAGCGCTTTTCTCGATCTCTCCCATTACTCTCTTGTACTTCTGTCTCTTTGTCTCCCATTTCGGCAGGGTGCTCCGAAAATCTACATTCTGCATTCCGGCAGTTTACTTGCTGGAGACGTGGCGCACGTGTAAATCAAAGTAACAAATCGCCAGCGAGCAACTGGATGGACGTTGAGGCGGCAGCGATGGTGGTAGAGGGTCAGCGTCGTGGCGGCAGGGATGATGGTATAGATGTGGCGGTGGTGGTTGTGGCTATCGCTGGTTATGTCGCAACATTACTCTGATCTGGTGGTGGTGGTGGTGGTGGTGGTGGCTACTGCTGGTTGTGTCGCAGCATTCCTCTGATCTGGTCTCCCTCCAGAGGAGAGATAGAATAATAATCGGGGAACCCGACTGCACAAAGAAAGAAAACCCGGTAAATGACGGAAAATGTCCCTGACTGAGACGAGTAGTAGGCTACGAAAACACACACACCAGAGAGAGAGAGAGAGAGAGAGAGAGAGAGAGAGAGAGAGAGAGAGAGAGAGAGGGTGGTTGGGTGTTTGGGGGTTTAACGTCCTTTTCCACCACATAGGGTGATATCAAAGACGGGGCAACGATGAAAAAGCCAGCACAAATATTTGGCCCCAGCGGGGATCGAACTCACGACCCGAGCATTAGAAGTCCAACGCTCTACCATTCGACCACCCCGGCTCCCCGAGAGAGAGAGAGAGAGAGAGAGAGAGAGAGAGAGAGAGATTGTTAAAAAAAATGTACCTATTGGATTCTACTACAGCTAAATGGCCGGCAAAGTTGCATCCCAATTGAAAGGCAAGGAAGGAAATTAACACGAAGAGATTAGACTAAAAGCGAACACTAAATGTGACATTGGGCGATGTAGATTAATCCGATTCACCTGACTCAGGAATGGGCCTGCAGAGTTTGTAGTTTATGAACTAGTTGCAGACCTGCAGCATGGAAATGGTATCCACTTGGAGCCACTGCTAAGTTCACCTTTGGCCGGGTATTATGGTAATCTTGAAGAATAGTATACGAAATTCTGACGTTGTGCCCATGTGATCAGCAACCAAAATGGCGCACTGGATTTGCATGCATATCCCTACTTGTGAAATGAAATAAATTATTTGCACCCACATGTGGGGAAGGAGAGGTCAAAGTGGGCAGGTGAGGGTGTCGTACGTCTCTTTGCATCGAGCAGAACCGAAAGCAACCGAAAATGTGAGTGCAAATAGCTCCCAGAATTTCGTATACTATTCTTCAAGATTACTGGGTATCATTTTTACTTCGCCTTTTTACCTAGAGAAAAGCAGGGACGTAGGCCTACCTGTGGAGGTGCTGATGTGGAAGCCACCACAACTCCGCCTGCCGCCGACAGAGATGAGCCACTTGCTGTCTGGTGGAACTTGACGGATGTGACGTAAACACTGAGCCTGGCACGGCAGACATGATCACGTCACTTTATCTAACGTCATTTTCAGTTTTCGCAGGTGCTGACGTTCTTTTGCTCAGTGTCGTGTGCGGTTCTTTTGGCGGGAAATGTACCCCCCCCCCCCCAAGTGAAACGCTGTTATCTAAATCAGTAAAGGAGATAAGTAATCTAATTTATCAACCACTCTGTGTGTGTGTGTGTGTGTGTGTGTGTGTGTGTGTGTGTGTGTGTGTGTGTGTGTGTGTGAGAGAGAGAGAGAGAGATTCTTTCTTATCCGGTGTAGCATAGCACAATCATGAAGATCTATATTTAGCACTTCAATGTCAACGTTATGCAACAGATATACATGTATTTCCTAAGGTGTCTATCGTGTGGATCGTTTGTTATTGAACGACCAGTTATCGAAATCTCACGTACACATACACCGCAGCACTTCATTTCATGTCGTCACTCTCAAAACATCCCATTAATGCCTAGTGTCCTCATATGAGGACGCTGACGTTTTACGCATTTATTTCACAGAGGATAAAGCTGAGAGAAACACATTCATATTGTGTGGTTCCAGGGTCACTATCGTTCTATTGTCATAGTTAATTCAGGTGATTTCCCCCGTGCAGTTTTTTACAGCAGCCATATTTGATCCTCCATGTGCTTTGCTGAGTCAGCAAAATGTTGAAATCAAAAAAGTAAGCAGATATCTTTTTAACTATAGACTTTTTTAATAGCAATATTTAAGTGAAAATGAAGGTAGATGTGTAATGAGAAAACGTGTCCTTCAGTTTTTCTCTGTGTTTGATATTTTTTTTAAGCGTTGATGAAGGGTTAAAGTGCTGTCCTCATATGAGGACGCTAGGCACTAGAGGGTACAGATTTTCATAGTCACTGAGCAAACTGTTTTGATTTATTTGTTTGCAGATACATATATATATCACATTGTGTTTGTGAATGTGCAGCGAGCTTAAAAGAAATAACACTGTAAGAAATAAAACATTTCAGACAAAGTTTGCACGGCGTTTGCTCATTTTGTTCATGTTGAAAACCATTTGTGCCTAGCGTCCTCACATGAGGACAGTCCATATATGGTGTCTAAGTCTCAACATACGCTAAAATGATCAAAATCAGGGGTAGATATGGAATACAAATGGTATTTGCCACTATGTGTCACATTTTGAATCAAAACAAAAATTCAGGCATTAATGGTAACAACAGTGGACTATTTAAACATGTAATGCGTTTTACTAGTGAAGTAAGCACAACCATTTCAACAAAAAATCTACAGACCGCTTTGCAATAACCGTCCACAAAATACAGTGGTCAAATCTTATAGATTACATGCACATATCACTTCTTGAAAACAACTGTTTCAAAAAGTGGATGATTCACTCATGCCGGGGACACACACAAAGATCTTCTATATCTCTGCATGCAGACAGCAAGGTCTGAAGATTTCTAATGACCTTTGCCAACTTCTAATAAATCTGTTATTGTTAGTGAATTTCAAACCACAAGTTAATTGTTTTTCAAACTTTCAGTCATCAGAGTTGTAAAGCGGTTAATCAAATAATGTTATAAACAATAAAATATGGAATAAAAGTCAAACTAATATACCAGTGGTTGTCCCTGTTTCATTATTGAAAAAGTAAAGGGTCCCAGTTTATGTACAACAAAAATAACCTAGGCTCCAAGAAAATCAAAAACACAAAAGTGAAGAGATACACTTCAATTAAAAACGATCCCACTGTATTGTTAACAAATACAATGAGACTCTTTAGGGAAAAAAGTAAGCAATGACTGTCACCTATCAGATTTACATTTTGTTCAACAAGTACATGACATGACATGGTATGTACTGTAGGTCACAATTGGAACTGCATCAAGTGCATGCTGATGATAAACTTTGATCTTCACAGCTGTTGTACATGTACATTCAAAGACGGTTGATCCAGCCCGTGTTTTTATGTGAATTTCCAAAGCAAAGAGTAGCCTAAAACACTTGAGTATGGTCCAGAACTAGCAAATCTTCAGTTTCCGAAAACATCGTTTTTAAGCATCATCATCATTTTTTATTTGTGTGTGTGTGTGTGTGTGTGTGTGTGTGTGTGTGCCGGTTCGGCTCAATGTTTGTAATTGTAATGATTTTTATTGCCAGTTTTGTCTGAGCAGACAGTGCAATTTCCCTTCGAGGGACGAATAAAGTGATATCTTATCTTATCTAACACTGCTGGTGTGTTGACTAAATTAAATTTTATGCAAAGAGGGGCTGGAACTTCCCAAAGACAAACCTTTAGAAACTGTGGTTGAACAACATCAAAGAAAAATGAGGTATAGGCCATTTCAATACTGTGTACAGCTCTGATTAATGCCAACATAGCTATGACTGGGATGTTTACATTCTGGAAGAGACATATATATATAAACGTAACAGAAAACAACCTGGTGAGAAATTTCAGTAATCATGAATCTACAATGCACAATTATAGATACACACAAAACCAAAATGTGCTAAATCAATATTCAGACAGATCAGTCAGATGACAAAGTCACAGTTCCGCCAAAGATTGCATGTGAGTTTGATGAGAAAAAGAGAGAGAAAAAATTGTGTTCCCAAAAATTAATGCTAAAGGGAATGACACATTACTGCACTTTTCTCCTTACGTGTTTTTGGTCACTTTCTTGTGCTTAAAAGGAATGAATTTTTAACAGTCTCTTGACAGAATAATATAAGCACTGATGAAGAATGAGATGAACACGGACATTAATGCCCATTGAACATCCAAAAGAACTGACTAAACTGACTGCCATTATTCCTGAGGTTACAAGATGAACCTCTCGTCAGTACAATGAAAACAATCAACAGTACTGTTGCAAAAACAACCATACAAAATATGCATTTTAAAACACAGTGTCCACACCACTGTGTTTGAGCATCAGAAAAAAAAAGCAGCTTTGATTCAAAAAAGCATACAAAAAAACCATCCACAAACCTCGTGATCAGCTTACAGTGAATAATGCATGCAGCCATTAGAAGGCATTTAATTTTGACAAGATGTGGTTAACATTTTATTTTCTTGCAAAGTAGGAAAACCCCACCATTACGAATAGTATCGCCAAGTCTCCGTAATCATGCTTTTTGCTCAGTAATCATATAAAACTGTCAGGAACGCACACCAACGAAAGCTGCTCGTAGACTCATTCTACTTTACAACGCTGATCAAGTGAGACATGTTGCCAAGTACGTTGAGCTAACTGTTATGTATACATGTTTACGTATATGGGTGAGTGGGTATTTGGGAGTTAAACGTATTTTCCGCCACGTACAATGATAAAAGAGACACTAAATAATTACTGTGATCAAAAGTCTGGCCAGCAGAATGCCATGTCAAAAACGCATGGTGTCATAGTGTGCATTCAAAAAATCAATGCAAATGCTGATGAAAACAGCATACCCTAAAAAATGATGCAAGGTAAAATGAACACAAAACATGCAGTGTTTCCCACAGGTTTCAGACCAAAGGGCCCCAGGGACCCTCTTCCAGAATTTCAGGCAGTCCTCTTGCAGTTTCTGCAAGTCCCTTAACCGGCAGTGAAAAGTGGATATAAGAGACAAAATATATTGTACCATATCATGTGCAAGCATGAACACACACACACACACACACACACACACACACAGAAAACTATTTATGCAGCATTGGTGATGGTCGCATGTTTTGGATGGTGATCAAAAATGTGATGATTTAACTGGTCTGTTAATTTGTGCAACTTCAACTATATGGACTATGTATTGTGTATCTGCTGCTGTCTGGCTGTGTCCACATCTTCCATCACTGTTCGACTTGCCGGTCTACTCTTCTGGGCAGTCGCTGAACTTTGAGTTGAATCATCACTAGTCTGTGATGCCGACCCATTCTTTTTTTTTTTTTTTTTTGCTGCCACAACTCTTTGCCAGCTCCAGTGGTGTTCCTCCCTGGTAAGATGCCGACCCATTCTTGATGGTAATGTCCGCATTACATTCATACTTGCGGACGCAACTCTGGCTACAACTTTTCTGTCGTCTGCTCTGAGCAGGCTCAGCAGTTCAGTGTACCAGCAGAACATGTGCATACATGTCTGGGACGCAGTGATTTAAATTTTCTGCATCATTTTCGGATGTCTGTGTGTATTTCCCCACTGTAGTGCATAAATCGGAAACAATGACAAAAAAAGCAGCTGTACAGTTAACAAATGTAAAGTTAGGTACATGTACAAGCAAATGTTACAAACAGGTCTGACTTTTGGTTCTCATCTTACCGGTACTCACTGTAATGTATATAACAAGAGGCCATAACTGGCTCAATAAAATCGTTGTAAGTGACCAGTCTCAACGTTATTACAATTTGTCAATATGACAAGAATATGTATCACAGAAAATGAAAAACCTAGACCAGAACGTATGTGTCACCAAAACAACTCATTCAAACTGCTGTTAGCATAATTTGCATTTTCAAAAGTGCACATGTAAGCAAGTTTGTACATGCATGAGCTGCTAGGCATTCAGCTCTATCAACATTACCCCCCCCCCCCCCCCCACCTAAAAAAACAAAAACAAAAACAAAAAACCTAAAACTTTACAAGACTCAAGGAAGCTGAATTTGAAGTACTGTTATCATTATAACTGTTAACCCTTTCCTGACGGGCTACGAGTATACTCGTAACAGCCGTGCATCAACCAGCACCAGGCTACGAGTATACCCGTAATGACAACTAGCAGTCCAAATCGTGTCCTGATCCAGCTCTAAAGCATCCAAAACCAGGTTTGTGGTGTTGTCTCTCTTCCTATGAGACCACTTCCTGCTTTTGAGTCTTTGATGGTGGTTTTCGCTCGAATTTTTAGCGACAAATGGCACGAAAGCGACACCTCATGCACGCCAAAGTTTTACACGAACTTGCGCTCGATAGCGAAAGCTCTAATAATCCAGAGTCAGACTCCGATGATGTTGATTTTGTGCAAGAGAGTGATGAATCTTCGCCTGAAAATGAAGTAGAAGCCTCCCACGTGGCTTGTCCGAGCCATGCCGGTCATGGTAGGGCCAGATCTCGAAATAATCGAGGAAGAAGTTTGCCGCCAAGCCGTGACCATGGTAACCTCAGCAAGAAATTACAGTAAATTTCAGTTGGGTCTTACCTATTCAAACACCAAGTTTCATGAAAATTGCTCCACAAATAAAAAAGTTATGCCCGTTCAAATAACACTACCCAAAATTCTGTGTTTTCATCACGGCAGCCCTAGGCAGCATGGGTACACTGCACTGTGGCTGTGTTAGGCAGAAAAGGGTTAAGATGTTCAAGTGAACTATACTGCCCATCTGGAAGCGAAAAAAGAAAAAAAACAGAAAAAAAAACGTATATACCACTTATCTTGGACAACACATCTCACAACTTTCAGTCTGTGCCTTCATCAGGCCCGAATGGTAGAGCGTTGGACTTGTAATGCTCGGGTCGTGAGTTCGCATCCCGGCTGAGGCCAAATATTTGTGCTGGCTTTTTCATCGTTGCCCCATCTTTGATATCACCCGTATGTGGTGGAAAAGGACGCCAAACGCCCAAACACCCACCCCCACCCGCCTTCATCAGGACCAACAATAACAAATGGGACATAACTCTAACAAAGGACAACTCTATATTTTCTCAGACCACTCTCTGGGGCACAGAGTCTTTCAGTGGAAAGTACCTCTGTGCACGGTGGGGAAATGGCGCTCACTGCGCTACCGTGACGGGCCTAAATTGTCTTGGTGCTCTCAAACACAAGGTCGCGCACTATGTCATCCTTGACCAGCTTTGAACCCAGAGGGATCCTCAATGGCGCAAGTGATGGAAGACTGTCTTCAGAGTGAAAGTAGGCGTGTTTCTGAATCAGAGACATACATAACCTGTCTCTGTCTGAATGGACACATCTATTATTACATTCAGTCCTAGAGCACGGGTGTGTATGCTTTTGTAATCATCTCTTATTCCACCACAAGGCAGGTACATGATCGTCTGCACCGTGCAATAATACTTGCCTGTAGAGTGCAACACCTTGGCCTGTCAGAGTGCAACCCCCTTGCCGTTTACTCATATCCTGTTGGATCAGTGTACCACGTAAACAGTGCCATCAAAGCGCAACAACAATTGTCCGCTGGTAAAGATTTTGCCCAAACCAAAAGTGGCCGGTTATTCAAGACTTCGTTTCAAATCGAATCATATGACACACAAGTCTTCACTTTTCTAAAAAAAATTCGCCATTTTTTGAAAATGGCGCTGGCTGTAAGCAGTCATATTTTCACGCCCCGCCGAAAAGGGACTGCACTCTGGAGTCTATTCTCAAACATGTACACACATGTATGTAACCGGTGATAGTGGAAGAAATCAGACCATAGGCTGTGTTGTGACAGCATACCCCCCTACCCCCCCCCCAAAAAAAAAAACAAAAAAACAACAACAAAAAACAAAAAAAACAACAACAAAAAACCAACAACAAAAACACAAAAAAAAACATGTTGGCTGTTGACCGAGATGTGTCGTCCGAGATGAGTGGTCCAGATAAATTATTTCTATTTTTTGGCTACTAGTTGTTCGTACTTCTACTTGCAGTCAGTACGGCGTCCATTTTTATATTGTACATCATCAGAACAAGGTCGATAAATGACATCTCACCATGAGCACATGCCCTTTGCAAGCTTCATATCTGTGTCGGACATAGACCACAGACTGATTCATTTTTGAAATGTCCGAGAACCTCCTTACTACGGCAGACACATGTTCTGTCATTTCTAAGTCACACTGGACAATAGTCAAGATATAATATATGTCCCATACTTTTACGGCCAGTCAGCCGTGACGTTTGTTCTATTGTATAATTATAATTCTCATGAATATGAAACCCTGTTCTTGTACACTGTATTTCACTCAAAAATATATCACTGTTCATTTCAAAAGGAAACGCTGAGGATGATAAACTGTCCCGTTGAAGAATATATGGTACAGACGCTCCGTATTGTTCGACACTTTCTCTTGACACTGTCAGTGAGGAACTGCGTTATCTGCAGCCATTCTGCACGGTCAAATCTGTTGTGGTTAAACTGCAGTTGATCAAGTCCAGATACGCCAGTTCTTCTTGCTTGGCGTTGTGGCAGTGAGATACATACTCCTTGGCGTTTGCAATCAGTTTATTTTGGTGAGATACATCTGACAGAAGCGCAGCCGCTTTCTCTCTAAATTCCTGGAAACAGAAAAATTAGCACATGGAATGCTGGCAATGGATTCAAAGTAAAATATCCCCCCCCCCCCAACCCTCCATCAAAGAAAAGGAGAAAAAAACAAAGGTCAGTAATGTCATCTCCAATCTTGCAATCATCAGTATAAAACCTCAAACACTTCCTCAAGGGAGAATACTCCAGATCTCGAGCTATGCTTAACTCTTAAGAGCCCAAGCCCGACCACCCCTTGCCCATTATATGTTAAAAAGAACAAGCCACTGCACACCAGTATGAGCCACTTCAAGCCACTATTACGCAAGGCGTAGTAGGTCTTTCCCGCATGACCGTTGCAGATTACATGTTAGTGGCTTGAAGTGGCTCCTAGTGGTATGGAGATTTGAACTACATACGTGCTTTTTGCGTGGGCTTTTAAGAGTTGATATATTGTTGTAGAGATCGCGAAAAGTCACTGCATTTCGATGGAAATTTCTAGACCATCCCAGAACATGCGAGTGCAGTAACGTCAGCAGATTACGTAACCTCAGAAAGATTCCGTACTTGCCAGTATGTTACAGAATGTTCTAGATCTGACCTGTTAGTATATAAGCAGCACTGCACAGCGTTCTGGGTTCTTCCTCTTTCATGAGTTTGTTCTTGCGCATCTTCTGTTAATAAAGTATTGGAGTTCTAGCCTGTTGTATCCCGTGTCTTCTCTGCGAGTGCACCGAGAGAGCGACATAGCAGGAGAAAAATACAACAGAAATATTTGGCGTCGCCGACAGGATTCGACATTGATCTACCTACGAAGGGACAGTACTCTCCAGTACTCAAGAAACTCCAACTACAGAAGTTGCACCCCTTCAACTGTTGCAGCAGCGAAAATTGACGACTAACCATGGCAGAGACAGCGGAGCTGATAAAATTGCTTCAGAGAGCAATTAGAACAGCAGAAGGAACAGATGAAGATTCAAATAGAACAGCAGAAGGAACAGATGAAGATTCAAATGGAACAGCAGAAGGAACAGATGAAGATTCAGAAGGAACAGATGAAGATTCAAATGGAACAGCAGACGGAACAAATGGAACAGCAGAAGGAACAAATGGAACAGCAGAAGGAACAGATGAAGGAACAGATGAGAATTCAAGCAAAGCAGCATGAAGAAGAATTAGCAGTCCAAAGAGAGCAGATGGGTGCGTTGATGAAGATGATTCAAGTTCAGACACCGACTGGGGATTCCAGCGCAAGTACCCGTCCTCACACTTCTACTGTTTCGACCGCCGCTATTCCACCTTTCGCTGCCTTTGATTCCACTTCAGAACTGTGGCCTGACTACTGGTCAAGATTCTGCACATTTCTTGTCGCCAACGCCGTTCCTGACGACCGCAAGGCT
Source organism: Batillaria attramentaria (assembly GCA_018292915.2). NCBI lineage: Eukaryota > Metazoa > Mollusca > Gastropoda > Batillariidae > Batillaria > Batillaria attramentaria. The sequence goes on from JACVVK020000087.1 coordinate 1,676,520, forward strand.
CAAGTCTTCCTCACTAATCAGACTCCGGCTGTCTACAAGCAACTGGCAAATCTGGCTGCTCAACAGAATCCAAAAACGGACATCAACAGCCTGACGATGGACCAAATTGTCGAGTTCATGAAAGAACAATTTGACCCAAAACTGTTCATAGTGCGAGAACGTTTCAAGTTCTGGAGCAACATGGAACGGAAGCCAGGCGAAACACTCCAGGAGCTGGCAGCCCGTATACGTCAAGACGCGGCTACCTGTGACTTTCCTTCGATCCAAGATCCACAAGATGAAGCTCTTAGGCAGAGATTCATATGTTCTGTCAACAACGAAGCTGTCTTGAAGGCTCTTTTCAAGGTCAAGGATACCGAGTTGGATTTTGCCAAGGCTGTCAAGATCGCCATAGAGACTGAAGACGCGGCAGAGGTGGCCAAGGAAACTGTCTACGGTTCCAAGCCCAGGCCGGTCAACAAAGTCAAGACGAACAACAAAGGGGGTCGACCAAAGAACCATCAGCAGTCTAACACCACGACCAGCGATTCAGCAAAGTGCTACAGGTGTGGAAAGTCTCATAAAGCAACAGACTGCTTCTACAAAGAATCCAAATGCAACTTCTGTCAGAAGATAGGACATTTGGAGGCTGTTTGCAGGAAAAAACTGCATCAACAGCAACCAGGGGGACGACATCCTGCAAAATCTCCAGTGAAAAGTATCACAAAAGCAGAGCTCGTCAAAGCCATCCTCGGCGAAGTTCCCCAAGATACTCCTAGGTTGGACGTTCCAGTCACAATCCAGGATCAACAGTTCACGATGGAGCTGGACACCGCAACCACAGGAAATTTTGTTTCTGTGCCAGTCTGGAAACAACTGGGAAAACCGAAGCTGGATGACGTCACACATCGGTACGAGTCTGCCAGCAAGCACGACCTACCCGTGTTGGGCACCTTCATGGGCCAGACTAAGGACCCAGTGACTGGTAAACAGAGCTCCATTCCCTACATCGTCACCAAGATCCCTGATCTCAACCTACTTGGACGAAACGTGATCCAGGCTCTGGGAATTTCAGTGGACAATGCCCTTGGACTGAAGAGCATAGAGAGTCAAGTCAAGAGCGAGGGTGCAAAAGAATCGCATCCGAAGACCTCCAGCACAACTTATGCTTCTCTTCAAAAGGATTGCCACACTCTCTGCGACAAGTTCCCAGATCTCTTCAAGGAAGAATTGGGATGTCTGAAGGATTTTGAGCTGGAAATCAAGTTCAAGTCCGACGCGAAGCCGGTTTTTCACAAGGCAAGGCCGGTTCCGTTCGCTCTTCGTGATGACCTGACGAAAGGCTACGAAGAAGGCATCGCCAAAGGAGTCTGGAAGCCAGTCCAGTTCAACGACTATGGAACACCAGTGGTTCCAATTCGTAAGACGAAGAGGACAGCGAACCTGGTGATTCACCAGATGCCTCTGAGCTCCCGATCGACCATCCGATGGAGATTCTGGAGAATGTGCCACCGACACAGAACCAGAGCAGACCACGACTGCCCAGGACCAAGCCACCTGTTCCTGAGTATGGTCCAGACAACCCCAGACGATCCAAAAGAACACCAAAACCCAGAGACAGACTTTGTTGTTGAAGTTTGTTGTGAAACAACAATTTTGGTAGGGAGGTGTTGTAGAGATCGCGAAAAGTCACTGCATTTCGATGGAAATTTCTAGACCATCCCAGAACATGCGAGTGCAGTAACGTCAGCAGATTACGTAACCTCAGAAAGATTCCGTACTTGCCAGTATGTTACAGAATGTTCTAGATCTGACCTGTTAGTATATAAGCAGCACTGCACAGCGTTCTGGGTTCTTCCTCTTTCATGAGTTTGTTCTTGCGCATCTTCTGTTAATAAAGTATTGGAGTTCTAGCCTGTTGTATCCCGTGTCTTCTCTGCGAGTGCACCGAGAGAGCGACATAGCAGGAGAAAAATACAACATATATACAGGCTGGGGAATTGCTGAGGGGAAAAAAAAGACTGAAACCTAGGCTGGGGTGCAGAGGCAACGCCCTGCTGGGGGAACATAGGGGAAATACCCCATATAAGAGATCAAATTTTAGCATTTCCAAAGGCATTTTGTACCCTCTCCTGGCACCCGAACGAAAAATATTGCCTTGGTACTGACATGCAAGTCTTCAACAATGAAGTTAGACTGTCTCAAATGACATCACATGTACCATGATAGTGTGTGCACCCTTTTTCCTCCTTCCTTTTCTCTGACTGAAACTTAGATTTTTTTTTTTTTGCTGAAAGGATAGGAAATTTGGCTGAAAATTGCCAAATGAAAATTCCCCAGCCTATAATTATATAGCATTACAAGTACATGTACTTTTGGCAGTCACCCCATAATCCAAAATTGGTGCTCCCTCATTTTGCCAATCTGGAAAATTTAATTTTTGAAAGCTCTGAATCCAGAAAATTTAATTTGTTAAAAGTTCCCATCCGGAAATTCCGCAAAATTGGGACCCCTGTGCATGGCACAATAATGCACTATACCTGTGGAGTGCGGAACAACAGGCCATTGTGTCCATCCTGAATGATCGAGGTGTTCCCTGGTATATCACGTGCCAGCACTGGCAGCCCTAGCTGCATTGCCTGCAAATTCAAAAACACAGAAATGTATTTCCCTCATCTGCTCATGTCAGTTCTAATTTTATGCTTATGCCCTTACAACAGGGTTCGTACAGGATTTTGAGAACAAAATTCAAAGACTTTTTAAAAACTGTTCAAAGACCAAAAATAAAATTCAAAGACCCTGCTCTCGCAATCTTAATAATGAATACTTGCGAGCGGAGCGAAAGGAAAGGCACAGTGACACGGCCAGAGACGCGCAAACAGCGAGCTGGCCCAAAAAATACGGTCGTGGGAAAAAAAAATCATTTCGCGATTTTTCAAAGACATATTTTTAAAACATCGAAATTTAAAGACTTTTAAAGACTTGAAAAAGGGTCTCCAAATTCCAAGACTTTCAAAGACATTCAATGCCTGTATGAACCCTGTACAAGCTTCACTAAAGGCAAAATGGTCCATCTTGCAATTCTGAATCCAGCCAACACTTACTGCAATCAGAAAGTCTAACAACACATCTCATTTCTCACAACCACAGTCATGCAAAATTAACATACAGTACATCAACACCTTGTTTAAATTTTGCCCATTTGTTTTCAATCACAGAAAACACGGAACCAATTTCTCTCCCTTCTGCATGTATCAACAATAATACAAATTAATCTATCACCTCCAAAACAGCCAGTGACATGCCTTCACTCTGCGACGAGTTGACCAATGCAAAAGCTTGTAGCATGGCTGTGTGGGTACTCTCAAATGGAAGACCAGGAATGTGGATCACACCTTCAGATCTGAATATATAAAAATGGATAGAAAGCTTTTGCAAAAGTCTATAAATTGTGCGGATCATGCCTGCCTCAAACTGATTCCACTTTGTTCAGAATGCTACAACAACCAGCAGTATTTTGTTCTCCACGTACGAACATAATACTGACTGAGTACCAGCCAGCACATGTACTGTATTGTATTGCTCCACTAATAAAAAACAGTGGTCTGGGGAAACCACTCACAACAATGTATTACTTCGTTTCGATGCTGAGTTCATGATGGGTATAGACCTTCCACAAAAGTTGCATAATTGAATTCCCAAGTTTGGAGTTTGAATAACAACACCAACAGCATTTATAGTTGATAGTAATTACATTAAAACAAAACAAAACAACACAAAAAACAATCTACTCACCTGTCCAAAGCTGGCCGAAACTCCTGTTGGAAGTAGGTTTGGTCCGACTGTAAAGAAAAATAAATCCTAAACGTGACACCAATCCTTTAAAGTCTGTGATAAAATTAAGTTTGTTCATTCGTGTTTTTTTTGTTTTTTTTTGTTTGCACAGATGATCTGCCCTCACATAATTATAGTCATCATAAATGAGAAACACCCGGTTTGATCTGGGTTTTGGATCTGCAAGTTGGGCAAGTGTACTTTTTCCTCAAGCTTCAGAAGTGCACCGATTCTTTCTCTGTTCTGTTTCGGATCTGTGCTTATGTCAGCTATCAGGAACAGGCATATGAAACTGACACGTCCAACCCTGGTAACGCTGGTGTCAAAAATCTGCAGCAACATGTGTCAAAGTACTCAGTCAGGCAGATAAATCTGTGCTTGAAAATATCTGTCCAGTTTTTATGCGCAAGTTGGCTATTGGGAACAAATTCTGCACATTCACTGAACTGAGCATTGCGGCATTCAACGACCTTGTGACCTTTACCGGTATGAAGCTACTTTCGTTTTCACTGATAAAGTTTCGTACAGACAACCGTTCAGTTGAGCTGTTTTGCTTGATTTTCTCCGAAGACAGTGTGCAATGTTTGAATATTAAGACTTGTCCATCGTAAATTTTCAAGTTTCTTCACTGTTCGAGAATAGGCCATCATTTCTCAACCACTCCTCAAAAGAGTGTTTTAAACGGAGAATAGGTGCATGAATACAGTAGTCGTCATGATCGATCTGAGTATATGGGTGAACAGGTGGATTGACTGTGTATACGGTGGCCATGTACAGGTTTTTTTTGTGCGTGTGTGTGTGTGTGAGCTTTGTTTCTTCCCAGTGGGCACACGTTTCTTGACCGTTCGGCAATACAGTAGAAGAGTGGAGTATATATGATGTACGTGACAAACCATGAAATTATCACTTACAACTGGTCCAACGATGACGAACAAGATTTTGGGGTTCTTTTTGTGCCATGCTGGAAAAAAATAAACACAACAATGCATCTAGGTGAAGTTGCATGCACTTCAAAATGGTACTACAGCATCAGTAAACAAAGGAATGAAACAATCTTTCATCTCTGCACTCGGCAAAGCTCATACTTCAAAATGGTACTACAGCATCAGTAAACAAAGGAATGAAACAATCTTTCATCTCTGCACTCGGCAAAGCTCATACTTCAAAATGGTACTACAGCATCAGTAAACAAAGGAATGAAACAATCTTTCATCTCTGCACTCGGCAAAGCTCATACTTCAAAATGGTACTACAGCATCAGTAAACAAAGGAATGAAACAATCTTTCATCTCTGCACTCGGCAAAGCTCATACTTCAAAATGGTACTACAGCATCAGTAAACAAAGGAATGAAACAATCTTTCATCTCTGCACTCGGCAAAGCTCATACTTCAAAATGGTACTACAGCATCAGTAAACAAAGGAATGAAACAATCTTTCATCTCTGCACTCGGCAAAGCTCATACGTGCTCCACCTGGGCTCTCAGAAGTTTCCTGAGCGTAATCTTGGAGACTGTTTCACTGTGGTTTATCCTGCAAGCTACGTGTCCGATTTCTCACCACCTCTGATCTCCGTATGTGCAGGCCATCGATAATGCTCGCCCTGCCAGGAAAGTTGTCTGATCTCTCAGTTCCTCTTTGTGCTGCATGCCTAGGGCAGTAGAGTACATCCAAATAAGCCTCTGCAGGCAGCACTTTATGGACAGCGTGGATGGGGGCTTGTGAAAAAGTGTGTAGGTGAACTTCTATGTGTATTCCTGAGCAAGAGGGTGGGTGGGTGAGTGTTTGGGAGTTTAACGTCCTTTTCCACCACATACGGGTGATATCAAAGACGTGGCAACGATGAAAAAGCCAGCACAATATTTGGTCCCAGCCAGGATTCGAACTCACGACCCGAGCATTGAAGTCCAACGCTCTACCATTCCGCCACCCCGGCTCCCCTCCTGAGCAAGAACCTTGCTGGAAGTTGGATTAGACTAGAGGGAACCTGCCTGCAAAGGAATGACAGTTTGGTTGCCCCGCAGCTTAGGATCACGACTCAGGGGAGACATGTTTGTTCAAACAAACACGAAGAACAGCTCAACACACACTCGGGAAAAATCAGGGCAAAGGCATGTTTAGCCGCACCTCGCACAAAAAAAACACTGTTTGTTCAGATGAAAAACATTCCTGTGTGACGTCGGCCTACATGAACAAGCCAAACCTATCACATAGCACACCCTACCTGAAATTGTGTCCACAAGAAACAAAGGCCCCTTCACGGGCCGCACAGCACCGACCAAGAGAAAGATATGCTGGTCTTCAGGCTCTCTCACTCCATAGTTATTGTGCAGGCAGGTATACAGGCAAAAGTTAGACACACTACACGGGCTGGTTATCACAGCTGAAATCGAAGAAAAAATAAAGCAGTCAGCCAAAGGAGAAAGACACATACATTTCTGCACACACACACACACACACACACACACACACAGAATTACAACAGAAACTATGTGCTAATCCGCCTTCTGGATTTGAACTATTAGGTGCTGGTGTTAACACTTTCAACCCTGCCCTATTTAAGCTAGTGTGACTGCCTCTGCCTGGGGGTTTTGGAGCAGTGCTAAGCAGTATGTACGGTTGTGTTACCTAACTGGGTATTGCTTCAAAACGGCTGAACATAATGATATGAAACTTTGCAGACCTTTAGTTAACATAATAAATAATACCTGTGCAAATTTTTATAAGAATTGCTTAAATAGTTTTTGCTCAAGTGTTTTGTAAATATGGATGCAACACTTTCATGAAGGTGATTCCAGCACACTCCATAATAATCCTTTCCACTGCAGAAAATCGCTGCTCACACTACGTGATTCCGACACACCATTGTCACACACGTGGTCTCCTTCGTCTCCGGAGTCAGATTCTTTGCTTGCACTAGGCTCAAATTCACTTTCTGTGTCAAGGAAAAGTTCCTCGTGAATCTCTTTCACGTTGCGAAAAACTCGCAATCACGCAGCCATCTCATGTGAGCACAAAAAACGCTTCAAAGCAGTTGAAAAACGCAGGAAAATTTTGCCATCAAGCAGTGGAAACAAAGGAAAGGAAGTACTGTACAAGTGACTTCCCTTGGTTCATAAATATGCATGAGGAAGACCTTGACATGGCAAGTGGAAAATTCCACTGGTCACGCGCGTATGTGGTATGAGCGCAGGTACCACAGTGCAGTACCCCTCACTCGTATGGTAATACGGGCGCAAGGTTGAATGTGGTAAATAAAAACAAAAACAAAAACAACAAAAGGCACGGTTACCTTGCTTTATCACAGCTAAACGTCCACGTGATATATTGGGCTGAAAAAAAAAATACACATAACAGCTTGTCAAAAAAGATGATGCAATAAGAATCTAAACCAAATTCACTGTAGTGCAAGTCAAACATAAAATGACATACAAAAGGTTAAGGACAGCCCAAACAAAGTGGCCACTGCCACAAATATGTGACCGTCCACGAGAAAACCCGGCGTCAGACGCACGCCGCTGTTCTGAGCTAGAGGCTAACAAAGGTCAGCGGGTGCTATCTGGTTGCTATATTGAGATTTTGACAAAGTCAGGTAGTTCTGCCCTTAAATTATGATGTCTTAAAAGGAGGGTTTTTTTGCACTGTAAAGAGCAAGGCTGTTTCTTTCAGATGGCTCCCCCCCCCCCAAAAAAAAAAAAAAAATGAAAATTTTGCACCTAAGCCGGGTTTTCTCATGGAAGGTCACATATAGTGGAATAATTCAGCAGAAAGCAAAACAGATAAATGTACACCTACCCATATTGTTAATGCTTTCTTCTGAAGGGCTTCGTTGAATGCAATCACAAATCTGCAATGAGCAAAGCAAAATGTCAAAAGGATAGTTTGACATGTGAAGGGTAGAAATGGTAAAATAAAATAAAAATAAACTTCTCTGTGAAAATGTTTGCCTGGCTAGAACAAATCAGCATTTCTTTTAGAACCCCCCCCCCTCCCCCCCAAGCATCTCATACAACTGAAGCCAAATACTGCTTCAGCTGCCCAGCTGAGACTGACATGCAGGATCCAGAGGAAAAAATGCACAACGTTAGTGATGTTTCTCTCTCTCTCCCAGCGTGATAAGATAGGGGGTTGGTGGATAAAAACGAAGTAGATCATACCATTTTCACCTTTCTTTTTTTGTTTTATCTTACAAGCAGACACATACCAGCACTACCGGTATATGCTTGCAAAAAATCAGATGCTCGATACCTGGCGTTGTAGACGGCCTCGCTCATCACAGTCATGTGCTCATGTTTCTTGGAAAACTCGTTGACATCAGTCCCACCCAGTATCAAGATGTAAGGAATCTTGCTGTCTACACACACAACAGAATGGGGGAGAAAAATGGTGATTGTCACAGATTGGTCATAGACCAATTTATTTTTTGAATGTTGAATTACTTTCTTGACAAGACGGACATATATCATCATGATAATTATCATATAATTATGTTGTATCATTTCTGAGCCACACTGGACAATGTTCAGGGACAAAATGTCCTATGCTTTGATCGTCAGCCAGAGACTGATCCTAGTATAGTTCCAACAGAATATGAAACTCTGCATTTTTTCTATAAAACGAACCAGATGTCAAGCCTGTAAGATTTGATGTGTGCAAGTGATAGGCAGGATATCTGGTACAGGTCCCTTTTTTTTTCTTTGTTTTTAAAACTGTTACAGAGAAACATTACTAAAACTTAAAATGATGTGTCAGCATTATAACTTTCTTACCTGCTGACTATACATTGAAACATAAAATGCAGGGGGAAAAAATACAGAAAAAATGTATTGCATCTACTGATAATTAGGGATTACCTTTCATAAACCTGCCCGTGCGAAAAGCATGAATGCCGATGACGAGGTCCACATGGTGTTCCCGCAGGACAGTGTTGATGTCACCCACTGCCTCCATTTCTTCCATATCCCACAGAAGACATGTGTGACCGTGTTTCACAAGGTGAGAACTGCATGAGAAGCACAAGGCACACAAACTTGGTTACCAATGGAAAGACTGCCAGCATGGGAGCTTCAGAACAGCAAAATGTTGAGGAAAAAAAAAATGATTACAACAAGAAGTGAAAAAGCCTTAAAAACGTGTCCTAAATTCCTGTAATTACGCGGATTGGTTTTTCCCATTTTCTTTTTTACATCACTCACTTCAAGCGAAGGACTACATACCATGGAAAGAGAGTGAGTATGTGGGTGTGTTTTTTAAGGATTTCATGTCTTTTTTTGCCCACCATAAGGGTGGTTTCAAAGATGGGGAACTGCAAAAGCCTCTTTGTGTTTGAACCCCTGAACATTCTGATCTCTAGTCCAACACGCAACCGGTTCGGACACCTGACTACCCCGATGTAAAGAGATAACTACCACTCTCTGTTTGCTATTTTATATAAATTTTGCCCCATAAATAGGTTGCAGCTCCCCCCTAAAAAATTGGGAATAAACTATTAAGTGATTACCGTATACGAGAGATTGTGCCATAGTTGCCACCCTTCACCTTGAGAGGTGTGAGCAGGAAGAGAGTTCGTGGCATAATGCTGGCAAACGGCAGACGTGTTGTCTGACACACTGCAGAAGAAAAACAAAAAACAAAACAAAGACAATATTACTGATACCCTCTCAGTTATTGCTCCATCTCAAAAGAATTGACAGCTCTTGCATTCCCACCTTTTCAATCTGAATTTTCAAAACAAAGTTCAGTAACATTCTGCAAGTTTTTTCCTACCTTCCAAAATCAAACCTCTTGCAAAGTGTCAGTGTGCTGATGGAGCATTTCAACTGTTTTCCCATGGAAAGTTTGGAAGTTCAAAACCTCACTTACTGCTGGAAAGTCTACCTTCAGCAAATGTGGCCAGAATGACACAACTCATATCAACTATAAAATTTAAAATTACAGTACTGTTTACCAGGATGTGCTGTTTTCATCATGCACACAAACTGGTTTCTTGTTCTTGTGAACAGAAATAATATTAATCAGAACTTTACTCTCTCTTTCAAATAGCCAGTCGTGCTATAGCTCAGAGGTAAAATGCAATATTCACTCACTTCCTGTGCATGCATCACTCAGTCACTGTCAAAGCGCATTGGCAACAGCTGTACATGATCTATATCTGGTGGTTTCCCTTTCACAGACACACACATCAACTGTGACCACTTGCGTGAAAACAATTGCCCCTGGCTGTAACAGCTGGATCTTAAGAGCAACCAGCTGCAAACCCACACATTACATGGGCTGCTGGTTCTATCTCTTGCCGCTGACATCTGCATGACCCAAACACTGATTTTTTCACCAGGGCGGTCGGTGGTCTAGTGGTTAAGAGACTTGTCACCAATGTGAGAGGTCAGGGGTTCGAGTCCCACTCGCGGCAAAGAATTTTTCCGTCTCGTATGTGGCACCGTTCATTCGGGCCGATCGTCGGGGGTTCTCTCCAGGTACTCCGGCTTCCTCCCCCTCTGCTTTGGAAATGTTCAGCCAGCCAAATTTGAAAAATAAATGCAATTCTAAATTCTGAAATTTAAATAGCTGAGCTGACCCTTCGCACCATGTGATTGTGATGTGTTCATGTCCAGTGTGTGAGAGAATGCGTGTGATTCACGTGAGCGTGCGTATTGGGTTCAGTGCGCGGTGCTTTGAGCTGATTCATGAAATTGGGTAAAGCGCCTATGCAATAATAATAATAATTATTATTATAATCTACTTACTGACCACGCTGCCGCCTAAATGATGTTGAGTTTTAGGTTCTTGTTTTGTTTTTCTGTTGTTTGTTTTGTTTTTTGGTTGTTCATTTTCGCTTGATTGTTGTTGCTGTTTAGTCTTGTTATTTTCTAGAAGGGCAGTGGTACTGATTTGAACAACTCATAGCATAGTGGAGATGAGTTGGTGCATTTCCTCAACACATCTTAAAACACCCTTTTTGTGTAAAAGTAAAAGAACAAGGTTTTATTCATAAGGTCGAGACCATCATAGTTTTAGTGTGCCCACCTTGCAAGCTACATATGTATGTGGCGAGTATCAACACATATTACTGATGGGGCGTGTCAGCGGTCTAGTGGTTAAGAGACTTGTCACCAATGCGAGAGGTCAGGGGATCGAGTCCCACTAGGGGCGTGGAATTTTTCCCTCTCGTACATGGCACCGTTCATTCGGGCTGATCGTCGGGGGTTCTCTACGGGGGTACTCCGGCTTCCTCCCCCTCTGCTTTGGAAATGTTCAGCCCACCAAATTTGAAAAATAAACGCAATTCTAGATTTCGAAATTTAAATAGCGGAGCTGACCCTTCGCACCACGTGATTGTAACTATGATGTGTTTATGTCCAGTGTGTGAGAGAATTTGTGTGATTCACGTGAGCGTGCATATTGGGTTCAGTTCGTGGCACTTTGAGCCGATTCATGAAATTGGGTAAAGCGCCTATACAATACTCGTCATTATTATTATTATTACATATGGCACACATAGACATGTAAACCATTACGGTTACATTGCAATACACGTACATGCTAAACAACGTTCTGACTTCATTTTATCATGGAAGACATTGAGTGTGTCTAATGAGGTTTCCCTCATGATGTATGGGTCTTTTCAAACCTTCAAGGCCCTCCAGAAGATATTTGTCAGGTTTGTGAACTTCACTGCTTCATGTCGCTGATCTGTCCAACCCTGGTTGTCTGCTTCAGGGTGCTGATCAGTAACAGCAGTTGTGAAAGGGCTAAATCTAACCATAAACCGAACCATGCAGGTGAACTATACTAAATGGGCTTGACCGCGTTGGCACAGTTTGCCTGATACGGCTCGAGGGTGAAAACAACAGCGCAATTTACCTGTCTAGAATTATAATCTTATCATTAAATCATGATCAACGTCAAAGCAACCCACCTGCATGTTCTTCCATTGTGCCGAATGAACAGAATGGTACCACTCATCACCGCCTGGCCATCATCAACTCTACAACAGATGTACACCTCTACACCCTTTTCGTTCAATTCCGCTGAAATGCACTGGCTGCGATTATATTTCCACTAACACACCAGCTGGTACAATAAAGTCAGAGAATCGAAGCCAGCTGAACGTGTTGTTACTAGCCATTACTAGAAACTGTAGGAGAGAGCGGAAAAAAAGAACAATAAAACACCGTGCGTCATGTGCTTGTTTATGTGGAAACGATCCCTGCATAGAGAAACTTCGTCAGGTTGTAAAAGCACTAAGCCCTTGTCATTTCTTTCGATCCCTACTTATCCAAAACTGCATTCCTTCTCGTGTTATGTATTTCTCTAAATCACACCAGACACTCGAGCTATTTAAGTCACAGGAATGACGACAGCAGCGAAACGGCGGTCTGCCGCATTCATGCGCATATGTCACTATTTTCAGGAAGCCATTCTGTCAAGGAAAGACAACTCTCCTTTCCGCGCGAAATCGTTGGTCGACTGCACAAATGACGCAAGATATGGATTGGTTTCCTTGGTGACATGTACACACCCATTATTTACATAACACGTGTGTGTGTGTGTGTGTGGGGGGGGGGGGGGGTGAGAGAGAGAGAGAGAGAGAGAGAGCACTGCTGAACTTGAATGACCCGATTGAGCCGGCTGCCGCATACCGGCTAGGCCGGAATGAGCTGATGATGCAAGATCAGTCGACAATATATCAGAGACATACATGTATATGTACTGCGGTATGTCTCTGATCTTATAATTATTCTTGGAGTCCGGGTCGCTGGGTCCAGTCAGTCAGTGATCGACTACTACGACTGACTCGAGTCACAGTCATCATCAGTCACTGATGGTATCAGATGAGACTGACTGCATGACTGAATGAAAACTATGATATTCGCGACCCCACTGAGGGGTTATCAGTTTCAGTAAAACTTGATGAACGTGCCCGGTTGGAAACACAAACTGTAATCCTGGTGAATCATTACTACTCAGTGCTCTATAAACATACCTGAGCCGCGGCGTTCGAGTCCCAGTCAAGTCGCCGCCAGCAGCCGCCAGCCTACTAGGTGTTTCGTGTACGAGCAGTGACGTCAGACTTTCCGAAGCAGAGTTTCTGATTTTCAGAAGTGGGCGCCCGCCAAAAATGCCTTCAGTGTACACATGTTATGTACGGTGTACTGGTTAGCCGGCCGTGGCAGAGACCTTAGCGCACCGCCGGCTGAACACGTCAGTCACGCCGGGTAGGGTGATCGCCCGGGTTCACGGCGGCCAGAGCAAAAGGGAAGCACGTGGCACCGACGGCCAAAAAGCGCGGGAGTAAACCTGACCAGCTGACTTGAAGGAGTATCTCATGAGGAGAACAGTTTTTTTCTGCAGAAAAAAACTTTTTCTGCAGGAAACGGCATTTTTCGGTGCATAAAAATGGGTTTTCTGCAGAAAAATTGACAATTTCGTTTTTTCTGAAGAAAATGGCACTTTTCAAGTCTGCAGAAAAACTGAAAAAAAAACCCTGATTTCCTTTAGAAAAAGTGCCGTTTATCACTGATTACAGAAAGAGTGAATTTTCTACAGGAGAAAAACATTATTGTCAATATTTCTGCGGAAGAAAGTGCCGTTTTATACAGTAAATGTGCTTTTTTTGTCTCACGGTCTCGCCAATGATAGATGCCCCGGCCGGGCCGGCTCTCCTCAGTCCGGCAGTCGTAGATCATACTGGCCTCTCCTCGATCGTATATTCCGTTCTCCTACACCTTGAAGTCACCCGGTTTATCTCCGTAATAAAACCGGCATGTGCGCCGGCGGTGCAGTGAATTATTAAGGGTGGGTGTTTGGGGGTTTAACGTCCTTTTCCACGACATCAGTAAGGGTGTTATCAAAGACGGGGCAACGAGAAAAAAAGGCCAGCACAAATATTTGGCCCCAGCCGGCGGGATTCGAACTCACGACCCGAGCATTGAGAGTCCAACGCTCTACCATTCGGCCACCCCGGCTCCCCGTGAATTATTAAAGTCCGGCGTTACTGCCGGCCGGAGCCGCCTCGCACAGGATGTACTGACCCGCTTGGTAAGGCGTATTCTCCTGTCTGTCAAATACGAGTCCATACGGGCGCACTTGAGCACGGCCCATCTCCCCCCCCCCCCCCCAAAAAAAAAAAAAAAAGAAGCAACAACAACAAAACAAACAAACAAATTAAAAAAAACAAAAAAAACAGGAAATTAAAAAAAAAAAAACTGTGACATCAGAAATAAGTGCACACTGATAAGTCATATCAGAAGAAATTAAAATCAGTAACGAGGGATCCCTGCTAGAAGTGACGTACTATCTCCTCTACTATCTCGATTTCGATATCCGACAGGAGGCGATCGATAGTGCCCTCTGGCAAGGAACCCGCAAATACACTGACAGTGCAGACTGAATGGATATCCTCACACTGCACGTCGGAAGTCAGTTTTAGCGACTTGAGCCGTTTCGGTCGGTTTTCACGCTCAGTCTTTGGTGTTATAATTATGTGTAGTGCGAATGCGGGTTCGCGGCAGTACCGGACAAAGTTGGCTGTGTTACTGAAGTAAGCCGCCCGGAGTGGCATACCCGACAGAAGCTGTTTGTTCGGACCAGTGGACGTCCACCTTGAGGTGAACCGTTGACTTCTGCTAACCCTGCTGCTGTGTGAACTTGAACGGGCCAGGCGCCAGTGATCCGGCAACTTGAGACGGAGTGGGCTTAGATGATGTAATGCCGGCCAAACTCCATTCGCCGCTGACTTAGGCCTCGGTCACAACCGGCCGCACGATTTTTTTATGCTTGCGATCTCCACGAAATGTCTGCGGCCTGCGGCTTCTACGATCTGAAAAAAAAAAAAAATTAAGGTTGCAAATCGTGCGTACGATATACGTGCGATGGCGTACGTTCCCCGCAAGTCTCGCACGGGTAACGCCTTGCGATTTCAGTTGGTCAAAAATCGTACGACGGCAGTACGGATCGTACGTTGTCCTCGCAGTTATCGTACGGAGGTCGTACGCCTTCGTACGACGTTCGTCCGATGTTGACGATGTTTGCACGGGCTATACGGGTGTCGTGCGTGCGCCGTACGGCTATCGTAAGTGCTCTGTACGCGTGGTGTGCGTCGGTCGTTCGACGGCCATGGCCGACGCGCGTTTTTCATGCATATAGGGACCAGCCTACATATATATATATATATATATATATATATATATATATATATATATATATATATAATAGGAACAAAGGCGCTCCCTAGATCTGGACTTGTCCAATGGCATACAAAGCACACACCTCCTAGATCTAGGGAGCGCTCTCAGCTTTACTTACTTCCCCTACTTTCAAATTGACCTGATTGAGCGCATGTTTTCGGCTTTAGTAACGCCTTTGTTCCTATTCTATATTAAATGTAATTACATGACATTACACCTAGGCAGTTGCTCCTTCTAAATTATTTAGTCTTTTTCCGCTGAAACCTCTTGCAGAGCTTTAGGGTAGCAACGTCTGCTAGTACTGGAGACGCACCAGATTATTCTGGGGCAGCCTTTTAGTGCTAGTTGGACGCTGCAGCCCTCGTGGGTATCGCCGCATGCTCACCTGATGACGGGTCCCATTGACCCGAAACCATGGTCGTGAGCGGCTAAAATCACCAATTCATATGGCCTTGGTCGTACCGACCATTTACCTCCCGGTGGGAGGGGAATGGGGGCACTATGAATGCTGAGATACCCTTAGATCTGTTAGACGTTTCAGCGGTAGGATGGTAGGTCTCCCCCCCCCCCCCCCCACCTCCCATTGTGGCTTGTAGCCAATATAGGGCAAGGCGGACTTGTCCAATGGCATACAAATCACACACCTCCTAGATCTAGGGAGCGCTCTCAGCTTTACTTACTTCCCCTATATATATATATATATATATATATATATATATATAGTTTGTTTATGGAAAGAAGACATCAGAGGATTTGGATATTATTAACAGAGAGTTTGACAAACCTATGGACACGTACACAACTTGACAGACACTGACACAGCACTGCAACACTTCTACATTGCACACCAACATCCCCCGGGCCCGCACCTGCGTCTTGCGTCCGCCTTGCGGAGCAGGCACGGAGGACGTGCATGCATCGTGGAAACATCGTACTACCGACTTGGGGTCTGTGATCACGTGCGGCCATCGTGCGGTCCTCGTGGGGAGCACGCAAGACAACCGTGCGTCACTCGTGCGGTCATCGTGCGGCCATCGTGCGGCCATCGTGACCTATTTTTCTCGCCCGGAGATGTCCAGGGGCCGTGGTCACGACGCGAACGCAAATTTCTTTGCGCAAATGGGTTGCGGATCGTAAGTTCGTACGTGGCTACGTGAAAACTATCTCTTCCGCTAGTTGGCCGGTCACGACGCGCACTTACTGGAAACGGTGTCACGTACGGGTTATTTTTAGATAGGTGTGGGACCCCTGGGATTCCCACGGAAAACACCATCACGTGGCCTGCACAAATTCTCCTTCCAGCGTGAAGCGTGAAAGAGTAGAGGGGGTGTGTTCAGTACGCGTTCACTACAGAATTTTTGATCGAGTCATGTTTATCTTTTATGTTTAGCTTTGCTGCCCCGTCGCTCTGGAACGCATTACCTGCCGGCCTGAGAGACCAGTCGGACATAGATCGTTTCAAGTCTGACTTGAAAACGCATCTGTTCCGGCTGGCTTTCGACTAAGCCCACCTACCTCATCCTGTTTCAGCGGCTCTGTGTGTGTGTGTGTGTGTGTGTGTGTGTGTTGGTATGAGTGCGGGAGTACGCGCATTGAGTCATTGTGAGAATTTTGCGCTATATAAGTACAATTCATTATTATTATTATTATTATTATCTGCCGTAGCGTCAGGTTAAATGCGTGGCATGTATGTGGAGAGTGTGATCAGGAGAGCATGCAGGTCGCATATAGACCACTTCCTAGCAGTCTCTATCTCAACATTGGACGGACTACAACCAGTAGAAGCATTTACTGCACGTACAAACCGTATGTAGCAGGCTCACTGGCAAGAAAACCAACGGAATGAACCTCAATCAAGAACTCTCCACATACATGCCACGCATTTAACCTGACTTGCTACGGCAGAGAAACCGTAGTGACTCGACCATAACTCTGAATTCGGAACCCACACATTTCGGGTCTTCAACACAATGAACTGATGAGACCTTCATTGACAGGCATACGATCAAAAAGGTGGTGGCTGATCAGTGAGGACTGACCGAGTGCGTTCAGCACTGAACTAGTCCGAAACACACACAACAAATGTTAACCCACAAATCAACCCACGATGTGTGTACGGCCGGCCATACAGGCCTTTGCATTGCAGGGTGCGTAGTGAACTGAACGCGCCCCCTCGAGATCTACACGGGTGCCTCAGGTCGTCCTACAGCAGATCGCACAATTCCTGCAGGTCTCTCCTCCTAAATCTAAACCTTTGAAGCATGTCCACATCGTCGTACAAGTCAAAAGGGTTAGTACGATCGTGAAACACCCTTTCCCGTCGCAATGCTCTTCTCATTTGCAGTTGGTAAATCAAGCGGGCCGCCATTTTTCAGATTTACGCAAAGGCTACGGCACCTTTCCGACACCCTCCTAGGTGGTGTACAATACGCAAGGGTTTCCGAGCGGCCGTAACTCTGCGCAAACGTCATGACCACCCAATTTGATCACAAATCGTAAGTTACGGACCCTCGCGTGCGTAAATCGGTGGCGGAAAAGTTACGAACGCGTCGTGACCACGGCCCCAGGTCGTACGATGCACTTGCGGCAATCGTGCGTTGGCCGTACAGTGGCCGTGCGGCCAACGCAAGTGTGTAAAAAATCGCAGGTGATCGTCGAGTTTGTTGATTTTGTCGAAAACCGACCGCAGCCCTCTGCGGCATCCTTGCGGCCTCGAAATTTCGCAGGACGCCCGTGCGCCGTTCGCAAGATTTGCCACGATTTTTGGCCGTAGACCCGCAGTAGGAGCCCGTACGGCCGGTTGTGACCGTAGCATTAACGATACCCTGTACACGTATAGGTTCGTAATAAGCCGCTATGTTATTATAACTGACTGGTATAGCCGAGCGCCGGGTCAGTCAGCAGTGTTGGACTTGCAACTGCTATGCTCGGCTTCCGCGGGCCGGCGGGGTCAAGTCAGTGGTGTGTTCGAATCCCGGCCGCCGCCGCTTGGGCCAAACTGCCCGTTCCGGCAAGTCGGTGTCAGTGCCGCCGGATGGCTTCACTCAGAAAAACTCAGAAGAAGAAGAAGAAGAAACAAAATAATTCAGTTTTTTTCCCCCGGCAAAATCCTGTCAGTGTTTCAGCCAGAAAATGTTGCGATCTGAAGCATTTTCAGTCACAGGACTTCACATTTTCCTCTACAACTCACACTAGCAGGAAAAAAAAAACGCACCAAAAAAACACCTCTCTATACTTACAAGTCTGCACGACGACTGACTCCGAGTCCGCCGATCCGGCTCGACTTGAGTGACAATGTATATTTACGTATTTGCACATATTTCACATGCATTTTAAAAATATGTTTTTTGAAAGCTGTTTTTAGACGTGAGAAAAAGGCAACTAGCCGATTTGAAGTGAAAAAAAAAAATGAAAAAATGTTTCCGCTGGGGCTCGAACCCAGGACCTTCCGCGTGTTAGGCGGATGTGATAACCACTACACTACGGAAACAGTTGTCAAAGGGGAGAACTATTAAATATATAACATTAAAATTATTTTTACACTTTCACATCGGAGACTTTCCACTATTGGTTTATTTGTGTTCTGTATTACGTTATTCGTTGATTTTATACTGTGTTATTATCTAAGTGATAACATGCTTCACTCTAATGAAAATCCTGTTTCCTGCGACCTGCCGGCACGTGGTCACATTACAAGAACTACAACTCAGCAGTGAAGCATGGCGTTTTGACAGTGGTTCTCTCCCTTGCACCACAGCTCTGTGTTTCACACATGCGCTTATGAGTATGCTGGTTGGTTGGTTGCTGGATAGATTAACGTCTTTTCCCGCCACATACAGGTAAAACCAAAGACGGGGCAACTAGGAAAGAAAGAAAAAACCAGTACAAATATTTCCTCCCAGCTAAGATTTGAATTTACGACCTTACGAGAAACAAACAAATCAAAACTGACGAGACTGAAACAAACGACTGACTGAGAAAGCGCAAAACGCTTTACTAGAGATTTTATGGGCTGCAGCCCGGCTAAGAACTGAAAACACAAACAAACACAACTGAACAAAACATCAACAACAAATATGAAGATGAGCATGAGTGTTCAGTTTGGGAACCATGACGAATCAGTGGCCGTTTCATTTTGTGTTAATAAAGTAATATCCTGGACGATTTTCAGTCAGTCTTGCTCAGCTGGTACATCAGTGAACAACTTTCGATCATACTGACGAACTGAGAGACGACTGATGACCTTCGGCCGGCCCGGTAACTGACTGTAAATGGCTGAAGGAATCGGGCAGGCAGTAATTCGAGTTACTCTGGAAACTATTAGAGCTAAGCTGTACTATGATGTTCAGTATCGACGTGAATGGTCTCAGTCACTGATGTGCGAGTTTTTCAGTTTCCGTCGGGTGTTTTTATGTTGTTTCCATAGTAATGGAAACAACATAATAGGACGGGCTAAAATTTCCACGTTCATAGGCAAGCATCTGTGGTACAAACGCACGTCACTGCCGATCTCCCGCAGAGACGATTATGCAAGTGTAACTCTGACAATGACGTAAGAAAACTTGCGTCATCGATGCTGACGCGTATGGTGTTCCGAACGCAGTTCTCCTCCTCAGTGAGTGCCGTCTGTGCGGATGTGTGTGCGTGTGTGTGTGCGTGTGTGAATTGTGTCCGGGCCCGTTTCTTCGAAGATACTTAACCGAATGGCTTCAAATTTGGGGTATCCAAATTTATCAAAATGTTACATTAGACGATTCAAGCGTGTGATGATTGCTTAAGTGATTTGGGAGTTATCGCCCTTTTGAGACAAGTTGGTTGTCTTTCGTGTACAGGCGTAATATTTATTTAAATCACTCAATTGTTTGGCAGTAGATAGCTTGAATACGGACTCTGAATTGACTCACTACTAGAAAATGGTCGCTCTTATAGTTTTCATGTAAACCGAGCCTGAGTTGACATTGCATGTGAACCCAGTTCAGATGCCTATTTCTCCGAAAATACTAAACCGATCGATTTCAAATTTGGGGTTTCTAAATGAATCAAGATTGTTGAATAGAAGGCCCGATCCAGGTACGATTGCACACATGATTTGCGAGTTATCGCCCTTTTCAAAAAAAGTGGCTTTCTGGCGTTTAAAGGCGTAATATTTACCTAAACCACTCCATTTTTGGGACATAGATAGCATGAATATGGACTCTTAACTGAGTGAATTTTTGAGGTTGTCGCTTTTATACTTTTGGCGTAAACCGTACCTGATGAAAGTGCTGGTGAACACACTTTAGATCTCAAAATCGCTCCTACTATACATAGATAATGAGCCTGGGGTGCCATAAAAAATATACAAAAAAAATTAGAAAAATTCACTGCAGCCGTTGTCGTCAGTTGACTCGAAAATTTGTACTCGAAGCACATTTCC
The DNA here is from genome assembly GCA_018292915.2 of Batillaria attramentaria. Lineage (NCBI taxonomy): Eukaryota > Metazoa > Mollusca > Gastropoda > Batillariidae > Batillaria > Batillaria attramentaria. The sequence continues at coordinate 1,696,934 of JACVVK020000087.1, forward strand.
TTTACACAAGCCACACGCCTCACAAACATCGCAGAAAAGGCACACGCGCACTGACGCAAAACTGTATCAGCGTCAGTTTGCCGACGTCATGTTTGATTGACGTGGGGGTGTGTCGTCACTTTTCGGAAGTTCTCTATTTGTAGACGGGGAAAGCGGGAGTTTCATTGATGTAGTGAGCTTTGTTTTTCCCACTGACTCTCACTCAATAGCATAGTAGAGTGAGAGAACACCACATAGGTCTCAATGGAGCACATGCACAAACGCGGCTCGCGCAAGTCTGCGTGCGTGCGTGCGTGCGTGCGTGCGTGCGTGCGTGCGCGCGCGCGTATGTCTGTGTGTGTCTGTGTGCGCGCGCGCGCAGCAGACATAACACATAGTGAAAAAACGTTCGCCGCGCAGACTTGTCTGTTAAACACATTGAGCCGGTATAAATTCGATCTTTACACTGCGCAGCAGCAACACTTCAATTTTCATGGGGCTGCTTTCATTGCAAGAATTGTATCCGAGTCAAAGTTATTACGTCAAATGTATTATGCGTCATCCCAATGAGGAAAACGTCATAGATTTCAAAGAAAACAACTTGACGTCTCTCCTCCAAAACCAAGATTGGTCTGACAAGCCCGGTCAGTTGTTTCCATTGAGAGAGAGAGAGAGAGAGAGAGAGAGAGAGAGAGTGTGTGTGTGTGTGTGTGTGTGTGTGTGTGTGTGTGTGTGTGTGTGTGTGTGTGTGTGTGTGTGTGTGTCCTCCCGTATACATGGCATTACAAAAGTACGACCGTGACGACAGCAGGTGATTAAATGGAAACAACATATTGGGCTGGTCAGTGGCCATCTTGTTTTTTGTTGTTGTCAGTGTTGTTGTTGTTCGTTTGTTGTTGGTTTTCAGTTGGTGGTGATGGTGGTGCTTTTTGTGTGCTGTGTGTGTGTGTGTGTGTTTTTTTTTTTTGGTCAAGTTATTGCTGTTGTTGTTTTGTTTGTTTTTTGGTTGTTGCTTTTTGTTTGTTTTTTGGTGTTTTTTGGGGGTGTTGGTTTTTGTTTTCGTTTTGTTTTGGGTTTTTTTTGTTTTTTTTTTTGGGTGGTCCCACTGATCCCTCAAAACACACACACACACACACACACACACACACACACACACACACACACACACACACACACACACAACACACACACTGATCCCTCAACACACACAACGCTGACACCTCTGTTCAAGCGATCGGATGTTTATTGAGAACTCAGTGACATCATTATGTCTGCACTTTCCAGTGTGCCATTTCACATGTCTGAAAGAAAAGCCTGAGGTACAAGATGAAACTAACTGATATGGTCGTAGATGTTTGATTAATCAATGGAGGAAGACTGAACTAAACACACACACACACACACACACACACACACACACACACACACACACACACACACACACACACACACACACACTCAGTGTTTACCAGTCATCGTGGGTTTATTTAGGTCTAAGAAACGAGATTCAGCACAAGGCGTTGATCTGTATTCAATGAGTTACCAAGTGCTTGCACCTTTTTCCACTGTCTTCAGGCGGACTGAACCGGCGAGACTATGCTACTTACATGATAAAAGAGACGGAATCTTTGTTCACACACACACACACACACACACACACACACACACACACACACACACACACACACACACACAGACAGACACACACACACACACACACACACACACACACACACACACACACACACACACACACAAACACACACACACACCGTAGCACATAATTAATCAGAGTTGCTGTGCGGTTCGCTACCACACAGACACCTGTGTGACTGTACTAAGCGGAAACACAAAGCACCAAAGAAAATCAAAACCACATCAGAAGCACGTATCATGCCGCCGGGTAAGCTGTACTTTAAAGCCACCATCCCCCCCCCCCACGCCCCCTTCCCCAAACCACTTTGCATATATAAAAGCGGGTACTAATTAATTACTACCCTTCCACGAAACCGACAGTGCCGGCAAAACCCCAGTGGAAAGTACACAAAACTGTTCAGCCAACAACTGAAAAGCATCGCACGCGAAACAAGCTTGAAAAACAAAACACAAAACTGTTCAGCCAACAACTGAAAAGCATCGCACGCGAAACAAGCTTGAAAAACAAAACACAAAACTGTTCAGCCAACAACTGAAAAGCATCGCACGCGAAACAAGCTTGAAAAACAAAACACAAAACTGTTCAGCCAACAACTGAAAAGCATCGCACGCGAAACAAGCTTGAAAAACAAAACACAAAACTGTTCAGCCAACAACTGAAAAGCATCGCACGCGAAACAAGCTTGAAAAACAAAACACAAAACTTGACTACGCAAAACATGAAAATAATTAAGTAGACGTATAATGAACATTTAAGGTGCTTCTAATGTGTGTAGTACAATGTACCCTACGTTTTTATGTTGTTTCCATAGTAATGGAAACAACATAATAGGACGGGCTAAAATTTCCACGTTCATAGGCAAGCATCTGTGGTACAAACGCACGTCACTGCCGATCTCCCGCAGAGACGATTATGCAAGTGTAACTCTGACAATGACGTAAGAAAACTTGCGTCATCGATGCTGACGCGTATGGTGTTCCGAACGCAGTTCTCCTCCTCAGTGAGTGCCGTCTGTGCGGATGTGTGTGCGTGTGTGTGTGCGTGTGTGAATTGTGTCCGGGCCCGTTTCTTCGAAGATACTTAACCGAATGGCTTCAAATTTGGGGTATCCAAATTTATCAAAATGTTACATTAGACGATTCAAGCGTGTGATGATTGCTTAAGTGATTTGGGAGTTATCGCCCTTTTGAGACAAGTTGGTTGTCTTTCGTGTACAGGCGTAATATTTATTTAAATCACTCAATTGTTTGGCAGTAGATAGCTTGAATACGGACTCTGAATTGACTCACTACTAGAAAATGGTCGCTCTTATAGTTTTCATGTAAACCGAGCCTGAGTTGACATTGCATGTGAACCCAGTTCAGATGCCTATTTCTCCGAAAATACTAAACCGATCGATTTCAAATTTGGGGTTTCTAAATGAATCAAGATTGTTGAATAGAAGGCCCGATCCAGGTACGATTGCACACATGATTTGCGAGTTATCGCCCTTTTCAAAAAAAGTGGCTTTCTGGCGTTTAAAGGCGTAATATTTACCTAAACCACTCCATTTTTGGGACATAGATAGCATGAATACGGACTCTCAACTGAGTGAATTTTGGAGGTTGTCGCTTTTATACTTTTGGCGTAAACCGTACCTGATGAAAGTGCTGGTGAACACACTTTAGATCTCAAAATCGCTCCTACTATACATAGATAATGAGCCTGGGGTGCCATAAAAAATATACAAAAAAAATTAGAAAAATTCACTGCAGCCGTTGTCGTCAGTTGACTCGAAAATTTGTACTCGAAGCACATTTCCTTTACACAAGCCACACGCCTCACAAACATCGCAGAAAAGGCACACGCGCACTGACGCAAAACTGTATCAGCGTCAGTTTGCCGACGTCATGTTTGATTGACGTGGGGGTGTGTCGTCACTTTTCGGAAGTTCTCTATTTGTAGACGGGGAAAGCGGGAGTTTCATTGATGTAGTGAGCTTTGTTTTTCCCACTGACTCTCACTCAATAGCATAGTAGAGTGAGAGAACACCACATAGGTCTCAATGGAGCACATGCACAAACGCGGCTCGCGCAAGTCTGCGTGCGTGCGTGCGTGCGTGCGTGCGTGCGTGCGTGCGCGCGCGCGTATGTCTGTGTGTGTCTGTGTGCGCGCGCGCGCAGCAGACATAACACATAGTGAAAAAACGTTCGCCGCGCAGACTTGTCTGTTAAACACATTGAGCCGGTATAAATTCGATCTTTACACTGCGCAGCAGCAACACTTCAATTTTCATGGGGCTGCTTTCATTGCAAGAATTGTATCCGAGTCAAAGTTATTACGTCAAATGTATTATGCGTCATCCCAATGAGGAAAACGTCATAGATTTCAAAGAAAACAACTTGACGTCTCTCCTCCAAAACCAAGATTGGTCTGACAAGCCCGGTCAGTTGTTTCCATTGAGAGAGAGAGAGAGAGAGAGAGAGAGAGAGAGAGTGTGTGTGTGTGTGTGTGTGTGTGTGTGTGTGTGTGTGTGTGTGTGTGTGTGTGTGTGTGTGTCCTCCCGTATACATGGCATTACAAAAGTACGACCGTGACGACAGCAGGTGATTAAATGGAAACAACATATTGGGCTGGTCAGTGGCCATCTTGTTGAATATCCGATGTACAGTATCCGAAACTCCTTCCCAAACGCCGCACGAAATCAGTAAAGAATTAATGCACCGATGCGTCTATGTTGTCTGTCCGTACCTCGATCTAGATTACAAGTAACCACAAACCAGCACACGGCCACTGTAGCAGCAGAGTTCTAGTGCAGGTGACTAACAAACGACTGATCGACCAAAAATGCAAAACGACATAAAAACAGGTTGTGTCTACACTTTCGAATTTCCCCAACCTGCCGCAGCGAAATCAGCTATTTTTCATTCGTATCCCACTAGTTCGTGTCCACACCCACAGGCTAAATGGCTAAATAGTCAAACGAATTGGAGTAGTATATGTCCCACCTGCTGCTTCTAATGTTCCCGAAACCGTTGTTGTGTAATAGGTCATGTATATATGAACATGTAAAATGCAGTGTAGAACGCAGTACCCCAGTTGATTTAAAGGCGCTATTGCTACCGTTACTAGTACTGAATTTACTAGGTTTTACATGGGGAGACTTCTGTTTTGGAACAGTTGCGCTCGTGACTGCGCCTGTGCCCTCGAAACAGTCTATCTCAGTTAGAGATTAGTAGAGCTCAAGTTGCAACACACTGACGTTTAATGGCCGTGCGAACGATGAAAACTCAGACTGAGCGTCGCGTAGGACACTGTTACCAGACTACTGCGTTGTGGCTGAACGCAAGCCTGTCTGTGCATGTGTTTTATGGTATGATGCTAGACACGGCCAAAAAAAAACAAAAAACAACCCAACTCAAAACGATTTCAAGCCTAAAACTCTTAAACAGCAGGGCCTTTAAACTACACGCAGTCTCACGACAGTGATAGGCGTTTGACACAAAGGGAGATATGAAAACACAATATTAACACGACAATGACTGTACACACATTAAACCGTACAGTACATAATAACGACACAAAGGAATACACGAAAACACATACACGTGTACATGACTACACACTGACTAAACTGTACAGTGTATATGAGATTTTTGTGGCGAGACAAAAGGAGAGGGTGTAATATTTCGTACAAACATACGACTGTACAGTAGGGCTACACGATGCGGGCTTTAGTGGTTAAAACACGTTGTCTTGGGTGATCACGACGAGTCACTCTTTGATCAACTACACTACCCCCCCCCCCCCCCCACTGCTTTCCCACGCCCCCCTCCCCAGTGTACATAACTATACTGTACAGTACAAATGTACCAACTAGTACAATGGGTTTGCTGCATATTCCTATGTATTACGATATGATCCCGCAAGTATGGTTCACCACACAATACAACATAAGCAGGGCACAACAACAGCAACAGCATGAATAAAAACACTATTTAACGACAGCAACAACGACAACAACAAAACTCTCGGTAAAGTGAACGGTTTTTGTCAGACTACACAATCTATCTGCTATTTAGGTCATGGTTTTTACAAGTCACTTCTACAAGTGCTATAAACTACAAGTTCTGAAAGTGCACAATTCACGTGGCCAGAGACACGACCGAACAAGAAATTACAAGTGTGCATTTTAGACTAGTTGATGGTCAATACAATAAATTAATACAAAGGTACAATGTACAAAAGACCAATCTGATACATGTGTTCCAAAGTGAACCGAAGGCTTCACAAATCCTGCTCGACTGGAGTCCCATCGGCTGCAACTCAATTCTGTCCACAAACCTGTACACGTCACCGGGTTTTTTTTTTTTTTTTTTTTGGTACAGTCCTGAAGAAGGAACACACACAGAGTTTCCCAAAGTTTCCGGTCTGGTTGTCAAGAGCAGGCTTACACTGAACAAGTGCGTTTGATAAGGAGATTGGGTGCGTTCCGCGTCGACATGGTCTGTCCTCTCTTGCAAAGATCCTACAGGGTGGAGGGTGGGGGGTGGGGGGGGTGTTTTGGGGGTTTAACGTCCTTTTCCACCACATACGGGTGATATGAAAGACGGGGGAACAATGAAAAAGCCAGCACAAATATCTGGCCGCAGCCGGGATTCGAACTCCCGACCCGAGCATTTGAAGTCGAAAGCTCCACCATTCGACCACCCCGGCTCCCCTACAGAGTTGCAGACCCAAAGGTACAAGGACTTAGGTCATCGAACAAGATATATATGTATAAACAGTGAATTCGTACTCGGTGGCTAAATCGTAGTTCGCTTAAATCATAGTTCGGACAAATCGTGGTCAATTCCCCTGCGACTACGATTCGAATTATGCTTGTTTCATTGTATCTCACAAATCTGTGACTGTTCTTACTTCTACCTGCAGCACGTCATGCAGTGCCTGTCCAAGCTATGACGCCACAGAGCCGCATGGTAATGGTAAGTACAACGCGCATTATCATTATGATCATAATGTGCGTGCGGGTAAAAATTAGATCTGACTCCCGGTTACGACCAACGGCTGCTACTGGTCCTGACCAGTTTTGTGGTTTTAAGCTCCAGAGGGCGAGAGCGAGTCCGTTTCAATAGCATAGTGATAAATCTGGTGCCCGTGATGTGACCTCTGGTCTATCCATGCATTCTGAAGGTGCAGAAGCAAGGCCCATGTGAAATGTAGTCTACATGAAACAGGCACGTGTCACAGTATTGCCCGACAGTGAGTCAGTGACACCAAATCATGTTGGGGAGGAGAAGCGTTACAAAATGTCCGACAGTCGTTGAAAAAAAAAAAAAAGTATACAAGCAGCAGATCTCAGTCTTGGATTTCAAAATCCGTGAAAATGGAATGCATGCATCAAGTTTCCGTTCAGTCCGAACGCAGATCTGGGTCAAGGTTACACAGATCTGGGCTAAAGTTGGCACAAACCAGTTAATCTCAGCTCCAGCAAACGGCTTTGTTCAGTCAGCACGAGCAGACGACTTTCTTTTGCACGTGCATCTCTCTGCTGGAGATGTCCGGCCGGATACTGATGGCGATTGGCGAAAGCTGGTGCATGTTGACAGTGACACTGTCCAACAGGGTCTCGAACACGCGCCGCACGTCGGTCATGTGATCCATGTCCAACTCCATATATGGAAGCTGTCGTTCGTCGGCGTAGTTCGCCGCGCGCTCGTACGGGATTCGTCGGGCGGGCGAGTTGCATCGGGTTCCGACCAGGATGCAAGGGAACGGGTCGCTTGTCTTGTACAGATCTATGTTCTCTATCCTGGAAGAAACAAGAACAAACAAATCCAGACACCAGTCGTCAATTGTTCTACCAATACACTCATAGGAGATTTAACCGTATACCACTCAGCATGCAACCACATTAAAAAAAAAAAAAAATCCTCATGTGACCCAGTGGTAATCAGTTTGAAGCCGACTATTCTTTATTAGTATTATTTTGTCACCAGTGAGTGAAATGACCTGTATATGAGTTTTATACATGATGTATATCCGTTGTATCAGGTAGTTTACGTGATGGATGAAAACCGACTCATGTTTCGCCAAATTCTATTGACCCGGACACGGCCTACATAGCCGTATCATACCCACCCATCCAGCCCCCTCCCCCAACCCCCTCCTCATCCTCCAAAATAAAACAAAACAATCAGGAACACACACACACACACACACACACACACACACACACACACACACACACACACACACAGAGGCAGAGAGACAGAGAGAGAACACACACACACACACACACACACACACACACACACACACACACACACACACACACACAGAGGCAGAGAGACAGAGAGAGAACACACACACACACACACACACACACACACACACACACACACACACACACACACACACACACACACACACACACACACACACAGAGGCAGAGAGACAGAGAGAGAACACACACACACACACACACACACACACACACACACACACACACACAGAGGCAGAGAGACAGAGAGAGAACACACACACACACACACACACACACACACACACACACACACACACACACACACACACACACACACACACACACACACACACACACACACACAGGGGGAGAGTGAAAACACACACCGGCACACACCGGCACACACACACACACACACACACACACACACACACACACACACACACACACACACACACACACACACACACACACACACACAGGGGGAGAGTGAACACACACACACACACACACACACACACACACACACACACACACACACACGCACACGCACACACACACACACACCCCACTGAAGATTTCAACAGATAACAATCTTATCTCATGCATTTGTCCGAATGCAGGCTACCCACATCAAGTTTACATAACACAAGGACGAATGTGCTTTTAAACGCCACAATTATTACCTTACAAATGTCACGTGCTGGTTCTAACCGCCCAGTGTGAAACGTGAATCATCAACATAAGAGCTGCTGCTTTTGCACTTGAGAAATCTCGACTAACCTTGACTTTTAACTGAACACAATTATCATGATAATCGGTGTCTCGGTACGTCAGCCGTTTATATGTGTGTGTGTGTGTGTGTGTGTGTGTGTGTGTGTGTGTGTGTGTGTGTGTGTGTGTGTGTGTGTGTGTGTGTGTGTGTGTTATCTGTATCTCACGAAGTAACGTGCCTCTATAAGTGGGCTTTAAAGGTGTTCTTGTCGTCGGAAATTTTAGAGTGGTGATTCGACTTTGGACCTGGTTTAGTTCAGAAGAAGTGTGAACTTTATGATGTTCATGTTGTTTTAAAGTCAAGTTACACCAAGTTTTCTTTTTTGTGTGTTTTCTTTCATTCTTTCAAAACTTATTTCTAAGCGCCACGAGCACTCAGGGTGCATAGCCGAGCGCTATATCAAGCGTTCATCATCGGAGTCATCATCATCATTACTATCATCATCAAAATTCCATCGAGCCGACGATAAGTGGTGAAGCACAAATAAAAGGGCCCAAATGATTTTTTAGTCTCTGTGCCATATCCCACACAATACTGATTACTATGACTCGGAGTGAAACAGACCGGCTAAGCTAAGAACCGCATACCGGTAACTAAGAGCTGGTCGGAGGCTACCATAGCCATCTGTGTAAGTGGCGAGATCTTCCGTCTCTGCCTGGTACCCGTTTCCAGGCATCGTGGCCCGCGAGAGACTGGGAGATTCAGTCTCAGTCAAGCGTGATTTTGTGACAGGAGGCTAGAACCACCAACATTGCTACAGGCCTTGTCAAACGTAGAGTGCCTACGAGGCATCCGCTTGTGTATCAGTTGCGCGGGGGGTTGCGGTCATACGTTGCAACACACTTTGGCTACCAGCTGCACCGCCGGCCCGGCGCTCCAATACACAAAGCATGGTCAGCGGCGACTTGCTGGCGTGGCGAGGAAAAAAAAAAAGAAAAAAGGACGGTGCTCTATTCACAGGCGTCGCGGCGTCGTCTCTGGGGAGTGCCCGCTACAAGCGGATTTAATTGGCCCTGAGGGCATTTTGCCGTTAGTAGGCCTGCAGAATCGCATTGGACTCTCAATGCTCGGGTCGTGAGTTCGAATCCCGCCGGCTGGGGCCAAATATTTGTGCTGGCCTTTTTTTCTCGTTGCCCCGTCTTTGATATCACCCTTATCTGGTGGAAAAGGACGTTAAACTCCCAAACACCCACCCACCCAGGCCTGCAGAATCGCAACGTATGACAACCCTGTAACAATGGTGTGGTCCACTGTCGCCACTATGTAGCTCCAAGTGACCGGCGTGTCCGTGGTTGTTTCTGTGCTGTTCACGCTCCTTCTGATTCGCGCTCCGCAAAGAAAACACCCTCAGGAGGGTTCTGCCTAAGCGAACCCGACTTATGGCCTGTGACAACTCTTAGTTATACGGCTCGACTACGTGACCAGCGTGTCCGTGGTTGTTTTTCAGTGTGCTGTTCACGCTCGTGCTGATTCGCGCTCCGCAAAGAAAACACCCTCAGGAGGGTTCTGCCTAAGCGAACCCGACTTATGGCCTGTGACAGCTCTTAGTTATACGGCTCGACTGCGTGAAGGTATGTATCTACCAATATTTACTGGAGTATACCGCGACTCCTAAAATAGACCACACCAAATGGTAGTAATTGCTAATGTGACATGGGCGTATTGCAAAATCTGTCACGTGCGCGTTGCCGTTTTACACCTGTAATTAATATCAGACACGGACAGAGTGGCTCTCCACAAGGTCAGGGGTGTCAATTCAGTTCATCACGCGACTGGAGCTAGTTCGAAGTGTTCCGCTAGTAATAAGTTACGGGGAATCCTTCGACTGTTTGTCCTGGGGATGTAGTTTGAGTGCTTTACCATGTTCAAAGTGAGATGACGGAAATGCTTTGTTTAGTTTCATTATTGTATTCATATTTGGTTAGTTGAAGGGTAGGTTTCCTTTTCTTTCAAATCTTTCAATTATTATTATTATTCCACACGCACATTTTTTTCTGGTTTACACCCCACTAAGTTCAGGTTTGGACAGAGAATTTTAACTATTAATCTGCTGTGTTTGTTGTTGTTGTGTTTGCTGTTGCTTTGGTTGGTTGGTTGCTTGGTTGCTTGTTTGATCTTCGTCGTTCTTGTTGTTGTTGCTTCGTGGTTTCAGATCGGGAAAGGGATTGGAAACTAGTTGAAAAGAAAATTTCAGGTGTGAGGAATTCTAAAGGGATGGTATTACCTCCCGGTCAAAAAGTAAGAACAATTTTGGTCCTTTTTAAACTTTAAAAAAAAAAAAACTTTGCTTACGCTGGTTCATCTATCAAGCAAGACAGAGGGGAAAAAACCAGTTCACTCACGTTACTTTTATTCTCGTGAGTTTCAGCAATTCTTTACAGGGTGTTGGCGCGATTTTCACCTACACAGTGTTCCAACTTGGGTGAAACTATCATTGGAAGTAAAAATCGGCAGAGGGGTTCGGCTATAATCACACGTTTCAATCTCTTTAAGAAACAAAAAATATATAAAAGGTGCGGGGATGCGCGGTGTATCCATTCAAAACGTTTTCTAAGGCCGCGGGATTAGAAATCGGATACATGGAATGCTGGACGTGGTAGGGAGACCCGCACTGCACCAAAATTCTGCCACTGATAAAGACACTGTTGCTTAATTTCGCATTCCAACCCCCGCTGTTGACATTAACCATGACGTCAGCAGCTCGGCCGTGTCCAGCACCTGTTGCCTCTTTTCGGGCGCTGTCATTGTTTGCACAATGTTTCGCTTAGAGGTGTGTTCATTAAAGATGCACTTTGTCATGAGTGTGGCGCGATGGTCTCTTTTTATGTGGACTAGATCGCCTTGTACTGACAATCCGGTGAATAACTAATGCTTGAAAGTCAGCTACAGCCCACAGTGTAAACTAACGCCCCCTACTGTAGTATTTCGAGATGAAAGACGACACTAAGTATACGACTGAACAACGAGAGCACAGTAACCTGGAAAGTTAGTGATGGTTGGTTGGTTGACTGGGGTATACGTCCCCGACAGAAGACTGCTTGGAGACGGCCCTAATGGCCGGTTATGGCGGAAGGGTCAGCTACCCTGATTGGACAGTCCAGCTGAACACAAATCAATCCAGTCAGACATCCAGGTAGGCTACATAGGATGTATTCTTGACTAAGTCAGGTGATGCACTGTGCATTATACGTGACCTGTTTGGATAGTAAAACTCGGAAAGTACGAGTCTCCGATTGTAATATTTTCACAGTGGTTCAAAGCGTCTCAGTGCTCTTCCTATCACCTGTAATTTCATTCAAATCTCACCATGCGTCCAGGTTAGAGAAAGACTCTTCCTTTGTGACGTCAAACATCAAGAGACAACCATGCGCTCCCCTGTAGTATGATGACGTCATACTGCGGTACCGTTCTTGGCCTGGAAGTAAAAAGAAGTATTCATAAGAATATGTGCTGAACTCTGACAGGTTCTTTGTTTGTGTTGTTTATTTATTTATTTATTTTTTTACTACTTTATTGTCCCTTTCGGGAAATTCGGGCTGCTTCCCCCGGGGGAAGCGCGTAGCCGCGGTGCAGCGCCACCCAATACCTATCCTTCCTTTTTTTTATTTTTTTTTTACAATTTTGCTTAATGGTGTTGTTGGACCGCTTCATTTTAGTTTAGATCTCTCATCACGGGGTGGTGGTGGTGGTGGTGGTGGTGTGTGTGTGTGTGTGGGGGGGGGGGTATAGTGTGTATCAAGACTTTAATACTTTAATACATCACACTATTCGTGACGGCGCTTTGAAATGGCTCCAGATATTAATCCGACTATCTCAGGAGAACTTCGTTACCAAACACTGTGACCGGGCCTTCAGTGCTCGGTATGTGAAGCATTGTGTATAAGTCCACCCCGTTATCAATTTTCACTTCAGCTGACCCTTGCATGGGTAGCCAGGCAAGCCCTGTGGTCAGTAGGGCCTGAGTATTGTTGGCACAAGGTCACGTTGTTTACGACGGCAGGCCGACATGCACCCAAGTGTTACCGCAGTCCGAATTCGAACAAAGGCACTCGACTTGTTATATGTTTCTTGGGGTCGGGCTTAAAGGCAGTTTTCTGTGCTGTTTCAGTAAATAAAGTTGTATAGAATGAACTGACCTGAACTGACCTGAACTTTTTTTCTTTCTTTTTTTATCTGTCAAGGCGTCTGAGCTATGTAAGCAGGGGACCAACTGGACTGGAGTGGCAAGAGTAGCCCAGAACAGAGTGTGGAGGCGAAAGGTCGTCGATGGCCTATGCTCCATTTGGAGCCATGGGCCTAAGTAAAGTAAGTAGGGCGTCTGAGGTAATCACACCACTAGTCTTCTAGGTTGTTTGCGAATCGGCGGTAGTGCGTTTTTTCTTGAATATCTCTTCATGTGCACATTTCTTTTTAGTTATAATAGTAATATTTACCAGAGCACGCACGCACGCTCGCGCGCGCAAACACACACACACACACACACACACACACACACACACACACACACACACACACACACACACACACACACACACACACACACACACACAAACTGACTTTAGCCGGAGTGACCGAATCCACCGCGATCACGCCACCACCCTGGTGAATGGCGCTATAGTTGATCATTTACAGGTAATAATAATAATGATGAATTATACTTGTATAGCGCAAAATTCTCGCAGAGTGACTCACAATGCGCGTACTCCCGCACTCATACCAACAAATAATATGCACACACACACACACACACACACACACACACACACACACACACACACACACACACACACACGCACACACACACACACATGGAGGCTCTTGTCCTGTCCTCTCCCTGGCTACACCACACTATAGCACGTCGCCCTTAATCCCACCTCTCCACCCAGTCACTTATCATCCATGTCGCAGTCAAGCTCCTTCGGCGTTGTTGAGGTACTCTGGAGCTACTAATACCCTTCTACCACTTCACAGTATGCATTTTCTAGTGGGCGTTATTCCAGATACCTACAGTACCTATAAGAGCCGCTGATTCTGCTGAATCATGTAACCCAAACTACTTATCGCCTGCCCATAGTTCCCTTGAGCGAGGGGAGCCGGGGTGGTCGAATGGTAGAGCGTTGGACTTCTAACGCTCGGGTCGTGAGTTCGATCCCGGCTGGGGCCAAATATTTGTGCTGGCTTTTTCATCGTTGCCCCGTCTTTGATATCACCCTATGTGGTGGAAAAAGACGTTAAACCCCCAAACATCGTGACCCACCCGCCCACCCTCTCTTGAGCGACTGCCTCGCCCAGTGCATGCAGCAGCCAACGAAACAGAGACATTGCAGCTTGAGCTTATGCCGGATGGCACAAGGGTGGGTGGGTGTTCGGGAGCTTAACTTCCTTTTCCACCACGTATGGGTGATATCAAATACGGGAAAAAGGCCAGCACAAATACTTGGCCCCAGCTGGGATTCCAACTCACGACCCGAGCACTCAAAGTCCAACGCTCTACCATTCGGCTATCGTGGATCCCCAGCCGGATGACACAAAGGCCCACCAGAAGATAAGGGAGCGTGGATGCAATGTGGACTACGCAATATTAACCGCGATTCAGTACGTTGATTCAAACTTCAGTATGATGACGGTGGTGATGTTGATGATCACAGTGTGGGTTGACCGTTTGATTTAAATACTGTATTGTCCAGACGTTTTGTTTTATTTGGGGAATTCGAACAGAGGGAGAGAAGCCGAGAGAGAAAGAAAGTGAGCGCACTGTGTTACCTGTCGAAAAAGACAGTGGCAGTTTCTTGAAACTGAAGCCAATATTTATGACGGAGCCAGCATCTAATATCAAATGTAAGCTTATCTATATCTTACGGGTTTAACCTTCTCCGCAGCAGAAAATAGCTGAGTGTCAACAACTAGATGACAGACTTCATCACGCCGAACCTGGATAATTGATTTCTTTGTGAGTGTGTGTGTGGAGGGGGGGGGGAGGGGGGAGGGGGTCATACTTTAAAAGAGAGTCGTTCCTCCTGGGAATGTTCGCAGAGAATGGCCAATCGATAGTCGTCAATATTTCACGTGACTGTGTGCGTCCTACGGTTAGCAGTTCCGTCGGCTGGCACGTGCAGACGAAACACGTTCATAAATATCTGACCTTGACATTTTCGGGAAAGGAAGGAACTGGAATGAATACTGCAGAAGCTTAAAGTTCAGTCAAGTGCAGTTTAGTGTCGCAACAAAAATGAATCGTCTTACAGCCGAGGCGAAAAAAGAAACAGAATTATGTCCATAGAAGAACACACCGCGCGCGGGCACGCACACGCACACGCACACACACACACACGACTGCATCTCGCTAAAAATGATACTTTTGAAAGAAAGAGTTCATGTGCATTTTTTTAAACACAGGGTTGTTTTTCCAGCACATGACTACCTGTCTCAGACGCACCTGCCTGGACTATATAATTTTCACTAAGACAGGTAGCAAAAAAAAAATCATGCATGCCCTCGCAAAAGTAAACAGAAAAAGAAACATAAAATATAAACAGAAATTCTTTATGACTTGTGTTTTCGTTATGTCCATATGGACGCTCCTTTGACATTCTATAATGACGTACAGAGAGGAAGACAATAAAGATCAGGTGTTGGAAAGAGCAGGGAAAGCCCCTACCACTCAAGAAAGTAGTTGAAGTCTTTCTGGGAAACCTCTGAGCACTAACTGATCCATGCTGTAGTGTGTAAAAAGACTAAAGTATGTCCGTAACTGATCCACCCGTACCCTGCTCTTTGCCCTGCCTCTGCAAAGTCATTTCTGGAAAATAACAGGCCTGTGTAAATTATACCAAATTGCGCAGCATGCTTTTACATAAGTTGAAATCTTTCTGGAAACCTCTGAGCACTGATCCATTCTGCAGTGTGTAGAAAGACTCAAGCATACCAGTAACTGATCCACCCGTACCCAAGGGGAGGAGCCCCTGCAGAGTCATTTCTGGAAAATAACAGGCCTGTGTAAATGATAGCAAATTGTGCTTAATGCATTAAAATCAGTTGAACTCTTTCTGGAAACCTCTGAGCACTAACTGATCCACACAGTACATCCACATCAAACATGTCAGTAACTGATCCACCCGTACCCAACTCTTTATCCTTCCGGAGGGGTGTGTGTGTGTGTGTGTGTGTGTGTGTGTGTGTGTGTGTGTGTGTGTGTGTGTGTGTGTGTGGGCGGAGAGGGGGGGGGGGGCTGCAGAGTCATTTCTGGCCTGTGTAAATCACAGCAAATTGTGCTTCACGCATTTAAATTAGTTGAAATCTTCCTGGAAACCTCTGAGCACTAACTGGTCCATACTACTCAATCATGTCAGTAACTGATCCACCCGTACCCTACTCTTTGTCCTTCCCCTGCAGTCATTTCTGGAAAATAACAGGCCTGTGTAGATCGATAGCAAATTGCGCTTCATGCATTTAAATTAGCTGAAATATTTCTGGAAACCTGTGAGCACTAACTGATCCGTACTGCATTGTGTACATACAAAGTCCAGTCATGTCCGTAACTGATCCACCCGTACCCTACTCACGCTTTGTCCTTCCGAGGGGACGGGCCCCTGCAATGTCATTTCTGGAAAATAACAGGCCTGTGTAAATCATAGCAAGTTGTTACTCATGCATTTAAATGCCACTCTGCTTACGTAGTCCTGCTCTTATCTTTGCTCCAATAACCACCCGTACAAGTGACTAGATTGTCTTCTCATGAAATTATAGTCACTGAGAGGTGGACCCATTTCCGATCTGTATTTTGCACGTAACCAGGGGTGTAATTATGCATGCTTCATTCCACCCCCTTGCACGCCTATAAAAGCGTTGAAGTTTTATTGACACGTTCTGATAGATGTGATAATATAATTGTGCTGGAGTGACTGTGCTCTCTCTCTCTCTCGTGTGTGTTGTGCGCCTATTTCCGGAAAATAAACTACCAATACAGTAACGGCGTTTGAGAAAATTTCTCTCTGATGCCTCCAACACGCTGAAGGGTGGTCTCATGGATATCCATAGATACTATATGTGTGTGTGTGTGTGTGTGTGTGTGTGTGTGTGTGTGTGTGTGTGTGTGTGTGTGTGTGTGCGCGCGCGCGCCACGGTGTGTGTGTGCCACGGTGTGTGTGTGTGTGTGTGTGTGTGTGTGTGTGTGTGTGTGTGTGTAAAATAAAGTCTAGTGCATAATCGAAGGATAGTCGGAGTAAATCGTGACGTGACTGGCCTCACAGGCTAGTCATGAATTCGTATTTGTATCATTGTACACAAACGCTCCCTCAGCCTGAGAGCTTAAAGGAAGGAGTCCTGTAGATGATAGTTGATAAATGTCCTGTTGAACCTCAAACTAAAAACTCTGAATCTAACGCACGCATGCTTCATACATTTATTAAAAAAAAATGATTACAGGCAGGTTTGCATGAGACCCATACAATACAATCATGTGATACGACGTATTCATGAGAGAGACACGGTCTGTTTCACGCATCTACAGCGCACACACTGTTCCTAGCGTCCAAAAATATCCCTCAAGCCGCCTAGAATATTCGCGTTGCAAGGGGGTTTGGGGTTGTTTTTGTTGTTGTTGTTGTTTACACCGTATTTTTCGTGAAGCATACAGTGACAGGTCTAGCAACTGAGATCGAAAATTAACGTTTCTCGTGAATCTTGAAGGCCAAACGACGAGTCTCTTAGTTTTTTCTTTATGAAAAACGATGAAATGAATTTGTTAGAAAGCACTTGTTTCTGTTAGATTCACAGCGCTCTCTCTCTCTCTCTCTCTCTCAGTCTCTCTCTCCCCTCTTTTATATTTTGCTCCCTATTTTCCTTAGTAGATAGTCTCTGTAGTATTAGCAACGGAAAGTTTACAAACTGGCGAATTTCTGTCAAAACTTTTACCGTTGATAAATAAAGTTTCATCATCATCATCATCATCATCATCATCTCTCTCTCTCTCTCTGATGCCAACAAAAATTATCAGAACCTCCGTGTGAGCGCCTTTACATCTGACTTAATGCATTTACATATTCTCTGCATCTACTTTCTACATGACAAATTATGTCTGCGCAAACTTGTGCACTTTATGGCGTCAGCGACAGATATGTCTCCAAAGTCTACGTCAGTTTGGACACGTGAGCGCCAAGCCGTCAAGTGTAAGAGTGGCAGCTATCTCCAGAACGCTCTACTTCACTGCTGCGCATGAGACTATTGAAAGAGCCAATGAATAATCGCTGGGTATGTCAAAGGCGACTGACTGAATGGTGTGTGTGTGTGTGTGTGTGTGTGTGTGTGCGTGTGTGTGTGTGTGTGTCTGTTGCCTGCCTATCTGTTTAAACTTCTGTGTACAGAGCTGCAGCAAAATCGAAGTTTGGCTACTTCCCAAAATGACAGCCGGCCTCTCCTCGTCCCGATTTTAACACTCTGTTGGGTTCAACTGCGCTCTAAGCTTATCTGGTGCAGAAAGGACACAGTGATCTAGTCCTGTCTCAATTACATCCGCGCGCGAGCACACCGCGATGATGAAATATGCACATGACTTCACATGTAAATGCGCACAATTAGCTCACGCACGAGGGTGGGTGGGTGTTTGGGGGTTTAACGTCCTTTTCCACGACATACGGGTGATATCAAAGACGGGGCGATGAAAAAGCCAGCACAAATATTTGGCCCCAGCCGGGATACGAACTCACGACCCGAGCATTAGAAGTCCAACGCTCTACCATTCGGCCACCCCGGCTCCCCTAGCTCACGCACGAAGAGGTGCAGGTCTATTGGCCAAGCGCTTCAGTTTAGGCAAACGCAGCCAGCGGTAACGGGGGACAGTCAGATGAAACCTGAGTTTTGAACCGTACCACTGACACTGCAAGCGACACACACACACACACACACACACACACACACACACACACACACACACACACACACACACACACACAAAGAGAGAGAGAGAGAGAGAGAGAGAGAGTGAGAGTGAGTGAGTGAGAGAGAGAGAGAGAGAGAGAGAGACACACACACACACACACACACACACACACACACACACACACACACACACACACACACACACACACACACACACACACAGAGTTAAGTCATTCTCTAATCACTGGTGCTGAGATGACACCATAGCAGCTGTTTTAAAACTGGGGAACTGAATCTGTGTGTCTGATTTCTTTTTCTTTTTTTTTTCTTTTTTTTGGCGCACACACACACACACACACACACACACACACACACACACACACACACACACACACACACACAGGTGAGTCATATCAAATGAACCTCAGCTGCAGCTGTGTTCAACGAGTGAATTTGCAAAGTTTTTTAGTGTGCAGTGGGAAGGTCATACCCAACTATGCCCGTCATTTAAAGTTTAATGATACGTGATTTGAATCGCTGGTTGAGGCATGGCTGTGGTATGCGGGGTGGATGTCAAGAAAGTCAGTGCAGGTATGTGGGGTGGATCAAGATAGTGCAGAAAGTTCTGAAAAAAGATGTCAGGGTAGATTCGCATGACTGATGAACAATACCAATCACAACTTGTGTTACAGTTGGCTGCACTTGCCTAAACTAAAGCGTTATGTCAGTAGGCCTGCACTCCACTTCTCTTGCGCAAGTTAACAGTTACATTTTGTGTTTTGGTTTGGTCTGGTTTGGTTTTTGTTTCGTTTGATTTTTTTTGTTTTTTTTTGTTTTTTTTTTTGGGGGGGGGGGGGGTTTGGTGGGGGTGTGTTCTGATTGACTTCTTTCTTTCTTTGTTGCTATGTTGCTTATCTTCATCAGCTCACCTAAGCCTTTCATAAACTGAGGTTTTCACTGAAACTCTTCCATCTGCGAGCATTTACACCGGACGAGGACATGTCTGTGTCTCGTGCACCCGACACCCCCTGCCAGCCTCCCGCGAAACACACACACACACACACACACACACACACACACGCTCTCTCTCTCTCTCTCTCTCTCTCTCTGTGCGTTCATTGCCCTTGGAGCCGGGTGGGGCTGACGATCATTGTCATCCTACGGGTGGATAGCGCGCGCCATTTACGGGGTCACCAACAGGTCAACGTCTGTGTCAAGATAAAAAGTAGGACGAGGTCACAGGCTCATAAACTTTCGTCACGGTGGCACATGACTTCAGCGCCAAATACAGGCTTTTGTCGCTACGCTTAAACCCTCCCTACCTCTCCTTTCAAGGGCGGTGTGGTATACACGAGTGCAATCAAAGGAATGTTCATTATATTGCGTAGCGTTATGTCAAGAGAACTGGAGAGAGGATTTTTCAGAATTTAATGGCGTGAATAGCTGCTTGCGGCTTGGCACTGTCGACCTTTTGCCAGAAACGAGTTTCAAAAATGGTTCTATGACTCATACCAGCTGAAAGATTTTCTTTTATAAGCTGCTTGTCGCTATAAATCAAAGTAAACACTGTAAGTCTCTTCAGTATCTTCCTTATTGGTGGGCAGTTGTTTCTCTCTTTTTTTTCTTCTCCGGGGGGGGGGGGGGGGGAAGGAAGGATCAGGAAGGGGGGGGGGGGGCTTTACTGATAAGCACATTGGCGGTAAATTTTTTTTTAAAATTCATAATTCCCTCACTCTCAAAATTGAATGTTATCAATGCCTTGAGATTGATTGACTGATTGATTGATTGGTTGAAAAACATACTGGCGGTAAATATTTCATTAAAAATATAATTCTCTCACTCTCAAAACTGGACGTTATCGATGCCTTGAGATTGATTGATTGATTCTGATCGTATAACTCCTTCTGTGGGAGATTCTATAAGCTTCCACGTTGATGTGCGTGAATTTTTCCGCCTTGTTTATCACTGGCACTTATCCTCTGTTCATTTTTTTTGTTTGTCTGCAACTGTCGATACCTGGCAGAAACTTTTTCCTGGTTCATATCGCGGTGAATGATAGTTGACGTGTCACATATAGTGTGCAAAGTTTTTCAGACCAGGAAAGTACTTCATATCTTCCCCTAAAATGATTACAGGAAAATGGAAAGTAAACACAAGAAGGATACAGTTAACCTTTCCGACAAGGAATGAGGAAAAGTTTGATGAACTGAATGTCTTCCTGTGCACATGCAAACACTGAAGGGCATGGCGGCCGCGGAAAATTTGAAGAAGGTTAAAAAAAAAAAAAAAAAAAATCTGTGAGGCGAGACTGGCGCAAACTAGTTGACAGATCTTGAGTCTGCCAGTGAGTGATCGTACATGTGTTTACATTTGCTCAGTGCTTTCGGGGTCAATTCGTGTTCTCTCGCGGTGAGCCGTTGTGACATCAGCGTGGTCGCCGGTGGCTCAGTGGATAGTGGTTCTAATGACACGACCGAGCGAGACGCGAGAGCTTCATTATTTATAAATAAAAGGTGTATATTCCCATGATATGTTCCCAAAAGGTGTTACAACCAGTGGCGTCGGAAGATGTTCAGGTTTAGGGGGGGGGGCACAACTGGCCATCGACGGCGCGGAGCGCCGAGCTATCTGGGGGGGGGGGGGGTCCGGGGACATGCTCCCCCGGAAGATTTTTTTTAATTAGCTGCAAATCTGTACAATCTGGCGCATTCTGGGTGTGTTTATGGGTGGATTTCTATAAGCAAAATTTAGGTGTGATAGACATACAAACTAATCATAAAACTTAACTTCAAATACCCTACCTTATGGTCACATCTGCTGATCTCCTCTCACGAACTCCACTGGATAGCTTGGCACACACACTTTATTTATGACATGCGATTCATGCACATCGGACTCTCTCTCTCTCTCTCTCTCTCTCTCTCATGCTGGCTGGAGTTGGAGAGACTAAGGGGGCCCAAACATGCTAGTGCCCCCCTCAGCTGGGCAGATTTCTAGGGGGGCCTAGAGGCCCTCAGCCCCCCCCCCCCCCCATTTTTTTCATAAGGGGGGCCTGTGCCCCCCCTGTTCCGACGCCACTGAGACAACTTGACATTACAGTAAGCCTGTCACAAGCAGGCACTGTGCGACAACTGACCGCAAGGCTACAATGCATTAACATTGAGTTTATTTCTATGATATTTGTGACCCTCCACCACGAAATGAGTCTTCTTGTGCTATTTATTCATGTTACAAGACGACTCATTCCGTGGTGGAGGATCACATTTATGTCTATAATACTCATTATTATTATTATTATTATTATTTGTTTGTTTGTTCTGCTTTGTTGGGGTTTGTTTTCTTTCAGCGGATCTGGCAAGCATTATCTGCACTACTGCTGGTCCTAGGAAAAGTTCTTGATGAAAGTGACAGCAAGCAAAACTTTGAAGAACGACTTCTAGAAACGTTTTGTATTTTTTTCACTCTTAAATCATGGCGTATACTTTCCGGGAACAATGATGAATAACCACGGTACGCTAGGAACCGCCCGAACACTGAAAAAGTTACAGCAATATCAAGTTACCATCACCTGTGCAGAAGCCACACAAATGGTTTATACAGCATTTTCTCTGACGAAGTCATGGATAACTATGCTCCTGAAAAAAGGTCTCCCAGAAGCAGACACGACCCAGAGAGTAACTATAGGGCGAGGGCTGGCCCTGAAGCAGAAACTCCCGATTCAACCTTTTAGTTCTAACCTCAAAATAGGGACTATTGATCGGTCTGTCTCGCCCAGACGCGCGAAGGCCATGTCAGGACGACACAACCAACATTGGCAACGTAGACAAGAGAGAGAGAGAGGGAGAGTGTTTGTGGAAAACATTTGCATTCGTCAAAAGAAGCACAGACATGACCCTTTTACAAACGCTGTTGCAAAACTACTACATCGGCAGCGTTTGCGCGGATTGTGCAGCAAACCCCCTCTGTCAGCCGGAGCTGTTCAAAATCAAGTACTCTGTGTGACTGAATTTGGCAATCTGTCTGACAAAATTTCGCTTCTGGGTTATAGTATACATGTACCACACCACGCGATCTGAACGTATCAGCTGTTAGGGAGTGGCATCCCACCCCGACCCCCTCCACTCCACACCTAAAACAAAAATGTGGCGGTGAAATGCTTTCAGTACTTAAACCAAATGGAATTCTGTAACCTCGTTCTGTAACTTTGCCGTTCCTAAATTTACTCAGTTCGTGTGCCTTTTTCGTAGATGATACTTGTAAGACGTTCCATCCCCTTCACCAGCTAAACAGACTAAAACCGCCCAAATTCTACTGCTTCCTGAATACAAAAAAGTTTGGATTGCAATAGGCTGGTGGTCTTTCGTCTTGTCAGCTCACGAAGGAGCTATTAACTTAAATTAAAAACCTCTGTTTTTTCTCACAACGGCTGAACAAACACATCCCATGCAAAGTTGTTGCGTTTTGTTTGTTTGTTTGTTTGCTTGGTTGCTTGTTTTTGTGCTCACATACTACACGATGCTCTGACTATGTGATAGTACGTACCTTTTCTGAGTATATTTCGTTACAGCGCTGTATAATCATTATCAATATTATCATCATTACCCCGCGCGTCATCAGGACATGCGCGACACAGTGGGTGTTTATAATAATATCAAAAAATGTTACCTACCTCCTGTGTCTGCGATCTTGGCCAGCACAGTTTTCTGCTGGTGCGTGAACTCCACATCCACGAACCCTCCAGGCTGCAGACGGGATCGAACAACGGCCGTCCGGGATGGAGGCCTGTCTGATGCGCCTCTGCTGCCCCTGCCGCTGCTGGTCGTCGATAACGATGACGTCACAGAACCGGCGGCGATGCTGTTTCCGTTGTCGTCGAAGTCCAGGTCGTGGGTCTGCCTGGAGAGGATGTTCAGCAGCGAGGTCTTCCCCACGCTGTAGTCACCCAGGAGAATGAGCTTGACCGTGAGGTCGTACGCGTTGGAAGGGGTGTTGCCCCCTATCACCATGGTAACCTGTAGATACTGACGTCTGTCTTAACGTGCTCTGTCTGTGAAACTCACAGAAGAACTGGAAGGAATTGGCGCTATCGAAGTGTGAATGACTCCACAGCCCGAACACTCATATTTTCTTTTTCCTTTTCACTGAGTCGGTTGCCAGTTTTTTGGTTTTTTGTTTGTTTGTTTTTTTAAAAAATCAGATTAATCAAACACTGAACTATCAGAGAAGACGGTGTATACAAAATATACACCGCACAGCTGCGGACGGACGCCACTGACCATAAAGACCTTTTCTCTCGTTTTCCCTTTAATTGTGTCACTGTCGCTATCACTATATCGCTCTATCAGTCACCTGTCTCTGAACTTTGTATATCTCAGTCCTGCACACTGTACATACACTGTTATGTCCACGGATCCAATCTTCAAGTGTTGCCTCCAGCAACAGTTCGAAATTTGGAGACGTTCCGAAACTGCACGCCACAACGTGAAATCTGTAGGCTGGATCGCAGTTTATCACCTCTCCTCAGTCACAATCACACAAAGGCACTTCTTCCCAAAGAGGACAGTCCCCGAAACGCTTCCTGCTTTGTTTCAAGTGTCCAAGGCGCGTCGGTTCGGGCCTTGCGTTGCGCAGCAAATCAACTTTCCGCAACCCCACAAAAACGCACAGCTAATAATGGACGAACAAATCGTTTTGGGAAAACACGCCTCACTTGTACAGAAGGGCTAAAATTCGTGGCTGCTGAAGCGCAGACAAAACAGAATCAAACTGGCTTGACCTTGGATACGTGAGCGAAGAGGGAGGGAGCAGGCTGGCGCAGCGCTCCGAGCAGATGGCTTTCCTGGGCACACCCTGTGAACAAAGAACAGTTCGCTCAGGTCACAATGGACCTCGGGCAACAACATTTTTTTTTAAAGCACTGACATTTGTTGTTAAATTAATCTTGTAACTGCACACTAGGACTGAACGTCCACCCAGTTGTGAAGTTTTGTGTGTCTGGTTGTAGGCGGTGAAAGCCGAACACAAGCATATCACTATCGGAATAAGAGAGCGGCAGGTGTCACGTGGTACTTTGTCCAACAGTCTGTTACCAGCACAGCAGGCCGGTCAACAGCCATGTGTGAACACTTGTGGACAGCCGGACATTTTGTAAACATTCGCTTACAGATAACGTTCCTTTTGCTTATCGACCGCTCTGGCTGTACTTTATTCACTCACGGTGATGGATCTGGCAACAATGAGACACCGTGCACCGTGAGCTGCTATTGATTCAGTTTGCTATCTTCAGGCTTATAAATGCATGCCAGATGAACATGAAACAGCTGTGCTGGCAACAACTAATATATAAAACTGTGTCACGGTCAGCAAAATTCGTTCCATCACCACTGATACGTACCCTGATTACCATACCATGCATTTGTTTGTCAGAGTTCGCAAATAGTTCTCGGAGCCCCAGCGTACGCCGGAGATCAGAAATCAAAAAGCTGATGATGATCTCTTAGAGATATATCATACTATCTCCGGGCAGTGTTTCTGGTACTACACAAGAAAACCGCTTCATGATTTAAGCCGGCTACAGCGCAGCGGCAAATCACAAGAAACTGCGGCCGCAAATGTGTTTTTTGTACTTATGAGCACATTCATAAGTTTTTAACTTGTGCTCGGTATGGTCGAAATTGTGTGAGTGAATTTTCTGTCTGTTCAAAATGAATAAAAACTGTTTAAACCAAGAAACTGCGGTATTGAAATACAGAAACTACACAGGTTTTAAACGCGCCGCACATTTTCCCCACTCAGGAAAGAGATGCGCTCTCTCTCTCTCTCTCTCTCTCTCTTCAGCGTTCTACACATCGCACAGCACATCCAGACAGACAAATTCGATTACTCAGACGCTACTCTATGTCAGGTTATTTCAAGCATACATACAAATTTCCTGAATGATTTGCCGTGTCTTGACTCAGTGATCAAACACTGTCCGACACTCTGGTCTTCTTGAACACGGGACACTGAGACCACAACCGTTGTGGAGGTTTCCAGTGGGTAGAATGTCCTCGCTATGCACCGGGTACAGAGCCCACGGTATTCGTCACATTATTGCCGGGTGGGCGCGCGGACAACGGAGAGCCGGTGGCGCGGTCGGATCGCACGTTTTCAGTCACATGGCTCTTCGGTGTAGTTTTGCTATGCATGGCGTGCGAGCGGGCGTGCGAGCGGGCGGGTTGGAGGGCGGGTGTATGTGTACCCACACCCAACCTTTTCGCACCAGGCGGCAGGCGCGCATAGGTGTACGGAAACCCGAAGTGCACGAAGCAGATTGGAGTATAGCAGTCCACGGCTTCATATCCGTGGTTACTGTAATAGGATAAATGTCCTGGGTGACAGTAACAGTACAGGACTTTTGTCCTGAATAGTGATAGGACGTTGGTATGAAAGCAACCCAAGCTTTTATATCCGTGGGTACTTTAATAGGACAAATGTCCTGGGTGACAGTAACAGTGCAGGACTTTTGCCCTGAATAGTGACAGGACGTTGGTATGAAAGCAACCCAAGCTTTTATATCCGTGAGTACTTTAATAGGACAAATGTCCTGGGTGACAGTAACAGTACAGGACTTTTGCCCTGAATAGTGATAGGACGTTGGTATCACTGAAAGCAACCCACGGCTTCATATCCGTCGGTACTATAGTAGGACAAATGTCCTGGGTGACAGTAACAGAATAGGACCTTTGCCCTGAATAGTGATAGGACGTTGGTGTGAAAGCAATCGGACATTTTCAAAAATGAATCCATGCGGTCTATGACTGATGTCCGACGCGGATACGAAGTTTAGTCTGACAGTCCTGCGATTGTGTGTGTGTGTGTGTGTGTGTGTGTGTGTGTGTGTGTGTGTGTTAAGCGCCTAGAGCTTTTCCGAATATCGTCAGTGTATATATAGATTTTTTTTTTTTAAACTGATGTGCCTTCCAGTGTGTGAACGTTGTTGTCAGTGTTACTGTATATGACTGTTTCATCGCCTACATCCAAATTTTCCATTTACAGGACAATAAAGTTTTACTGAATTGGATTGAATTGAATTGCGTGCGAAGGTGGCCGCGTTAAACCCATCGGCACGAACAATGTTCGTAGCTCGACAGCGTCCGTCCGGCTTCTGTGCACGTACTACTATATTGTGTAGGCTTTGGTTACCCGTGTATTCGCTTGGTGGAGGCAGGGAGAGAGAGAGAGAGAGAGAGAAAGCGTTTGTATGAGTGTGTGTCGGTGTGGGGTGGGGGGAAGAGGGGACTGAGTGGAGGGGGGTGGGGTGGGTGATACAGCTGAAGTTTTTCTTTTCGTTTTCAGATTGTGGACCCGCCCGCAACATACCAACACGAATGATACCTGTCAGTCAGTTCACTGAACCATGGCGGGTAAGTGCACAAGAGACGTATACGAGCCGCTCCACTGATCAGGTCAAGAGTGGCTGGGAACAGGGGTGGGGTGGGGTGTGGTGGGGTGGGGAGGGGTGGGGGCACCATAACTGAGGGGGGAGATGGTGGTGAGGTCTATGTCATCGCAGTCTTCAGTCAGATATAATCCTTACGCAAGCGCTATCTCCTTTTTGCTTTTTTCCCCTTTTTATCCGTTCTTTTTCTTTGTCTCTGTTTTTCTTCTTCTACTTTTTTTTTTTATTGTTGCCCACTTTGTATCTGAGTTTTATGTGTGATTTACTGCCGTAAGCTTTCTCGTAACCGTTGGTGTGCATGCACATGACAACACTTCATGGCTGATTTAATCGCTTCAACACGGTGAAATATTCATGTTTTCCTCTCTCTCTCTCTCTCTCTTTTAAAACTGTACGGTCTCTCTCTCTGTCTCTCTGTCTCTCTGTCCATGCAAAATATAGTTTCAGTCACTCTGTGTGTGTGTGTGTGTGTGTGTGTGTGTGTGTGTGTGTGTGTGTGTGTGTGTGTGTGTAATATGTTTGGGGTTTGTCCGTTTAGTTTGTTTGTTTATACCAGTGATTCTGATTTTACGAGTGATTCTGATCCTTGTCCGGTCCATGAAAAATAAAATAAAGTTTCAGTCACTCTGTGTGTGTGTGTGTGTGTGTGTGTGTGTGTGTGTGTGTGTGTGTGTGTGCCGACGGCAAGGGTGTAGCTGTGAGGCAATGCTGTTGTCTAATCCATCATGTTTGTTTGTTCTCTCTCTGTGTGTGTGTGTGTGTGTGTGTGTGTGTGTGTGTGTGTGTGTGTGTGTGTGTGTGTGTGTGCGTGTGTGAGAGAGAGAGAGAGAGAGAGAGAGAGAGATGTTTGGGTTTTGCTTGTCTGCTTGTTTGTTTTCTCCGTTTGTTTGTTTACTGTAAAAGATAAACAAGTGAGCAGCCACCTGCGAATAAAGGCAACAAACATTAATCCAGAGGCGCACAGTGTTTTCAGACGGCGCAGAGTGGTACTTTACTTCTATTAGTCAACCAACCGGACAAGGTTAAATCAGTCAACACCTGAATACCTCATCACTACGGTTACGCCTGACGACCCAAATATGCACCCTGCTCTGAGCCCACCAGTCCTGTAATGTGACTGACCATGACCTCACGGTACAGTGTGCGTGTGCCGGTGATCAAACACTCAAAGCCGGCTGGCAAGGCCGTGGTATCGTTACGCTTGGCTTGTTCCGCGACCGGACGAGGTCATTGAGGTACCTTGTAAACACATCAGGGGCGCCGCCCTATCGGACAACGTGAAAATGCACGGAAGAAGGAAGGGGGGAGAGCCCGAGAGGGGGGGGGGGCGGAGGAGGGGTTAGGGGTTAAGGGGATGATAGATAGGAGATGTAGAGGATCAAAGGCGTGTGTCCCAGGGCCTTGTTGTTTTGGATAGTTTGAGGGGGTAGGGTGGGGGGGGGGGTGGGGAGGCGGTCTAAGGGACTGCCTGATTCAGTGGTTGTTTTGTGAGGTGTAACCACAGGCACTCGCAGACTATAGATATTTGAAAACAAAAAGGTATCTTCGTAAGTCATCCATGCCCATCGCAAACCACACTTCCCTACTGGTAATATACATGTAGTAGGGCAATCGGGGTTGAGACAGGCATAACTTATGAAAATACCTTTTGTAATTTTCGAATATCGACACTCTACGAGTGCCTGTGGGCTTAACGCCCTTTTCCACCACGGAAGCGTGATACCAAAGACGGGACAAGGAGAAAGAAACCGACACTTTTGTCTCCCAGCTGGGAATCGAACTCACGACTCCAGTATTGACAGTCAATCCAGTGATCTGCCGACTGGGCCGGAGGAAGAACAAGGCCATTTCATGATCAACAAACGGAAACAATTAGTTTTAATAATAAAGTTGGAGACTGAGGACGTTTGTGATGGGTGACCGGGGCTGCCCGTGTTGATCTTCAATCCACAGTGACGGAACGGAACTCAAACTTTAATATAGAGGCGAGGGAAGAAAAAAGAAAGAAAAAGGCTGAAGTTTAGTACTTTGTCGTTATGAGCTACATAATGGTGGATTCATATCGATTGGCTCTGGCCAGCAAGAGAGCTGCCGCAGGGCAAATTGCGCATGACTGCAAGTTGTGTACAGCTGTTCATATGGAAATTAATCCTCACTGCTTTCTCCCTGTTGATTTTAAAACAGAGTCGACAGCTGTTGAAAACCACTAGCCTCTGTCGCTGCAGGACTCTGAGGGCATTTCTGTCATCATTTACAGATAAAAGGGCTTAGGCGCAACGGATTTGATAAGAACTTAAGTCCTTTTGCCGTTTGGTAGTGGCTGTGTGTAACATGCGTACAGGAACAACATCTTGATAAGTGTTTTGCTATCGATTTATTATTATTATTATTATTTTAGCATTACATTTACAACCATATGCCATAACAAGACTAAAAATGGAAAATAAAAACAGAAATGTAAATAGCAACTACCGGTGGATGCCACGTTTTACCTACGAGTTGTTCAGAACATGCAACAGATGCACAGAAATTGCGACTGTGCGGACCGAGGCGAAACTTCAAAGCCAGGGAGGTGCATGTCAGTGCGGACAGAGATGTATCACCTTGCAGAACAGAACGCGACTCGGCAAAGTTCACAAAAGTGTCATGTTCAGAGTGCGTTAGTTTCTCTAAATTTTAAAGTCAGAGCCACGCGTCATGTCTGAAATACGCTTTTATTATTTTGTTGTACTTTCGTTCTTGTTGTGTAATCGGACAGAAAAGCCGTATAACTAAGGGAGTCGATAAAGTAGATCAAGTACTTCGTGCTGAGTTATAGCAAGCTACTAGCATGTACCTAGTGTAGACTTATCTTTTGTGAGAGGGATTATATGTACTTAACTTGCATAAACAACCTTCATCTAGTAAGTACTTGTGAAAGGGGGGAGAGAGAGAGAGAGAGAGCGGGGGGAGGGGGGGGGGGCGGCTTCGACATGTTCAGTATTGCATTAGGTTGTACGTCCATTAATTTTGCATGGGAAATGGGAGGGGTGGGGGGGGGTGGTACAAACGACGCAGCATGATAAATGGACACCATGCGCATAAATTTGTGTAAATACGTGACAAGTGAAGTCAAGTCCCTGAATATAAGCGACAAAACGCGAATGGCCGGCAAATAGTGTGTCAGACAATGAAATTCAGGCACGTGCACACACACACACACACACACACACACACACACACACACACACACACACACACACACAGAGAGAGAGAGAGAGAGAGAGAGAGAACTGTCGTCTGCAGAAGTAATTTCAAGAGTTGAACACCATAGTCTACTACTAACAGAGCTGGCGTACATATTCGGACCAGTCTCCTTTTTGCCTTTTATCAACCCGTCACTAGAACTTAAAAAAACAAAGGCATTTACCTTCGCACAAACCGAACCTCCTCTCGTGCATAATTCCCGGGTGCCAAACCAGGTTGAACAGAAGACTATCTGCGTCATGAATTAGGTCGTCTTGCGTCATGTTCAGGCGCCAACTTTAATTAACTGCTTTTCCGGCAAAATGATGGTTCCCCATCTTCAGTGCACACAAGTCAGTTGTGTCCTTCATAACTGTCTTTCGTGCAGGCACCGCCGTAAGCAAATTCAGACAGAACTACGGGCACACAGGACACGTAGAGGAGAATCTGTCCTGAAACCACAAATCCTGAAGACTGACGTTTGCATGGTGTCCAGACGACAGGCAATGAATGCCACAAACTTAGGCCTAATTTGCAATCGACGTTTTACGGCATGTCGTAACTTCACGGCGTTGAAAGATAATCATATGTAGACACTGTCACTCAAAAACTGACGCGTTGGAGGGTATCTAACTGACAGGAAAAGCAGGAAAAATTGTAATCACTGACAGACAGAGGAAGGGAGGGGGGAGGAGCGAGAGTGTCGGTGCGGACAAAATGCCGTCATCAGTAAGAGGTTTGCATGTATAATTAGCATAGAGTTCCTGTCAATTCTGTATGCCTCAGGGGTCTTTCTTTTCTCTCTCAGTGCTGTGGATATGCAAAGTCACGAGGTCTGATTACATGCCAAGCCTTCCTTTCTAATGTTACCAGGATAATCTGCATAATCCTACATGTGCAACGTAGAGTTTAATGTTGTGCGTGCATTTATTTTTTAAACGAGTGCGCTTAATCCGTGCATCAGAATCAAGTCACTTTGGACACAATAATTATAGCATCTGAAACCATTGTGGTGACTTGAGTTGTCCTATATGTTGTTCTATGGACGTCTTCTATGCGGATCGCGTACTGAGCAGACGAGGGTGGGTGGGTGGGTGGGTGGGTGAGTGTTTGGGAGTTTAACGTCCTTTTCTTTCACTATGGGTGATATCAAAGACGGGGCAACGAGAAAAAGGCCAGCACAAATATGTGGCCCCAGCCGGGATTCTAAGCAGACGACGTTATTTGGTTGTGGACGGAACACCAACTACCCACGTACAGCGCTGATTGGTGGCTATTTTTAACGCCTTTGTCGTATCGACAGGGGATTGGGTCTAGTGGTTAAGGCATCCGACTTCGGATCCTGAGCTGCCGGGTTCGAGTCCCAGGTGGGCAGGAATATGGT
Source organism: Batillaria attramentaria (assembly GCA_018292915.2). Classification (NCBI taxonomy): domain Eukaryota; kingdom Metazoa; phylum Mollusca; class Gastropoda; family Batillariidae; genus Batillaria; species Batillaria attramentaria. The sequence goes on from JACVVK020000087.1 coordinate 1,728,514, forward strand.
GGGATTTTTCCTTCCCATATCGAGTCAAATCCATGTGCAGACTCGTTTGCGGTGCCTGTCTCGCCTTCGTGTACACACGCACGCACAAACATCAAGTGTGCACGCTAAAAATCCCACGTTCATCTTTCGAAGAAGAGTAGACTGTGGCCGGTGGCGTGGTAAACAGAAATACTGTCCCACGCACCAGAGTGAATAGCAGGGTGGAGGTTTGCACACAAAGTAGCGCTTAACGGCAGCAGGCTTTCACTGCTTCGTCCTCCAGCCCTGCGGCGCCGTGAGCATTTCAGCAGAGATGGATATGTGCGCCGAGGAGAAGTCTACCATACCATACCATACCATACCATACCATACCATAGTACAGGTACGGAAGCGTTATGCCAAAGAAAGTCATATTTCTCTACTATTAGAAGCCGCAAAGTCACGAACATGGTCGCATGGCAAAAAAGAACATCTATTCATTTGGCACCCAGCCTTAGAGCTTTGTAAGCGGCAATACTGCGGTTGCCGATTCTCGTTATAGCGCGTGAACATGCGTGAACGTGCGCGATTTTGGACCGAGACTAGGCTTGATAGACTCGGCATGTGGGCTACTCGAGTCACACACGATGCCGCACTACCACTGCGTTGCTATCGGCTGCCAAAATGGCTCGAGAAAATCAGATAAGCTGGAGAAATTCCCAGAGATGGTCTTACCTAATGGTGAGATCGTTCAGTTTGAGCCCTTTTCTTCAAAAGTTTCAAGAAATTTGTGGATAAAAACGATTCGAAGGCAGAACGTCGACCCGTCTCGGTGGCCTAGCGTGTGCAGCCGCCATTCCGTCGGGTACAGGCGGACAAATTCTGTCCCGGTACCTACATTGTTTGAACACAATGGTTATTGAACCAAAAATCAAGAAAGAAAGACTTTTATTTCCAAGCAAAAGTTCGCACTGATAAACAGCCAAAGTGCTTGAATAAAAATTAGTGGCAAGCCACAAGTCACAGGTCGACTTGACCTTTACACCGCCTACCTCTCGGTTGAAGCGACTGCCGATCTGCTTCAAGGGCTAGAGTGATAAGCTGCGCTTTTGTGTAGCCACTAAAACGCACGCCCCTGTCTTTCAGATATTTTTTTCAGTTCAGGAACTTTCATTGATTTAATTTTATCGCGAACATCTTCGCCGGTCGAAACGCTCACGTTGCTCGCCGTCGCATGCGTAGCCCACATCAGGAGGACCGTTCGCGTCTCCGGCGCTGGAGAGCACCCGACTTTTGGTAACCGGCAACCGCGGTATTTATCCCCTCAGAACTCACGAGAAACCGTTGAGACTTTAAGCGGTAAAAACTCCAAATATTTCAAGTATTATAAAATCCTTTGTTATCTAGCTATTACCGTCAGCTGACATGAAGTAAGACAAACCTGTCCTTGAAATTTCAAAAAGGCCTTGCCTAGGTCTGGTTAATCTGTCCCACAAGTGCGACAGCTGACTGGTGTCAATATTGACTCGCACTCATGGCAGCGTTTGGCGACCTTCACATTCTAAATATAGAGCTTCGCCTTGAGTCACTGCTGGAATCTGCCAACGGCCACGGCACCCCGGGTTACTGGCCTGCGCTGCTCGGTCTAGTCAGTTTGCGTCTGTTGAAATTTTAAAGCGGCTTTCCTCGGCTGGTTGCTTGGTCAGTCGGGGACGGGTTGGGGGGCTACGTCCTTTTCCAGCACACGTGGGTGATGTGAAAGAAAAGCTTTCCTTGGTTGATTGCTTGGTCGGTCTCAAGGAGAGGGTGTGTGTGTGGGGGGGGGGGAGGTGGGGGAAGGGGGGAGGGGGTTACGTCCTTTTCCACCACGTGTCTTACTTAGCAGTGTGATGCTAGACATCACCAACACCCCAGAACGACCCATGAGCCAAACACGGTAGCATTTATTTTAGTATCTTTAAAACGGTTGGTTGGTTGGTTGCTTTGGGGTGGGTGGGTGGGTGTTTAGGTGTTTAACGTCCTTTTCCACCACATAGGGTGATATCAAAGACGGGGCAACGATGAAAAAGCCAGCACAATATTTGGCCCCAGCCGGGATCGAACTCACGACACGAGCATTAGAAGTCCAAAGCTCTACCATTCGACCACCCCGGCTCCCCGGTTGGTTTGGGGATGAACGTCCATGTATGCATGAGATCAAAGACAGGGCATCAAGGTAAACGATATAAGTTTGGGTGTTTTGGGGTGTTGTTGTTGTTGTTGTTGTTGTTTTGTTTTTTTGGGGGGGTTTCTTTTGCTTTTTTTGGTGGAGTTTTTTTGGGGGTTTGTTATTGTTGTTGTTGTTGTTGTTGTTTTGTTTTGTTTTGTTTGGGGGGGGGGGGCTTTTTGTTGTTGTTGGTTTTTTTGTTTTTTGTTTTTTTGTTGTTTTTTTTTTTGGGGGGGGGTGTTGTTTTATTGTTTTTGTTTGTTGTTGTTGTTGTTGTTTTTTTGGGGGTGGGGGGTGGGGAGGGTGTTGTTTTTCGTTGTTGTTGGTTTTTCTTGTTGTTGTTGGAGTTGTTTGTTTGTGTGCTTGTTTGTTTGTTTGTTTGTTTCCCCCGGGGGTGGCGGGAGGGGGGGATGGGGGTTGTCAGCCGAGATCTGAACTCATGACCTGAATACTTGCGACAGTCCTGCCCTCAGCTGGGCTATACCTGACTCCTCGGCCTGCTTTAGCAACTGACAAAGTTTCCATAGTTTTCAAAACAGCTGCTATGAGTACAATATTGATTGAAGTACTTCTCCAGACACTATATAGGAACTCGTATCTCTGTTTTGCTATGTATGCAAACTGGCCGATACATGACAGAAATGTGTTGCGCCAGAACGATGTACCCTCGTGCGTATTACCATACATTTTAGCTCATATCTTAGCAACAACAGCCCTTATAAAACCACAACCTTGATTATGTCTTAGTGCTATCACATTTTGTCAGCCAAGGCCGATTAGTGAGCTTGGTCAGGTTAACTGTTGCCCTTCTAAAACGTGGCCCACAAACTGGAGAACGTGATAGTGAAGCGAAAATAGCATTATTACATTATCATGATTATGGCATCATAATTAAATGTTTCATAATTAAATGACATCATCAAGGCATTATGACATCATAGGTGAATGAAATTATCAACGCATTATGACATGACAAGTAAACTAAGTATTAAACACACGATAAGAAGTGAGTGAGTGAGTGAGTGAGTGAGTGAGTTCAGTTTTAGGCGCAAGCAACAAAGGCTACTTCGCGGCTAAGCACGTTAAGTAGGAGAGAACAAGGCATTCAAGGCTTGGTGTTGTTACGGGTTCCGCCAACAAAGAACAAACTGCTCAAAGCCTGTTATCTTTGTATGCTAACGGCCTGCTGATATCTTTCTTTTGCATCCAGTTATCCGTGGGCTGGATATCTGCAGGACGTTGTCACGTTTTGTTTCCTGGAAGGAGTTGCGTGACTCCGCGTCGTCTTCCATGTTTTTGTTCAGATATCAGCAGACGGTTTCCTGTGCAGCCGTTACATTGCACTTCACAAGGGCAGTCTGACTAAAATACTTCTAACAACTTGAAGAAATGGCTGGCTGGTTAGAGAGTTGGTTGGTTGGTTGGGTAGATGGATAGGTAGTCAGTTGTTTGGGTTTGTTTCTTTGGTTGATTGTTTTATTGTTTGGTTGGTTTTGTCGTTTTGTTGGGGTGTTATTTGTTAATTGTTTCATTGTTTTTATTTGTTTGTTTGTTTGATTGCTTTTGTTTGTTTGTATGTTGGTTGTTGTTTTTGTCGTTGGTTTTTGTTGTTTGTTGTTGTTGTTGTTTTGGGGGGTTGTTTTGTTGTTGTTGTTGTTTAGTGTTGTTTTGTTTTGGGTTTTGTGTGTGTTTTTGTTCGTTTGTTTGCATGTTGTTGGTGTTTTGGGTTGTTTTTTCTTCGGGTTTGGGTATGTGTGTGTGTGTGGGGGGGGGGGGGGGGTGTCAACCAAGGGGGGAATTGTTTGCTGGGTTGTTGTTGCTGTTGTTTTGTTTTGTTTTGTTTGTTTGTTTCATTGTTTGTTTTTGTTTTTGTTTTTTGTCGTTGTTGCTGTTGCTGTTACTGTTGTTGATTTGGTCTCGGTTTCTTTCGGCCAGGTTGAATACTCTTTCAGTTTTATCACACTCCAGACATCTGGTTTTGATGTACCAAGTCGTGGCGATGTTTGGTCGGTCTGCTTGCTGGTCATTTTGTCAAGGTGCTGCTTGATTATGGGAAAGGGCGACAGTTTCTTATCACAACTGGCAAGACGGACACGTCTCCTTCTGCCTGAACCTGTTGTTGTCCTATTTGGACCAAAGAAGAGTGAACGATCGACGTTGATAATTGTCTCAATGACATAGTGTTCTGCGCGCTAAAACTAATCGTACAGTTCAAAGAGCACTTGCGTTTCTGCACCCGGTCAATGAACCCACTTAACGTAAAATTATCATGAAATATTCGAATAAGCTTTGTTGTCCTAACACACACTATACAACGGGAGAGCTGACTTCAAACAGATTGGATTGTTGATAATATTACTTAGCTTTGCCCCACGCCTGCTGTGATACAGCTTGCACTACGAATCCTCATGAAGTAACTCTGGTAAGGACTAGTATTCCCCCCTTTCCTGCCCATGCGGACTTCTGCGATGACGTACATTTGAACCATTTACGTAAGTGGTGCAACATTCTCGGGGATTCGCTTTACATTTGTCGTCTGGATTCGATGATTTGTATACAATTTCTGACGTGGAATTTGACTTGAAAGTTGCTCTTAGTTTTAACCTGGCAGTTGTGGTTCAGAAGGGATTTTTTTTTCTTCACCAGATCGAGTCAAATACGCGTGCCGACTCGTTTACGGTGCATTTCTCGGCTTTGTATGCATGCATATCGAATGTGAACGTTACGAATCCCGCGAGAATACGGAGAGGGCCGCGGAATGGAGGAAAATGTGTATGGAGGATTTGTTGTTGTTGTTGTTGTTGTTGTTTTAAATGGGTGTCCCTCTCCTTTCGACGACCTCTTCGCCTGAGAAAAGCAGCCCAAATGTCTCAGTCATGAGATAATACAGACATAATACCAATACCAGACATCACCTTACTTTGAATCGCAACTACTCTTGATGACGTACGTGTATCTGAAACATAAAAGAGAGCTCAGTGACCACAATGATTCTTTTGTCAGGTGGATGACCTGTTATCGCACCAGAAACATTTCACACCTTTGGTCTAACTACGCACCACATCAAGTTGCGTGTGAACGTATTTATCGATTGAGGTTTGATTGGCAGTTTCTTTTGTCATCAGCGTCGTTAAGATAATGCGACACAGACCCATTTACATCGTGCGAGTGTCAGGGTGTGTTCCTATTACCCATCAGCGTTGATGTTTTCGTCCGTCCTAGCGGGGTCATTGACACTCTATAGTCCTACGTGTCAATAGTGCTACGTGTAGTCTGTCCTACATGTAGTCTGTCCTACATGTTGATAGTCCTACGATAGTGTCGATATGCCGACGATTTTTACGCATTTTGTACCAATCGTCCGATTTTTGTTATAGTCCTAGGATCAATAATTATTATTATTATCTTTTAAATCATTTGTAGTAGTGGTAGTACTAGTAGTAGTAGTATGTCGATAGCACTGCACTTACTCAAAGTCTCCTCAATTAATTTAATGTAGACCAAAGGTGTACAAGTTCATCCATCCACCTTTGACAAAAGAATCATTGTGGTCAACTCTCTGTTACGTTTCGATTTCAGATTCATGCACGTCATAACTGAAGAGCAGTTGCGATTCAAGGTAAGGTGATTTCTGATACTGGTGTTATATCTGTATTATCTCATGACTGGGAAATTCTGGCTGCCTTTCTCAGGCCGAGAGGTCGTCAAAAGGAGGGCGACACCCGTTTACAAAAATAATAATAATTATAATAATAAAATTATTATTTTATATATATATATTTGGGCTGCTTTTCTCAGGCGGAGAGGTCGTCAAAAGGAGAGCGACACCTATTTAAAACAACAACAACAACAACAACAAATCCTCCATACACATTTTCCTCCATTCCGCGGCCCTCTCCGTATTCTCGCGGGATTCGTAACGTTCACACTCGATATGCATGCATACATGTGTACACAAAGCCGAGAAATGCACCGTAAACGAGTCTGCGCGTGTATTTACTCGATTTGGTGAAGAAAAATTCCTTCTGAACAACTGCCAGATTAAAACTAAAAGCAACTTTCAAGTCAAATTCCACGTGAAAGCTAATACGTGGAACCTTAAAACATAACTGGTGTTGTTGCACCAAGAGCGGGTGTTCGTCAAATTCCAGTCACCAGTTCCGCCGGTACTACACGAGATGTCTGATCCGACAAGTTGGGAAAGTACTTCTTATCTGGTCTTTCTTGCTCAAAATCCGCCTCTGCGCTGCGGTGGCAGTTAGTTCACATCTCACATGGCCTGAAGGAGTGTTGTGCGGTGGCAGTTAGTTCACATCTCACATGGCTTGAAGGAGTGTTGTGCTAATACACTTGTACGTGTGACGCAATCAAGACTGGATTGGCGTGGCTTCGAATCTCTGTAGGCCCAAAATTTGTTCAGGCTTTGAGAGAGAGAGAGAGAGAGAGAGAGTGTGTGTGTGTGTGTGTGTGTGTGTGTGTGTGTGTGTGCGTGCGTGCGTGCGTGCGTGCGTGTGTGTGTGTGTGTGTGTGTGTGTGTGTGTGTGTGTGTGTGTGTGTGTGTGTGTGTGTGTGTGTGTGTGAGAGATATCAGGCCACGCGTTTATGCGTGAGCGCGTGCGTGCGTGTGTGTGTGTGTGTGTGTGTGTGTGTGTGTGTGTGTGTGTGTGTGTGTGTGTGAAATATCACGCCACAGATATAACATAACGCTTCATTTACGCACATACACTTCTGAAAAGCCCGCATTCACTCTTCACATTTTTTTTTGTCAGTTTCCTCTTTCTCAGCATGCAGCATTCTTCACCCCGCCCGAGCACGACTGAACAAAGACAACGCGTGGGAACGTTCTAATTTTGAATCTGACAGACGCAAAACTGTACCGTTATAAACTTTCCAAATAGTACGCACTTTGCTGAATGAAGAAAGTGCATGCCATATTGCAACAAATGGACTTTATTTGCACTTTGCGGAGCAGATGTTCGGAATGTATAGCGCGGGCTTGAGAGCCTTGGCCAATGAAAGGGTGGGGCGCGTTACGAAAATCAGATGAAGTAGGTCCTCCGCAATGGCTCAGATGATAAGGTTTTGGTTTGGCTTGATGCCGTCGAGATAGCTGAAAGTATTGGATGCGCCAAGAGCTTAGTAACAATGTATAACTACAGGGAGGGGGTGGGGGTGGAGGGGGGAGGGTAACTGGTTAAGCGTTGGAGCGTTAGACTGTGATTGTTCGACTGCTCCCGCAAAGCTTAAACAACATTTTTATCGGATAAAGAGCTGTACTAATCACCAAGTTGTTTGGGGGTTTGACGTCCTTTTCCACCACATACGGGTGATATCAAAGACGGGGCAACGATGAAAAAGCCAGCACAAATATTTGGCCCCAGCCGGGATACGAACTCAAGACCAGAAGAAGAGGGAGTGTAGCCCCCTCTTGAATACTGCCGAGGCGGAGAGAGCTGATGCTGATGAGGAAGGGAGACTGAGTATTTCAGATTGGTATGAATCTGGAGACAAAAGCTGATTTGCTGTTGGTTTAAACAGGTTTATTGCAATACTGACAAGTCATTCAAGTAAACAGATAGTGAGCATAAACAAGCGGCACCGCTTATGTTAATGCTCAGTGGGGAAAAAGTACGTACTGACAGCACTGAAATGGCAGACTAGACTGGTAAGTAATTATGGTAGATTAAAACTACAGAAGAGAGAGAGAGAGATGACGATGATGATGATGAAACTTTACTTATCAACGGTAAAAGTTTTGACAGAAAATCGCCAGTTTACAAACTTGCCGTTGCTAATGCTACAGAGACTATCTACTGAGAAAAAGTAATAATAAATTAAAAAAATTTTAAAAGATAATTCAAGACAGTAAAATGCACTGAACTACAAGAAACACAGAGAGAGAGAGGGGGGGGGGGAGGTTCTATGTGCACTCATTTTGCTGTTGTTCCTTTATGTGGTTGAAAAGGACGTTAAACTCCCAAACACCCACCCACTTACCCGCTGTTGTTCCTGCTGCCGCGCGTTCTTCTTGTGGTGGTCATTAATTTCCCATGTGCAACAGCCGTCCCGCTCCAACATAACGACCAAAAAGATTATCAAAAGAAAGGGCGCGATGATCATGAATTGCTCACCGGGGGGAGTGTGTTGGCTTTATGAAACAGCAACTGGCTGTATTCAGTGGAAGAGGCGTGCACGATGTTGCGCTGCACCGCGGGGGTGTGTTTGCTTTATGAAGCAGCATCAGCGTGTCTTCACAAAGACGTGAGGAAGAGGTGGGTGCTGGCTGCGGCTTCGGACAATGCGCCGCAAGGTGAAGGTCACGACGATGATTAATCTATAATGTTTAACTGTATGGCTGACATGATTACCATGTCGATGGCACAACACTGTATGCGACGTATTTTATTTTATTTTATCGCCAGAAATTGTGTGCGACATACCCAGTTTGTCACCAGAAGGTCAGTGGTGGGGTGGAATGGGTTTGCAATAGAACAGACACCGACAATAAGTGGTGGTGACATGGATTATCAGCGGAGATGGATTCTCACAGGCGAGAGCGGAGTGAAGCCGAGAAACTGCGCAACTCAACCCCAGTTAAATTTTTAAAAAAATCGAGTCATGATTATTAATCTTCAAAGTGATTGGGATGACTCGGAGATGGGATGGGATGGGATGGAGTGTATGCATAGCCTGCGCGCCGTAGTGTCCGCCGCGATCAGGCACGCAAAGAGCACTCGAAATACTTAGTCGCTGCACGCACAAATTTCTATCTTTAGTAAACCAAACAAAGGGAACATCTGAGTTCACGCAAAAGTGTAACGCAAAGATTACAACCACGCTTTCATGACTCAGGCCTATCTGACCAGCAAAACGTGACAAAACTCTCTCTCTCTCTCTCTCAGGCGTGAAATTCTCTCTGTCTGTGATCCTCTTATCGCAATTATTTTCGAATAATAGCTGTCAGGAGACTAGCTTTGTGTGCATCTCCGCCTCGCCCCCCCCCCTCCCCCCCCCCTTCCGCCCTGCCCGCCACCTGTCTTCTCTCCCCTCCACAATGACGTAAGCGGTTGAGTGTCTATGAGACACCAGTGACTACCCCTAGCAATACGGCGCATCAAAGGTATGAGAAAAGGGGGCTAGCTATTTCAGCGTTTTATCTGTCACGTCATTCTTTTCGTTAAGTCAGGAATTTAGATTTTCAATGCCACAGCCCTTTTTGTTCAGAAGCACACTTACATAATCCCCACACATCATGATCACGATAAATGGCTTCTTCATGTATTCAAGAGGAACACATAACTACCGTTCTTTCGGCTGAAGTTCGTTCCCCTCACAGCCTCTGTCACAGTATCCGTGAAATGCAAAGAAACCTCTGCACTATATCATTTTCTGTCACCTGTCCTTTTCATTTCCTCTGTCAAAATCCAGTCAGGCGTGAAATTCGCTCTGTCTGTGATCCTCTTATCGCAATTATTAGTGAAATATTTTTGGAATTCGCTAGGCACGCGAGAATAAATTTTACTGGGTGAACTTTCTGACAAGCCTGGGACTGATTACGCTACTCTATAATTTTGTCGTCAGTGATTTGATGCAAGGAAATTGGGACGATTTTGAGAATGTCACGAAGATGCGCTGCAGAATAGGTAACAGCCCTGTAATCATCAGTTACCAGTTTGTAGAAAAGCTGCATCGCCGCGGCAACCATTTATCTGTATGAGATAAGATAAAATTGCATGCTGTGTGCCGTTTAGTGTCATTTCCATTTCGTTAGCGCTGTAACAGTGTACGCTGCTGCTTCTGAAGAATCTCTCTCTCTCTCTCTCTCTCCCCGGGGAGCCGGGGTGGTCGAATGGTAGAGCGTTGGACTTTTAATGCTCGGGTCGTGAGTTCGATCCCGGGTGGGGCCAAATATTTGTGCTGGCTTTTTCATCGTTGCCCCGTCTTTGATATCACCCTATGTGGTGGAAAAGGACGTAAAACCCCCCCAACCCCCCCCCCCTCATCCCTCTCTCTCTCTCGGCACAAAATGGAATTTTAGGTATGATGGGTGTTTCTGTTATTCATTTATTGTGTGTGTGTGTGTGTGTGTGTGTGTGTGTGTGTGTGTGTGTGTGTGTGTGTGTGCACAGAACAAGTGTGACAGTTTCTTCTCCTTTTCTTTTCCCTTAATTTTCGCCTTCGTTTTCTTCTTCTTCTCTGCTATTCTCGATGGGTGTCGAGAAACTGTGCAAACTTTTTTGAATAATAATAATAATAATAATAATAATAATAATAATAATAATAATAATAATAATAATAGCTGTGGGTTGTGTAGGCGATTTACTACATTTCCTGAATTGGCTCAAAGCTCCGCAAACTGAACCCGACACGCACGTTCACATGAATCACACGCATTCACCCACACCGGACGTAAACACATTGCGATCACGTCAGTGATGCGAAGGGTCAGGTCAGCAATTTCAGTTTCGGAATTTAGAATGGCATTTATTTTCAAATTTTACGGGATCAACATTTCCAACGCAAGAGAAAGCCGGAATCATATAATAATGATGGCTTGCCGCTTGACATTCCTCTATACTCCAAATGCGAGAAAGGTATAAAATCTTTGTTTCTTGACACCCCCCCCCCCTGACCCCGTCCCCTACTACTGAGTATCCCCCTCCACTCCCCCCCCACCCCCAACCCCTCCCTATCCCCTTCCCCCCCCTTCCCCATTTCTTCGTATGCCTACTTCTTCCTTTTCGCGGTAAGATCAAATAAGCCTAACTGTATTCGTCTTCAGAGGGGAAGTCATCAAGGACTGAATATGTGGGAAAAGTATTGAGTACCGGTCGTCAGTCTTGAAAAGTCGGAATGAGCAGTATTGCTAATCACTAGACTTTAGTTTTAGCCTGAGAAAAATACGGAACAAAATAGAACACATTTGATCTTAACTTTTTATTAGAGAAATCAGTAGAGCAGAGGACTCTTATGCCGGCTGTGGTGGTCTCCGTGAATTTTTTCTCCGTCCGCATCAGTCACCCGGCGTTAAAAACGACCGTTTATCTTGCCATTTTCACTATATGAGCCCTATAAATGGGCTTTTTAGGGTATGCACCAAGTATGCGCGTTTGCGGGTACAGCAATGCGCAGAACTCCGTTCTAAACTGATCTTGTTACTCAAACAGTGTTAAGTGAGACAAGACTCGTGACATGCATTGTTGACACTGACTGATACTGAAATTTCAACCCAATCAGAATGATGCTTCCTGGATAATTGCGGTCATTAGTTTGGCCGTTGATTCAAAGTACCGTGCGAACCGGCTGTATTTGACGCTTGTGCACTGAGCAGGTCACTGCAGGTAACATGTATCGCGGAAAACATCAGTTTACGAACATTGAAAAGTTTAGTCAGAACTACGCTTCTCAGAGGCAAAGTAAGTTATCCTACTCTATTTGAACAATGATTCAGGGAATTTTGTAACTACACTTCTGGATACCTTACGGACAGACGATCTGTATGAAATCGATGCAGATCGCTAAGCGAGCACTGAAAACATGCAGCGCAAATCAACGTGGGGTACACGGGCCCATCACCCTGCTCTAGTCAAACGGGCGGTAAGCGCTCCCTCAATTGAGTTAGTAGACTCCAGAGTCTAGTCCCTTTTCGGCGGGTCGGGAAAGTGTATGGAGCGCCATTTGCACCAAACCGGGTATTTGTTAAAAAAACACACACAAAAAACCCCTCGAGTTTATCACGAAAAAAACAAAACAAAACAAAAAACAAACAAACAAACAAACAAACAAACAAACAAACAAACAAACAAACAACTATTTTTCTCGACGCCGTATTGAGAAAAACCGAGTTTAACACGGCAAACAGGGACGTTTTTTGTTGCTGTGTGGTGTTTTTGTCAGCTCGGCCATAAGTACACATATCCAGTTCTCTCTGTGTGTGTGTGTGTGTGTGTGTGTGTGTGTGTGTGTGTGTGTGTGTGTGTGTGTGTGTGTGTGTGTACGTGTGTGTGTGTGTGTGTGTGTGTGTGTGTGTGTGTGTGTGTGTGTGTGTGTGTGTGTAGGGGATGGGGCGGGCTGATGCCCCATACTGTACAACTGAATGATACCAGTGACTTGCACCATGATAAAAATTAATGTAAATAACATTTTGCTAATGACCTTACACAATTGCATATAACATCCCTCAAACTGTTGAGTGGACAATGTGTTTGAAGCGAGGTTGTGTGTGTGTGTGTGGGGGGGGGGGATGGAGGGGGGGTAGAAGATTACTAACATCTTTATTTCTCACTTTCATGATATAGATTACTAACATCTTTATTTCTCCCTGTCACGTTATAGCATGCCGCATAGTGCTTCACTGAGTTGACAATTTAATCAGTTGTGAAGGATACAACTCATGAGGTTCTCACTGGAAAACTGTTCTTCAGCCCCTTCCCTCCAGTTCATACACTCAGACCTCGCATGAGAAAAGCAGAGGCAGTGACCTGTAGTCATTGTCTCAGAAACATGTTACATGTGGCATTCAGCACCTAAATTATTTACTGTGAAAAAAATGTAGAATCCCATTTTAGAGAGAGAGAGAGAGAGAGAGAGAGAGAGAGAGAGAGAGAGAGAGAGAGATTTTTCTTTGACTTTATTTCCTAAGAAAAGAGGTTATAGGCGCGCAGGCCCAAATTACAAGTCTGTCCTTGCTAAAGGTCTACATGGACATGATGAGGCAGAACAACATTAACTGCTCGAGCGACACCAACTAAAACAGATATTGTAACTAGATCTCACACACACACACACACACACACACACACACACACACACACACACACACACACACACACACACACACACACACGCACGCACGCACGCACGCACGCACGCACGCACGCACGCACACACACACACACACACACACACACACACACACACGCACGCACGCACGCACGCACTTGCAACTGGGAGGTGCGGTTGAAGTTGAGATTAGTTTGTTGACAGTGCTGTACGTGAGCTAGACATTTGAAACACGAAAACCAAATAAACGATCAATCATGTAACCAGGATATTGTTGGGGAAAAAAATCCCTATGTTTCAGAGAGAGAGAGAGAGAGAGAGAGAGAGACAGACAGACAGACAGACAGACAGACAGACAGACAGACACACAGACAGAGAGCTATCGCGTGTCCACTCTAATGTGAAACAACAAATGACAATTTTCACTAGTGTTCCATGCCTTATTGCGCTCCAGGTTTTTTCTCGAAAAATGCAAAATCCTGCAAAGAGGAAAAAACATCCATCAAAGGCTTTCTCATATAGATACATACATGCGTCGTTCGAGGAAATAAAAACAGCGTCAGCAATGAAAACAAAAAGAAAAGAAAGATGGAGTTTCCACATATCTGTCTGTCATAGCTGTATTTGGGGGCGTCTCTACAGAACAACAACAACAACAACAACACAAGCAAATGGTACCGTTGCAAAAGAAATTCTCTCTCTCTCTCTCTCTCTCTCTCTCTCTCTCTCTCTCTCTCTCTCTCTCTCATGAGGAGAGCCGAACGGCAAAGCACTGGACATTCAATACTCCTGGTCGTGGGTTCGAATTCCGGTTGGGGCGAAATATTTGTGTTGGATTTTTCTCGTTGCCCCGTCTTTAGTATTATCCATATGTAGCGGGGAAGGACGTCAAAGTCCAAAACACCCACCCACCCACCGATCTTCTCTTTCATCAAATGGATGGATGACACTTACGATCAAAAACACACTTCCGAGCAGATTCGCTTTTTGTTGCATGTCCATGTCTATCGGAACTGGATGAGAGAGGAAAAACCACACGAATTGTATGTAAATCGGTTTGTTTGTTTGTTTGTTTGTTTGTTTTTTGTTGTTGTTTATTTTTCAAGTAACAGCAAGGAGGAATGGACCCATCCCATAAAGCTGTTTCACCAGATTTCATGCTGCTGCTGCTGCTGTTGTTGTTGTTGTTGCTATATTGTTATATCTTTATCTTTTTCTTTTCTTTTCAATTTTTATCTTTGCTTTTTCTTTCTCTCTTCAAATCTGTCAAACCTACCAGACACTAGATCCGCTACACTATAATGTGTGGTTTCAATGTTGGTGGTGTGACTTCCCTGACTGAAATAATTTTTACCCCCCCCCCCCCCCAAAAAAAAAATAAAAAAAATAAATAAAAAAATTAAAAAATCGGGGGGATCCAGAGGGCTGGTGAAATGTGGACTTGGATACCTTGGATTGCACTTATAACAGCGCAAGACTGGAACTCTTTGGACAAATGCTTCTTGCAGAAACGGGAAAAGAAATTTGTGTATCTAAAAGCTTTGTTATTCTTCACATTAAGGTTATAACAGTGCAGTAGTTCCTGTCATATGAATAGTTTTCACTCTTGACAAAAATGTCAGGATGGTGAGTAATTTGAAGGAGTCTTGTCATAGCTGTCTGGCTTTATATGCAAAATACCCCTCTGGCGCGTAGGAAGATGCTGAGAGGAAGGGGGGCCCACTAAGTCGGGTGAGCCATACGGCCGGGGTGAAGAAGGGGGGGAGGGGGAGGTGTGTGTGTGTGTGTGTGTGTGTGTGTGTGTGTGTGTGTGTGTGTGTGTGTGTGTGTGTGTGTGTGTGTTGACTGCCAAGGATTGTGTCCTGCGACAGCAGAGCAGGGGGGCCCCACCACTGGTGGGCCCCCTCTCCTCTTATCAAAAGCAAGGGGGGCCCAAAGATATTCGGGGCCCCCTTCCCAAAATCGAACGGGGGGGGGGGGGGGGCCTGGGCCCCCAGGGCCCCCGTGGTTCCTACGCCCCTGCCCCTACCTCAGAAATATTTTTTACACAAAATTTGTCAAAGCTGCAGAGCTGTGCTAATAACCCATTCAGAATAATTCCATGAACTTCCCAGTTCTAGAAAATGAAGACATTTAAACAATGTTTTTCGTCCTAAAAACGTGACTTATTTCTTTACATGGGCGACAACTCTTCTAAAACTGCGACACGAGAAAAAAATTGATCGTGAAAAGTACATCTGGAGAATGTGCCTGCCCATTTCATCGCAAAATACGTACCAAGCCCTTCAACGAGGTGGTTTAGGAGATATATGCCATTAGTGCGCGCACGCGCGCGCACGCGCGCGCACACACACACACACACACACACACACACACACACACACACACACACACCGCCTAACTCCCGCTAATAAGAGAGCAGCAGCATAGTGTGCACGTAAAGTGTCTATGACGCAAAGTGCGTTACGTCACTGTGTGGGTGAAAGTGTCTATTGTCTGGAGAAACGTCACAATTTTTTTTTTTTTTCACTGAAACTTGCTGCTGCACGCATAGAAGCGAAATCTGCCCCACCCAATCAAATTGTTTTTCTACAGAGAAACATCTTTAAAAACCCCAGCTCTTTCCCCTCGACACTCCAACCCTCCTAGCACGCAGACACACACACACACACACACACACACACACACACACACACACACACACACACACACACACACACACACACACACACACACGAAAAATACGAGGTGTTCCATCACTCACACTTGATTCCAAAATTGTCGGCGTCAGTGAACATCTCTTTCAGTGCCCCACTGAACTGTTTCGAGATCTCTCCAACTAGGGCTCCTTCTTGGTTCAGAATCTATAATGAGGTGGAAAAATACTTAAATTTTCCAGTTAAAAAAAAAAGCGTCCCTGGTAGAGCTCTAAATGAGATACAATGCCGTCTGCATTCTCCTACGCAGCGGTCGCCCGCAACGCTGGCGGACTCCTAGATATTCGCGTCTCGTAAAAGGTTTCTGCTGGATCAGGTGTAGACATAACCACAAGAGCTTAGAAAGATTATGTACTCACTTCAAATTTCACCCCACAGCACTGCTCAAAGTTGGCCATAAGGCAGCATGGTCCCTGGATTTTAAGAGTCGGGTTGTCTCCAGGGTCATACAAGGTGAAGCTCGGAAACAAGGGGGCACAGCTGTTGGGATAAAATCATCATCATCATCATCATCACCATCATCATCATCATCATCATCATCATCATCATCATCATCGTCGTCGTCATCATCATCGTCGTCGTCGTCGTCGTTGTCGTCTTCGTCGTCGTCGTCGTCGTTATCGTCTTCGTCGTCGTTGTTGTCGTTGTCGTCGTCATCAGCAGCAGCAGCGAGGCCATCACCACCACCGCCACCGTTTCAACATTGTTATATCTACCCAGTATCATGCGGTTTCATTTTTCCTTTTAAGCAAACAACACTCGAAAAATGAATTGGATATGATATACATTTTACATTTTGTTGTTAAAAAAAAAAAAAAAAACCGGGGGGAGGGGGGGGGGTGCAAAAGTCTTTGGGAGTTACGTGTGACCTTGACCTTTAGAAGGCGTCACCCAAAACGCATCGGCATATCAACCACCAGATAAGTTTGCTCATTCTTTTCGGTTGGGTTTGTGTCTGAGGGGAAAAAAAAAAAAAAAAGGTCATTGTTCTGCTGAAATGATTTTTGGAACTTTTACCCCAAGCCCTGTGACCCTGCCATAAGAGCAAGGTCATGAAAAATCATACACATTGTGAACTCCTTATTTGTGCCATGCTGGGGTTGTCTGGTGTTTGTTGTCGCTGAGAAAATAATAATAATAATAATAAAGACTAATAAGGCGCCTGTACGTGTAAATGACAGGCTCTAAGCGCCGTACATCATAACTACATACACCACACAATAAACAGCTTTCATACACATGCACTCACAGACTCACAAGGAACATTTAAACAATAACTCTCAACAAGCAGGCTGACGTGGTGTGGAAGGGCGGGGTAGATCAGTTATCAGTTTTAAATAGGTGGATTTTAAGAGTGCGTTTGAAACTGGCATTGGACTCTGTGTGTCTAAGTGGTTTAGGAAGTTGATTCCAAAGGAATTCCACACACACACACACACACACACACACACACACACACACACACACACACACACACACACACACACCGGTCTTGACTCACTTTCGTCGGAGATTTCCGAGTTCCTCCCTGCTTGCTGTGCTAATGTGAATTTCATCTTGGCAGCAGCGTCCGAAACACTCACAGTTTGGGCACATAATAACGCAGATTTTCAACGGTCGCTCTACGATCAGCACCTCCTGTTTAAAAAAAAATGAATAAACGACCATACACAAATAAACAAACAAAACAAAACACACACAAAAACAAAGAACAACAACATTAACCACCACCATCAAAAAGCAAATCAAAACCAAAAAAAAGCAGTGCTTGGGGTGTCAGTTTCTGGGAAGGGGTGGAGGGCCGTGGTTGTGTGTGTGTGTGTGTGTGTGTGTGTGTGTGTGTGTGTGTGTGTGTGTGTGTGTGTGTGTGTGTGTGTGTGTGTGTGTGTAAAGTTTCATGTTCCAGTTGTAATTATGTTCGATCATTTTGTTTCGTTTATTTGCTTGTTTGTTTTTTCAAAACGGCAAGTTTGAAAACTGTTCGCAAGACCAAAACTTCCACCTTTTTCAAATTGAAGTTATTTCAATTTCAAATTCAAGTTCTCTTCCGTTGTCATGAAAAGGCGTGATTTTTGTGATTTTTGTGTGCATGGTGCATGGCAGGCGGTCACAGAAAGAGGCAAGCTGCCAGTGAAGCTGGGACGTTTTGCACAGAGGTGGGACACAAGCGAGGCAAGCGTATTTGTGCGAACTGCCTTTCTGGTCTAAAGAGAAAGTAGACGTGCATTACTCCAGCGAGGCCTGAGCGGAAAGGAGACATTCAATTTTTTTTGTAAACCCCTGTCAGATGCGTGCTTTTGAATGGTCTGTTCATGGTAGTAATTGTTTGTAGATTGAAGCATTTTTAGGGGTGACTGTGATGCCTGAGGCTAATAGGGAATATATAGGCATTTTGAGGCCATGTGTATTTGTGTCCTTCACCCACAAACACCGAAAAAGCTCCGTGCGAGCTTGGATCCTAAAAATGGTAGCTATGGGGCCTTTAAGCCAGCCGGCCTCTTTGTCTAAATGTACAAACCTGTCCAAAGTTGTTTCTGACGTGTATGGTGAAAGGACGTTTAGGTCCACAACACTGACGAACGAGGCAGTCAGTCTCTGTTTTAGAAACAGAACACATGCATTATACGTGTACAGGCCATAACTCAACAGTGTTCCGATTGCGCACAGGTGGGCGTATTTGTACGTGCAAAACTCGCATCACTCTCAACAGCCGTAGGCACCGAGCCGCGAAGCGATTCGCGTCGCCCTAAAACAGCCCCTGTCATAAAGTTGTTGGACCCCCATAGTACTTGGACTCCCCCGGTCCAATAACTTTAAAGTTAATGGACCCCTCCTATAGTTGTTGGACCCCCCTGTTACTTAAAGTGTTTCTCATTACTTAAGGTGTTTTAACCCACGTCGTGATTGTTTATAGATCTCCCTGTGATGTTTGAAAACACACACACACACACACACACACACACACACACAACACACACACACACACACACACACACACACACACACACACACACACACACACACACACGGAGAAGTGTTTTGTGTTTCTTTGTTTTTTTTGTTGTTTTTTGGGTATGAGTCGTGTATCATTCACGTTCCAATCCAGTATTTTCATCATTAATTACTGGTTCTTATCAACATGTTTACAAAAATGAATAATTCTTGGTACTGAAAGAAAAAAATGATTAAAATCTCAATGGTAAATATTTTCTAAGAAAATCTTTAAGAGGCCAGCAGAAACAATTATAATAAAACTTTAAACCGTGGTTAAAATACAGAAAGCAAAACGTGGTTTACAAGGGATGGCGATTTACAAAAGACGTAAATAGGTCGGAATCACAGATGTCACATTAACAAATAAACTGCCTGAAATACTAAATGACATTACACCGCCATCAATATTTTTTTTTAATTTACTCCTCCATGTACACCCCCCCCCCCACACACACACACCGCCCTCCTCTCACCTACGTCGTATTGACCCTGCCCCTCCGTACATATGACGCAACCACACCACCCCTCTCCATCCATATTGACCCCCCCCCCCCCACACACACACACACACACTCGCGCGCGCAACGTCAAAATTCAACACATCCACTACAGACCGCAACCCTTTAACCCACATACCCCCTCCCCACCCCTCCGAGCAGACAGATCCCCCCATCCCTACCCATCGTCCAAATACACTCACCCCCACCACCCCCATATTGACCCCTGCCCCCCATCCCGACTCATCAGTCCATATTCCATCGCCGTCAATATTGACAATATCATGTTTAATTGCAGAAATATGTTTAGCGCACTTCAGTTCACACCGGCATCGGCAACACCGACACCGACCCCCCCCCCCCCTCCCCAACACACACACACACACACACACACACACACACACACACACACACACACACACACACACACACACACACACACGCCTGAATACGCACACACGGCAAACAGAGATACTTTGTTATTCATCTTTTTATTTGATAGCATATTTTCCTTCAGAAATCCAATGTGTTTGCATCACTGAATACCTCAGATAGTTCAGTTTACCTGTTCCAAGGTTACTCCTAAACCATAATGTGTCGTGTACGAGTGAAAAGAAAAGAGAATAGAGCTATAAGTAATTGAATTCTTTTTAAGTGAAAGGGGGGTCCAACAACCATACAGGGGGTCCAATAATTATACCCTCTGAGTCTGATTATAATTGTTATTGGACCGGGGGGTCCATTACTTGGGGGGTCCATTAACTATACCACACCGGCAGCGGCGTGCGCATCAGCAGGGAAGTAGGTCACTGGCGAAGCTCGCGATGTCAAAGAGTTAAATTGAATTGACGCACGAATTTGAGAAATTGCGGCAAAGGGGGCGCACGATTTTGGTCTCACATTTCCGCTGAGCCATTGTGCATAATAGACAGAATCTGAGGCAAATTTACGAAAAAAGGGACCTTTAAAAAAATATGGAAAGCGGATCCCAAGGGCCCGTGTATTTTCCAATCACAGGGAAGACTGCTCAAAAGTGAGGTGTTTGTCCTGCGTGCTGCGCAAACGGACAGCACGTGCGTCTTCGCCAGGCCTAGCGTTGAACCGTCCACACATAATGACACTCTGACATGATAACTGTTTTACACATAGGTGGCAAGGCAGACAACACCACCACAAACAACAACAGCAACAGAGAGAGAGAGAGAGGGAGGGGGGGGGGGGCACCAGAGGGCCGTTTTTTATGTTGTTTCCATAGTAATGGAAACAACATCATAGGACGGGCTAAATTTTCCACGTTCATGGGCAAGCATCTGTGGTACAAACGCACGTCACTGCCGATCTCCCGCAGAGGACGATTTTGCAAGTGTAACTCTGACAATGACGTAACAAAAACGTGCGTCATCGATGCTGACATGTACGGTCCACCGAACGCGCTTCTCCTCCTCAGTGAGTGCCGTCTGTGCGGATGTGTGTGCGTGTGTGCGTGCGGCTGTGTGTGTGTGAATTGTGTCCAGGCCCGTTTCTTCGAAAATACTCAACCGAATGGCTTCAAATGTGGGGTATCCAATATAATTTTTTTATCAAAATGTTACATTAGACGATTCAAGCGTGTGATGATTGCTTAAGTGATTGGGAGTTATCGCCCTTTTGAGACAAGTTGGTTGTCTTTCGTGTACAGGCGTAATATTTATTTAAAGCACTCAATCTTTTGGCAGTAGATAGCTTGAATACGGACTCTGAACAGAGTCACTACTAGAAAATGGGTCGCTTTATAGTTTTCATGTAAACCGAGCCTGAGTTGACATTGCATGTGAACCCAGTTCTCCGAAAATGCTGAACCGATCGATTTCAAATTTGGGGTTTCTAAATGAATCAAGATTGTTGAATAGAAGGCCCGATCCAGGTACGATTGCACACATGATTTGCGAGTTATCGCCCTTTTCAGATAAAGTGGCTTTCTGGCGTTTAAAGGCGTAATATTTACCTAAACCACCTCCATTTTTGGGACATAGATAGCATGAATACGGACTCTCAACTAAGTGAATTTTGGAGGTTGTCGCTTTTATACTTTTGGCGTAAGCCGTACCTGATGAAAGTGCTGGTGAACACACTTAACATCTCAAATCGCTCCTACTATACATAGATAATGAGCCTGGGGTGCCATAAAAAATATACAAAAAAATTAGAAAAATTCACTGCAGCCGTTATCGTCAGTTGACTCGAAAATTTGTACTCACAGCACATTTCCTCTACAAGCCACACACGCCTCACAAACATCGAAGAAGAGACGCACGCGCACTGACGTAAAGTAAGTGCGTCATGTTTGATTGACGTGATGCTGTTTTTTTGGGGGGGTGTCTCGCCACTTTCTTTCCGAATTCCTCTGTTTGGAGACGTGGTGTATTTTACTTCTACTATGTCGCCATCTTCGTGCAATCGCAGAAAAGACACGGGATATCACAGACTACAACTCCAATACTTTATGAACAGAATATGCACGGAGAACAAATTCATGAAAGAAGAAGAACCCAGAACGCTGTGCAGGGCTGCTTACGTACTGAACAGGTCAGATCCATCGCAGAAAAGGCACGCGCGCACTGACGCAAAAGGCAGTATCAGCGTCATTTTTCCGACGTCATGTTTGATTGACGTGATACTGGCATTTCTTGGGGATGTGTCGCCACTTTTTGGACGTTCTCTATGTGTAGACGGGGAAAGCGGGAGTTCATTGATGTAGTGTGCTTTGTTTTTCCCACTGACTCTCACTCAATAGCATAGTAGAGTGAGAGAACACCACATAGGTCTCAATGGAGCACAAACGCGGCTCGCGGCGAGTCTGTGTGTGTGTGTGTGCGTGTGCGCGTGCGTGCGTGCGTGTGAGTGTGTGCGCGCGCGCGTGTGTATGTCTGACATAACACATAGTTAGAAAACGTTCGCCGCGCAGACTTGTCTGTTAAACATATTGGGTCGGTATTAATTCGATCTTTACACTGCGCACGCAGCAGCAACACTTCAATTTCATGGGCCTGCTTTCATTGCAAGAACTGTATCAAAGTATGACGACAAATGTATTATGCGTCTCCCATTGAGCAAAACGTCATAGATTTTCAAAGAATACAACTTGACGTCTCTCTTCCAAAAACAAGATTGGTGTGACAGCCCGGTCAGTTTGTTTCCATTCGAGAGAGAGAGAGAGAGAGAGAGAGAGTGTGTGTGTGTGTGTGTGTGTGTGTCGTGTGTGTGTGTGTGTGTGTGTGTGTGTGTGTGTGTGTGTGGTGTGTGGATACATGGCATTACAAAAGAACGACCGTGACGATAGCAGGTGATCAAATGGAAACAACCATACTTGGGCTGGTGGCCATCTTGTTTTTTTCTGCCGTGTGTGTTGTGTAGTGTGTGTGTGTGTGTGTGTGTGTGTGTGTGTGTGGTGTGTGTGTGTGTGTGTGTGTGTTCAACCAACCAATCAATCGGAAATTACAAAGCAGAGTGATAGCTTTACCTTCCGCTGCTTCGAATATTCTCTGACCCATGACGTTTATGACTTTGTAATTGTTTGCAGCCTCGAAAGGTAGAACAACTGAAATTCAAATGAAAACATCATCATTATCGTCATCAATGATTCAATATTATCATCACGAGAGAGAGAGAGAGAGAGAGAGAGAGCTTCTTGTGTTGAACCTGTCAGTCAGTGTCAGCATGTTGACGAGATGAGTTTTTTAACTTTTTCACGACCGTGCACCCAGCGATTGTGCAGAACCCTTTCATACCGTTGCCAGCCACACACCTAGACCCCGGGCGCTGACGCGTGAGGACGCTGTTACCAAGCACCCACAACCCATGTTATCTCCGCTCTCACTGTGTCCGCCATGCCCAATTTTTCCAGTAAAAAATATTTTTTCCATCAAAGTGCTTATAATTATCTTTCAAACCATACGAAACACGATTAGAAACATCCGAGAAAGGACCTCTTTAAAAAAAAAAATCGGAAGAAATTGCGAAAATCGCCCGGCTGGCAAGGGTTTGTGCACGCACACAATGCCTCGGTCACGGAGGAATTCCACGACGCTTGTCAAGGTCGGCAGTGCATTGGCTCTTCTCAAGGATTGGATGGTGGGAGCGTTCTGAAGAGGCTCAGGCAAGAGTTCCACAGAGTGGGTGTAACATTTCGAAGAGATCTACCACCAGAAGCTTCTTGTTGGTGTTGTCACCATAGCAGGGAATGGCAAGGCGGGACTGAAAAGAGGAGCGAAGAGATCTGGAAGGGGTGTAGCTGGGGTGCAGTCAGTTCTTGGAGACAATGGGGTGCAGAGTCCATGGATACGCTGGTAATGCAGCACAGAACTTTGTATCAGGTCGCAGAACATAATTCAGATGAGGCAGGCAAGGGAGTAAGAAGACGTGCATGATTAAAATGTTGTTTTCCCCCCACCCCCTTTTCCCTGTATGCTTGTGAGTTGCTAAAAGAGCATTTGACCCCAGATTTTTGGTTTTCGTGACAAGAGAGATGTTTGATGTGTAGATAAATGGGAGCGTTGACTTGAGGGGTGACCGATTTTTGGCCATTTCCTTGGGCGTGTGCCAGGGCATGGATAACAGAGTGTGCAGTTTTGTTTACGGGGTCGGGAAGGACGCCACACCGGCAGAGTATGAAAATTACGCTGTCCAGGCTTATTTTTTAGCATGCAGCTTGCGGACATGTGTTGCTTCTGGGAACCATTGTGTGTTTTGGTTTTCCAAATCGTTTTCAAGGACTTGTACTGCCTGACATTTGTAGGAGCCAGAGAGCAGCAAAACATTGCATTCTGCGCCCTGTCTTCAGTGCCCTCAGAGGAACGCCAACTGGCGTAAGGACATAAATTGAGCGTGGGGTCACGTACAGTATTCATTTGAAGAACCCTGTTCGGCGAGTGTGCTAGTTTGTAGTGACTGTCAATGGAAAAGCGTGATTTTGTGATTTTTGTATTTTGTAGGGCAAGGTGCATGCCAGGGGGCAGCAACAAGAGACAAGCTGCCAGTGAAGCTGGAACTTTCTGCGCAGAAGAGAGGCAAATGTGACGCGAGCTGATTTGGATGACGCGGCTTTCTGGCAAAACAGATAGCAGACTAGCATTACTCCAGTGACGCCTGAGCGGGAAGGAGACATTCAAATTTTTTTTTCAAAACTCCTGTCAGGTGCGTGCCCTCGCATGGGCTGTGCGTGGTAATTTTTGTTTCTAGACTGAAGTATCTTTAGGGGTGACTATGATGCCTGAGGCTAATAGGGAACATATAGGCATTTTGAGACCTCGTGCATTTGTGTTCTTTGACCACAACAACAACATACTCGTGGCACAGACCTTCGGCAAGGTGGGCTTCCTGCTTGACGAGCAGCTGATCCACAAACTTCAGGTAATCCAGTCCGGCCAGCGCTCCTGTTACAGGAATAAAGCCAGGTGGTGGGGGCATCCAGGCTTGGCCCATACCGGCTGCATGAACACACACACACACACACACACACACACACACACACACACACACACACACACACACACGAGGCGTAAGGACACAAAATGATCGTGGGGTCATAATTGGTGTTTCTTTGGGGGTACCCTGGCGAACATGCTAGTCTGTAGTGATGTTTGTTGTCATGATAAAGCGGGATTTTCGTGATTTTTGTGTTAAGTAGGTTAAGGTGCATGGCAGGCGGTCACATAAAGAGGCAGGCTGGGACTTTTTGCACAGAGGTTGGACACAAGTGAGGCAAGCGTATTTGTGTGAACTGCCTTTCTGGCCTAAAGAGAAAGTAGACGTGCATTACTTCAGTGAGGCCTGAGCGGAAAGGAGACATTCAAATTGTTTTAAACCCCTGTCAGGTGCGTGCCTTTGAATGGTCTGTTCATGCTAGTAATTGTTTGTAGATTGAAGCATTTTTTTAGGGGTGACTATGATGCCTGAGACTGATAGGGAATATATAGGCAATTTGAGGTCCTGTGTATTTGTGTCCTATCAGCGGACAACTTGTCACACATCGCATTTCCGCGGGGTCATTGTGCATAACAGACGGAATCTGACTGGCCTATGCACTCTGGAACACTTGTTGTGCAATCATAATGCTCTTGTTTGGTAAGCGTCGCCTTGCTGATTCGCTATGGCTGACGCGCTACAATTTACATACATTTCTCCTACTTGAATGCTTTTGTAAGTCAAATAGTTTTGACGTTCAGACTGTTTATACATGACCATGGACCCTGAAAATTCACAAAAGGACCCTTCAGAATATGGACAGATGGTCCCAAGGACCCTTGTGTTTTGGAATCGCAGGGAACACAGCTTAGAACACGTTACCATACTTGGCAGTGTCGACCAGTGAGAAGCGCCTCTCAGAGGCTGTGACCTTCAACCCCGAGATGAAAATAGATCAGATGGCGCCGTTCATACTCTCTATTAAAAATTCATGTCTTCAGCTACACGTAGACCATCCTAATCTCCATCAAAACATTAGGAATTACGGGGACGACAGCAACAACGATAACTCACGCTGGGCCGTAACAGGCATCATTCCCGCCGCCATGGGCATCATTTTGACGGCTGCAAAGAGTCAGAAATAAAAACTTATGAATTGGTAAATGGCACCTCGACTGACCTTTTCTAGTAAAATCTATTGACGTGTGCGTGATCTACGAACTGTCGTCTGCTCGTAACCCCAAGGGGAGAAGAACAAAGTGACATTGTTTTCGATTTTTTTTTTTTTTTTTTTGGGGGGGGGGGGGGATTCTGAAGGGAAAATATTCAAAAATGGAGAGCGTTCAACGACGGGATGAACAATTCACTGATTGCAAACTTTTGGATTTTGGTGGCATTGTTTTACGTTGAGTGTCAACTGACAGCATCGTGAAATTAGGTCATTCCAATGAGGGCTCAGAGGAAAACAGTTGGTGGTTGTTTTAGGAAACTTCTGTCAGGGGGCGCGTGATCCTAATTAATGGTCTGTGCATGGTAATGTTTGTTTCTTGAGCGAAGCATGTTCAAAGTGCTGTCAGACGTGACCATTTTGCTCGCCAGCCAGCGGTAAGATGCACTCCCAGCCAACCAAATCGGCTCACTGACCAGGGTCGCCACGCTAGAGAATAGGACACGGTCCTACTATTTCCTCGCCACGCCAGACAACCGCCACTGACCGCGCGCTGCACACAACGCTCTGTGTTTTGTCCAGCGTCAGGCCGGCAGCGCAGTCCGCCCGGTGCACGCTGGTACCGGTGAACAGAAAATCCACTCGGCGAGCGTGCCTGCGTGCTCGCTTGCAGGCACTCAGTGTATGCAAAGCCCCTTAGAGGCGCCACGAAGCCTGACGGTAAGGTTATACAGACAGGTTTCGTTTTCTTCTTCGTCGTCCTTCCTCCGCTATTTACTTGTGGAACGTATGAAACTCTTCGCTGAGATTTTAAAAAATAAGTGGTGGTCCCGGGTAAAAGTTTCAACTTTACGTGTATATGTGTGTGTGTGTGTGTGTGTGTGTGTCTGTTTGTGTGTGTGTGTGTGTGTGTGTGTGTGTGTGTGTGTGTGTGTGTGTGTGTGTTTAGGGGGGGGGGATGGGGGAGGGAGGGGAGGGGGGGAGGGGGGCTGTGTTGTCTGGAGAATTAGTTGTTCAGCATGCGCAGAATGTGCGCAACACTGCATGCGGGGAGCCGGGGTGGCCGAATGGTACAGCGTCGGACTTCTAATGCTCGGGTCGTGAGTTCGTATCCTGGCTGGGGCCAAATATTTGTGCTGGCTTTTTCACCGTTGCCCCGTCTTTGATATCACCCGTATGTGGTGGAAAAAGGACGTTATACCCCAAACACCCACCCACCTACCCACCCCCACTCGAAACACTGCATGCAGATTGAAATGGCGCGATGGTGAATGCACAAGCAAAAGACTTAAGCGGCCCACATACGCTCAAACTTTTTCATCAATAGTATTGACGTCAAACTTTTTTGACGCTTTTTTGATCGTGTAGGGGCGGTATTGATGGCCTCAAAAGTATTGACGTCAATATATTGATGGATCTGTTTCAGTTGATATTTTTTGCGCAAACCGTCAAACTATTGAGCGTGTGTGGGCACTCATCGATATTTTGCGTCAAATTCACTTTTGATTTTCAGAAGAGAAGAGATCTGGCGCCGTCTGTTGCTCCGTCCATTGCCGTTCACAGACTGAATATTGCACAATAATATTGAGCGTGTATGGCAACCGTCAAAACTGTCAAAAAGTTTGACGTCAATACTATTGATGAAAAAGTTTGAGCGTGTGTGGGCCGCTTTAGACTCACCTCGAATAAAAGGTCAATTTCTACTTGGCTCGTGCTATGCAGGACAAAACAAATAACTTGAACTCGGGGAAAAAAATCGTGATGTGACCAGAAAACAATCAGAGAAGTGTTCTTCCGTCACTGAGTAGGCTGTGTCGAGTCAAATGGTCCATGTCTGTACCACCATTCCGATATGTTTGGTTTACGGAGTGTGACAAACACAACGACGTCATTGGTAATAAAAGAATCATATGACGTCACTCTCAGCTCTGTATCGTATCTGTAGATACGTCATTACATCGGAAAGAACTCTCTCTCTCTCTCTCTCTCTCCATTTGTGTTTCATGAGTTGGTGTGCGTGCACACACACACTGACACACACGCTCTAACCCCAGTCACGTGGCTAAGAGGTCGAGGTCGTAAGACGTATCATTGGCTTGGTTCCCGAGTTACACACGCTCGCACCCCCCCCCTCCCCAACACACACACACACACACACACACACACACACACACACACACACACACACACACACACACACACACACAGGCGTGAATATACGCCATGCACATAGTCAACAGATATTTACTTGACTTTTATTTGTGCAAATCACATCTACAGCACGGTCTCAGGCTCATAATGATTCTGATTTGCGGGAGGTCTCCACACTGCCTTGTCAGTTCTAAATCTTATTATTTTGCAGAGAGTAAGACACTCTCTTTGTTACCTGCTGAAACAGTCTCTCTCTGCACCCCGGCCAGCGGCCAAAACTTAATCACCATCTGAACGTGGGAACACGTGCATTGTCGAGTTGTTTACTACTGTCCATCAGAGACCATGCACTCTTATGTATTACTGATCTTCTTCTCCTTCAATGATCAGTCGTTCAGATGGGGACGCCAGTTGTCCTCCTTCATCGATCAGTCCTTCAGATGGGGACGCCAGTTGTCCTTCATCAATCAGTTCTTCATATGGGGACGCCAGTTGTCCTCCTTCATCAATCAGTTTTTCAGATGGGGACGCCAGTTGTCCTTCATCAACCAGTTCTTCAGATGGGGACGCCAGTTGTCCTCCTTCATCAATCAGTTCTTCAGATGGGGATGCCAGTTGTCCTCACGTATGCAGCGGTCCTCCGGAGGGCCTCCAGGTCACCATAGAGTTTGTACCTCATGAGGTGTCGGCTCTGGTCATGTGGCTCGACTGGGACCATCCTGCAGTGGGCAGTCTTGGAATAGGTGTTCTGTTGTCATCGGGGCTTGTGTCACAAGGGCGCATCTCTGACTGGCCAATTTTCAGTTTGTTGTACTTGTGGGCATTTGGTCTAGTATGCCCTGTTAGCAGTCTGGAACGAATGACGTGATCAGACATGTTGAGACGGTGGTAACTGTCAGACTGGTTGTGGTCAGGGTGCTGCTGCATCAACTAGCTCTTGTTGTCTTGATCAGCTATTTTCTCCTCTGGAAACCAATACATTATTACAGCTGGTAAAGTACCTCACAGGCTGTGGCGTATGTTCATCAAGTTGCAGAACGTACATCGCTTGACAGAAAAGGCGCCTTTGTGAAGTTTGTTTGAACAAATTTTAGCCCAAACATTGCGGGGTGTCTGTTGTGTGTTGCCCTCTGTGAGCCGCCGACAAAAGCAAAGTGAAATGAATAATTTTCAAAGTCATCAACATGTTTGTGATCACGGATGTGTGTGTGTGTGTGTGTGTGTGTGTGTGTGTGTGTGTGTGTGTGTGTGTGTGTGTGTTGTGTGTGTGTACCTGATGCAAGGGACATAAACCTGTTCACTGATTTGAAATGCTACACAGACGAGAGAGTGTGTGTGTGTGTGTGTGTGTGTGTGTGTGTGTGTGTGTGTGTGTGTGTGTGTGTGTGTGCGCGCGCGCGCGCGTGTACTGTGACTGCAGCAGAGAAATTTCTGTTTAATGTAACCTAACATAGACGATAAAAGATAATGTATCGTATTGTAGTGTGTGTGTGTGTGTGTGTGTGTGTGTGTGTGTGTGTGTGTGTGTGTGTGTGTGTCTCCGTGACGGTGTGTGTTGCCGTCACACATACAGCACTGACTGTCCCATCTGCTGACTTGTCAAAGTCATCGTGTCCGTGATCTCGGGTGTGTTGCTATTCATCCAGCACTTCACCCTCGTTATTCATCACAAACGCGGAAGAATTCTGCAGAACATTGTGAAGCAAGGTCAGCTTGTTCACCGCCGTTGCCTTAGACTTCCGCCGCCGCGGCATGCCGGGTAGTTTCAAGGAACTGGCGCGTCTGTGGTGGATGCCGCTCAGACCGGAAACGCTGCTGTGCACCGGAAGTGACGTTGGGGACTGAGGCGCCAATACGTCTCGCCCTGGCTATGACGTCGTCGGCTGAGGATCGTCTCTGATACGTGAATATGACGTCCTGACGATGTCGTCGGTGACACGGGCGGGAAAGAGAAGTGGGGCACGTCACGTGACTTGAAGTCTGGGGTGGACATTGGTGATGGTGTTCCCTGTAACAAAGTAATCATAATCAGCATCACTCGTAAGAACACCAGCAACACTGTTTTTGAATATGCGCGTTAACATTTACTTATGCAATCAGTACCGTTTCCGTTGACTCTCTCTCTGTGCTAAGGTCCCCATGTGGGCCTCACAACGTTTGGCTGCAGAGGTCCGATTAATGGGACAGCCATTTTATTTCTAAGTAGTCGTGACATCATAAAGGGCGGGACTAAATACAGAGCGAGCAAAACGGGATTCTACCAGTCAAAGGGAAGCAACCATCTGTTAGTATGGTACCTGGAAGAACTCTCAGCATAGAGAAAGTGAATTAAACTCACGACGCATGTTCACGTGAACTCCGCGCATTCACGCTCACACACAGCATCAACAGCTACTGAAACTTCTGATACGCGAAGTGCCGTCACGGTCTCTGCAAACGGAGAAAAAGCACTTGTGCCCCATTCCACATCGTCAGTACGCGCTTTGTGTATCCCTGATCCAAGCACTTATTTACGTCTAGTGTTGCTAGTGTATTGCTCAGTCAACAGCGAAGTATTGCTCAACAAACCAAGCACGGATCAATCAGAACCACATGATATCAGCCGCTGCTATGACAGCTTCGTTGCGTTGCTGCGTGTCAAGAGCTCTTTGTTTGCCCAAGCCTCTGGATCACTATCAGATCTCCAAAGCAAGTTTGTCAGCGCTGGCGATAAAAGCTTGACGTCCAGTAATCTTGACAGCAGCCCTTTTAACTGTATTGTGTCTGGCTCTGCCACCGCCTCGACGACGATGATGATGATGATTGGCCATTTGTAACGAAAGCAAAAAACAAAAAAAAACTTCCATGCAGTAAGCATGCTCACGGCGCCTTTGGGGTCGGGGGGGGGGGGGGGAAGGAGAGGAGAGAGAGAGGAATAAGAACAGAGAGAAAAGGTACGTCTTGAGGTTCCGCTTGAAGGTCATGACTGACGCAGAACCTGACTTCAGGTGAGCTGGCAAGTTATTCCAGAGGCAAGGAGCTGCACTCTTGAAAGCCCGTGCACCAGAGCGTTTCTTGTTTGTGTTGTCATAGTAACCTGGGACAGCAAGTCTGGACTGGGAAGAAATCTTAGGCTGCGTGAAGGTCTACAGAGTGGTATGAGCTCAGCCAGATATAGTGCCGTGAATGCAGGAGAAAGTCAAGGAGAGAAGGTTATGGTCGATGCGAAACTTGACTGGAAGCCAGTGGAGATCTTCGCCGATGTCCATGCCTTCGTCTGCCTCCCTGAAACTGCAGTAAACTGGCCACAAGCCTCTCTAGGAAGCTTCACAAGAGACACACACACACACACACCTGCCAGTATTAATAGGTTTATGAAGTTGATGAAAAATAGGCGGAGAATTCCAGTGGGATGAGCCGTGGGCGACGCGTGGCTGAACCTTTAATCGGCGTTTCCCGTCATGGTTGAGTTGAGCTCCCAACAAAAAGCTTTCCGAAGTGTGAAAATTTTTTACAGAGTCGACCGTGCAAGCACAGTCAACTCTGTCATAGTTGCAGAGTTTTCAGCGTCCCTGAAACCCCAATAAAAGCCACGGGCAGCCTGATTTCACAGCTCAGTTTGCGTTTTGACACTGAGCGAGAAAGATCGTGCAGCAGCACTCAAATCCGCTAGACACTGTAGCGATGTGTCTCGCTCACTGACCAAAAGCCAAATAATGTCACGGCAAACTCGTGTTCTGGTTTTATAAGGGTCCCCGAACGCTGAAAACTCTGCAACTGTGACAGAATTGACTGTGCATGCACGGCCGACTCTGTAAAAAATTTTCACACTTCGGAAAGCTTTTTGTTGGGAGCTTAGATCTTTAAGGACAATGGAAAATAAGGCTCTGCTGGCATGAAAGCTTCGTTTCCAGTGATCTTGACAGGTGCTCTATAAGGACAATGGTGGTTGTGTGATTGAAAGAGACTGGCTGAGAGGGAATGTTATTGATTTACTGGTGCAGAGGGAAATTGTGTACGTAAAGAGTAAACATGTGGCTAGAGATATGACAGGACTAGGGAGGACAATGATATTATTACGTTTACTCAAGCGTTTTCACCAACGGTCTCCTATATCTGCCTTCTGTACCACAAAGTGTAGGGTACCTACCCCACTTTCCTGAACACACACACACACACACACACACACACACACACACACACACACACACACACACACACACACACAGAATAATACTAACAAAGGCGTTACTAAAGCCGAAACATGCGCTCAATCACGTCAATTTCAAGGTAGGGGAAGTAAGTAATGTTGAGCTTTAAGGAAAGCTGCTTCTTCTGAAGATATAACTGATATATATCCTGGGGATAAATGACATTTTTGTTGGTCCAGTACGGATGCTGAAAAAATGTGGGTTTTTAAAACTTTGTGGTTACACCTTTTGTGTGAATCCACACGTTCCGTTTGTTTGGTTTCCTAAGTAAACATGTACAGTTTACGTGCAGCGTAGTATTTCGAGTGTTTTTTTTTCAGCGTTGAATGCCTGAACCCCCTCCCTCCTTCCCCCTCCAACACACATACACACACACACACACTCGCACACACACACCACCTCTTCGGAAAGATTATACAGATGACAGTTGCGGTCAGTTGAGGTTCACGCCATAATATGAGCAACACTAAGCGGATCACTCTGGTCAGCACCAACATAAACAGACGCTGAATGTCTCTCTGAGATCAGTACGGAATGTAGTAAGCTGATCATATCCGGACCATGCTCAATAAGGTCATCACACTCTCAGAAAGCGGCAAGGAAAGTTTTATAAGGGAGACAGTATGGTGCATGCGTTACGTATCCTGTAAAAAGTCATTCGTCTTAACGAAAACACTATCTACCCCCATCCCTTACTCTCCCTAGTGCTCAAATCGTCTTCAAAAGTGGTAAACAAACCCTACAGATTTTATTTTTGCAGAGTTTATTCACAAACGCAAGACAGGTCTGTTTCGCAGCATACAAAATGACAACCCTCCTCCCCTCCCCTCTTCCCCTTACGATCTCTCTTAAAACCTAACTGTGATGTTTGGTAAATTTAGCTGAGTGAGTGGGTGAGTTTTTAGGGCTTAAAGCCGCGCAAGCCACAAAGACTAATTCGCGGCTGAGTGTGCCTGCACTACATGAAAAAAAAAAATGCAACGTTGGACAAAGGTGCAAACTGGTCTACGGGGCGGTAAAAACCGTAAATTTAACTAGTTGGATATCAGACTTATACTGTGAAAAGGGAATTTTTTCGCTTGACTGACCAAAACTGTTGTTGATAACTTATCCCTTCTTCGTACAGGTATATGGGTATATAGTTATGTCGTGTGTTCATATACCCAATATCGGTACATTATACGGTATTGCGTTTCTGAAACAGGAAACAGAAAACACTTTGAGACTACGCTGTAACGTCGACCAGTAAATATTCTAAATAACAGTCGTGAATTCCACTGTCGTCTGCCCACTTTCTCATAAAGATCACGTTTCATCGTTCGCGAGATTCCGCGAGACAAC
>JACVVK020000088.1:0-152500 GCA_018292915.2 Batillaria attramentaria
CCTTAACATAGGCATTTTCTCAGAAACTATGAACAGCAGAGGCGCCAAACTTGGCACGCTGATAGACAGCCATAAGTCCATTCAAAACATACCATTTTGAGTGACCTTCATTGAAGGGCAAGGTCATCAAAGCTGTCTCACTGGAAATTTAAAATTGCCATTTTCTCAGAATGTATGGGTACCAGAGGCATCAAACTTTGCATGATGATAGACATTGACAAAACCTGTACTGGCATACTTGTATTCAATTTCCTTGAGTCAAGGCCATTCAAGATGTTTTGCGGAGACTTTAACGTTAGTATTTTCTTGGAAACAACAAACAGCAAAGGCACCAAACAAAGTACAGTGATAGACAGCAAACAGACCTATGCAGACATACCCATTTGAATGACCTTGACTCAAGGTCAAGGTCATAACAGCTGTCTCTTGTGAAATTTTACATTACCATTTGTACAGAAACTACAAACACTAGAGCTATCAAACTTGGCATAATGATAGTCCCTGATAAGCTCTTCACTTACAGATCTCATTTGAATGACCTTGACTCAAGGTCGGGGTCATAGAAGCTGTCCTGGGAAAACTGTTATATTGCCACTTGCCGTTTTCTTAGGAACTATGAACACAAGAGACACCTTACTTCAGGATAGATAGTGATAAGAGCTTTACAAACATACTTTTTTGAATGACCTTGACCCATCTCACAAGTGGGCCAAGGAGGCTTTGCTCCTCTAGTCTTTTCAATAACTTGAATAAGCTTATAAGTTGTATGGTAGTTTGTGAAACTTTCTTTCTTTCTTTCTTTCTGAGTGTTCATGTGAAAAGACACTGCATTCACTGAGCTTCCAGTCTTATATACTTGGCCTTATTTGGGCAGGGGAGTTGACTCATGCTTAAACCTACGGTACTTATTATGAACTGGGTTATGTAAAATGAGCTCCTTCTGGAATACTGAATTAACATAACTTGCAGATAAGCAGACACCGGAATCTCAACAGTTTAGTACGTTTCCAGTGTCTTTTTACATGTTCGTGAATGAGACTGTTTGTTTGCAGCCAGCCGTGATCTGGATGAGAAGCGGTGGTGGGTGTGGGCAGGGGGTCAGAGGTCATTGCAGTGTGATGAGGTTTTCACTGACACCAGCCTGCTACAGGCACGAACTGGAGAAAGGGAATTGACTACTGTACCTCTGGATCTGACTCGGGTCAGGTGAGAGTGACATATATCTACTTCTGTTGTTGATGTAGCTGCTTCTGTAGCTGCAACTCGTGTCAGTAATAGTCATAAAGTTCACTTGGCTGTAATCAGTAAATTATTATCAGCAAGCTTTCATTTTCAACTGAATTTGTGCAAGATGCAAGGTGATATATATATAGTAATTAAGGCATGTAAGAAATCACTCAGTTCATCATAAATTTATATGATGCATGTGACATTTGTTGAATTGCAGCACAGTGCAGTTCTTTGCCAAGCTTGG
The DNA here is from genome assembly GCA_018292915.2 of Batillaria attramentaria. Lineage (NCBI taxonomy): Eukaryota > Metazoa > Mollusca > Gastropoda > Batillariidae > Batillaria > Batillaria attramentaria. The sequence continues at coordinate 1,475 of JACVVK020000088.1, forward strand.
TTGTGGGGTCACTGTTGGCATGTCATCCCCTCTTTACCTCCAGTACTCTGTGGATGGCGGTGTACACTGGATCACCATCGAGCAGTTTGACTTTCACAAGGAGAGTAATATTGTCAGCTATCTTCCAGTGCATTTGCCACCTCATGCCCACACTAATGCCACCCAAGTGCGATGGTGGCAGCCGTCTCATGGTGGCATGTTCACTGAGAGCTGGGCTGTAGATCAGGTAATCAGAAATATTTGATCCATCGCCAGAACCAAACAAATAACCATTACCTTAGCGCTGTCTTTGAAGTTCTCAATTTCTGAAGGAATATAGTCATTGCTGAGTACAGTAAAACCTATATAAGGTGGCTCACCCAAGGGACTGAGTCAAATTGTCCACTTTGGACAGGTGTCCAGCCTGTACAGTGGGCCATTCAGAGTGAAAAATAGCAGCCAACTTGTAAACGACATGGAACGAAACCCACACTAGCGGGCACAGCTCAAACACAGCTCACACAGCATGCAGAGTGAAGGCAGCTGATGATTTAAATTACACTTATTCTTCTGGTTTCAGTTCCCAAACATTACATGTACATTATCCAAGATGCGAAACAGGCCCAACACACATCTTATTCCAAACAGTCGGAGAGGCCATCTGAGAGAGAAACTTACCATCAGAAGTCGTAAAGATTCTCACTCCCTACGTCATTCACACTCAATAACAAAGACACTCTGCAGATCAATACAAACCAACACCTCAGTGTTGGAAAGGGCAGTAATCTTTCATTTTTTAATGAGTGCCCCATCCCTTTACAAACCCACAAGCTATTGAAAGTGAACAGAAGTGATCAGCTGCCCCATTGCCACCCTGTGGCGCATGGTGTGTGTCACCTGAGTTGGCAGGCATGTGTTAGTCACGCCAGGGGACGGCCCCCCTCCCCCCCCCCCCCCTTCCGCATGTGTGAAGAGCAAGTGTCCGTCACTCACAGGGCCTTGTACAGGGCAATTATATAGTGAAACTGGACTGGCTTACTTTTGTCCTGCTTATACAGGTGTCCACCTTGGCAGGTTCTACTGTAGCAGCAAACTGGAATTGATAACAACCAAGTATTCAGTTATGCAGAATACAGTGAAGAGTATCATTACCTTGTAGTAAGTACGAAGCTGCATCTTTAATACTGCTTTTCTGCATACAAAGTATAGTGATGCGTGATCATGTAACATGCAGATTTACATTGGTGGTGACATCTATGGAGAGGAGATGCTGCAGGATGAAGCAGCAGCACCACGTGACTCCAGCTGGCTCATGTATCCTGGTGGTACTGTTGAAACTGTGTGTGACTCCTCCGTGCAGGCACTCCACTTTGCTGGTATGTACACTGTATGAGTTAGCCTTCAATTTGCGTCTGAGAAGCATCAAATGCAATCCAGTTGATAACAAATTTTATGTATGACAGTCTAACTCTACATCACAAGTCAGTTTGAATAAGAAACTTCTATCCCTGTTGTTGGCTAGACACAGTCTGTTTAAACATGTGTACAGGTTCAGAACAAATGCGATACGCAATCTCAGCTGATGTCACAGTCAAGTCAGGTACAATTCTACAGTTTGACTTGTCCATGGGCTGCACAGCTTCAGAAGACTGTTACTGTGAGTAATTTTTCTGCAGTTCTCTTCCTCTCTGATGACCCCTTTCTGTGTCTGCTGTCTTGATTATCCCTTACTGATTCCCAATGTGTACTTTGTGTTTGCAAAGGTTTTGCAAAACCAGTGCCAGTGCTGGCCAGTGTATCAGACAAAGCCTGATTACTATGCTGTTTCCATCTCACTGGTTTGTTGTCATGTGCTCATCACTATCGAGTATCCTATTATATTGTGTTCTGCTGCAGACATAGAACTTCAGTTCTCCCTTGACCTGGGTCAGACATGGAGCCTGTTGTTGCCAGCCTGCTTGCCGTCCAACCTGCACTGCAACACCTACCACACCAACAGCCGCTACACCGCAGACCTCCACACTGGCTGGAACCGCATCACTATCCTGCTGCCAGACCGTGCCAGGTGATGATAATCATCATAATATACTGAGCAAGGGTGCGCTAACATAAATGCTATTGTTGTTTCAAGACAATTGTATTTGAAGATCACTTTTCTGATGTAGGTGGGAACTTGGCCAAAGACATTTTGACTTATTGGTGAGGTTTCATTGGTTATTTTCTTTGTGATGGGCAGGTCAAAAGCAACACGTTTCCGGTGGCTGCAGGCATCAGGGTATTTCGAGAGCGATTCATGGGCCCTTGCTAACTTGTACATTGGCAGTCAGTGCCCAGGACTGTGTGGTGGTCATGGAAGGTGTCACCATGCGACATGCATGTGAGTCAGGACCTTTTTTATGTTGTTTCCATAGTAATGGAAACAACATCATAAGATGGGCTAAATTTTCCACGTTCATGGGCAAGCATCTGTGGTACAAACGCACGTCACTGCCGATCTCCCGCAGAGACGATTTTGCAAGTGTAACTCTGACAATGACGTAACAAAACGTGCGTCGTCGATGCTGACATGTACGGTCCACCGAACGCGCTTCTCCTCCTCAGTGAGTGCCGTCTGTGCGGATGTGTGTGCGTGTGTGCGGCTGTGTGTGTGTGAATTGTGTCCAGGCCCGTTTCTTGGAAAATACTCAACCGAATGGCTTCAAATTTGGGGTATCCAAATATATCAAAATGTTACATTAGACGATTCAAGCGTGTGATGATTGCTTAAGTGATTTGGGAGTTATCGCCCTTTTGAGACAAGTTGGTTGTCTTTCTTGTACAGGCGTAATATTTATTTAAATCACTCAATTTTTTGGCAGTAGATAGCTTGAATACGGACTCTGAACAGAGTCACTACTAGAAAATGGTCGCTCTTATAGTTTTCATGTAAACCGAGCCTGAGTTGACATTGCATGTGAACCCAGTTCAGATGCCTATTTCTCCGAAAATACTGAACCGATCGATTTCAAATTTGGGGTTTCTAAATGAATCAAGATTGTTGAATAGAAGGCCCGATCCAGGTACGATTGCACACATGATTTGCGAGTTATCGCCCTTTTCAGAAAAAGTGGCTTTCTGGCGTTTAAAGGCGTAATATTTATCTAAACCACTCCATTTTTTGGACATAGATAGCATGAATACGGACTCTCAACTAAGTGAATTTTGGAGGTTGTCGCTTTTATACATTTGGCGTAAGCCGTACCTGATGAAAGTGCTGGTGAACACACTTTAGATCTCAAAATCGCTCCTACTATACATAGATAATGAGCCTGGGGTGCCATAAAAAATATACAAAAAAATTTAAAAAATCCACTGCAGCCGTTATCGTCAGTTGACTCGAAAATTTGTACTCACAGCACATTTCCTCTACAAGCCACACGCCTCACAAACATCGAAGAAGAGACGCACGCGCACTGACGTAAAGTAAGTGCATCATGTTTGATTGACGTGATGCTGTTTTTTCTTGGGGGTGTCTCGCCACTTTCTTTACGAATTCCTCTGTTTGGAGACGTGGTGTATTTTACTTCTACTATGTCGCCATCTTCGTGCAATTGCAGAGAAGACACGGGATATAACAGAATACAACTCCAATACTTTATGAACAGAATATGCACGGAGAACAAATTCATGAAAGAAGAAGAACCCAGAACGCTGTGCAGGGCTGCTTACGTACTGAACAGGTCAGATCTATTGCAAAAAAGGCACGCGCGCACTGACGCAAAAGGCAGTATCAGCGTCATTTTCCCGACGTCATGTTTGATTGACGTGATACTGGCATTTCTTGGGGATGTGTCGCCGCTTTTTGGACGTTCTCTATGTGTAGACGGGGAAAGCGGGAGTTTCATTGATGTAGTGTGCTTTGTTTTTCCCACTGACTCTCACTCAATAGCATAGTAGAGTGAGAGGACACCACATAGGTCTCAATGGAGCACAAACGCGGCTCGCGCGAGTCTGTGTGTGTGCGTGTGCGCGTGCGTGCGTGCGTGTGAGTGTGTGCGCGCGCGCGTGTGTATGTCTGACATAACACATAGTTAGAAAACGTTCGCCGCGCAGACTTGTCTGTTAAACATATTAGGTCGGTATTAATTCGATCTTTACACTGCGCACGCAGCAGCAACACTTCAATTTTCATGGGCCTGCTTTCATTGCAAGAACTGTATCAAATTTATTACGCCAAATGTATTATGCGTCATCCCAGTGAGCAAAAACGTCATAGATTTCAAAGAATACAACTTGACGTTTCTCTTCCAAAAACAAGATTGGTGTGACAGCCCGGTCAGTTGTTTCCATTCAGAGAGAGAGAGAGAGTGTGTGTGTGTGTGTGTGTGTGTGTGTGTGTGTGTGTGTGTGTGTGTGTGTGTGTGTGTGTGGATACATGGCATTACAAAAGAACGACCGTGACGATAGCAGGTGATCAAATGGAAACAACATATTGGGCTGGTGGCCATCTTGTTGTCTTTACTGTCTCACGACCATCACCCCAACAACAGTAGGTATACTCTTCTGTGACGAATGGGTTATGGAGAAAGGGTTTCATATGCAGTGTTTTTGTATCTCTCAAGAGCAGTTGAAAAAGTTTCAGTGATTGATCGGTCATGTGCAAGCTGTCAAAGATTGCAACTTAACGGTAGGAACAACAAGAACGTGCCACCAGGTAATTTTATTTCCTTTTGTTGCTGGTCTGTAACTCAGTGTGTTAACCTTATGGGTCTCTCATCTGTTTGCTATATATAGCTGTGACAGTGGCTGGCAGGGTGAGGACTGTAGTATGGCAGTGCAGGAGGTCCCCAGTCTGCTGGTGGAGGATTTCACTAACGGCTACATTGAAGACAGCTGGCTGAAGGTGGTTGGAGGAACTGTGACTAAACCTTGTCACATTCTGTCTTCTGGCAAGGCTCTGCACTTCACTGGGGTATGCTGGTTTGCTATGACTGGAAGCATGTAATTTTCTGTGTGGTGTAAAGGTGATATGCTATACCGTATAAGGGGTGATGAGCTGTGAAGCATAGGAGGAAAAAAGTCACTCTTGTCCAAAAGTAGGTGAGTTGCTTCTGTGACAAGGGTAAAGCAAGATTAAACTACGCCAAAAATAGAACTACGTGATGAGAAATGTATGCTGTGTTGTTTCCTTGTTTGATATTCTGGTGACTTTTCTCTTGTGAAGGGTTGTAACCGTGTGTTGGTGACACGAGATTTGAACCTGACTTCATCTATGCTGGTCCAGTTCTACTTCATGTTTGGTTGCAATACAGTACCAATGAGGCGTGACCAGGGAGTGTTGCTGGACTATTCTGCAGATGGAGGAATCACTTGGCTACCCATGGCTGAACTCCATTACAATTTATACCAGATGCCAACGTACGTTTGCATTTTCTATATCCATTTTGATAACAGTTTGGGCTGTAGGGATGGAACACTTCTTCCTTGGCTGTGAGGCTTTCAAATGAAACAGACTGTGGGTCTTTTTTGGAGGGGGGTTGTTTATTCATTCTTAATTAGTCATGATGTATCATTTACCTGGTCATTTCCAGTTTTCATAATCGATGAATACCAACATTACTGCACACATAACATAGGACCATCAGTTCAATGGGTCTTGATGTACAAAGCCAGACAGATCCATACATGATATGACTTATGGAACTGACATTTCAGCTTTGTTTTTCTGCAGGTTTATCAGCATCAAACTGCCCCCAGGTGCCAAGAAAGACAGCACACGGTTGCGGTGGTGGCAACCTCAGCATGGAGGTCATCAGGTCGGGGACTGGGTCATTGATGGTATTCGTGTTAACGGGGAGGAGGTCAACCCCACTCAGCTTTTCATTAATTTCACGTCAGGACTTGACTTCCGTGACATGGTCTCCATCGACAACATGAAGGTACATGTACTGCTGTACATAATGTTTCATTCATGTGCTGTCTCACTCTCACTCAGATTATTTCATGCCTTCTGCCTTCATGTGTTTGCAAAACCTCTGTAATTCATTTAAGATACACCTGTATCTTTAGGAAACTGATCCTGAAACATCATGACAATTCTGATGGTGATGTGTGTATGCTGTCACATACAGAAACGTTTCTTTGTTTCATTTTACTAGGTGGGAGAGTACTGTGGAGAGGAGGATGTTGCCATAGGAACCACACAGAATGGAGAGTGGTCCCAGCTGGTATCGCGTGAGGTCTATGTGTCTGAGGGTTACATGCTGCAGTATGTGGTCAACATTGGATGTGGTGAAGCACAGAACAAATCATTGCCGCCAGTACACATGCAGTACTCCACAGACCATGGCCTCACCTGGTCTTATCTCCAATCTTCTTGTCTTGAGGCCGGCATCCACTGTCCGCAGTATCCCAGCATGCCTAGTGTCATGTATGGCCATGCTTGGCCGGTGTGGGAGAGAACTATTTTGCCTTTGTATGGTCTGACATCATCTAAGTGAGTCTTGCATGATAGTTTAATTGTTGCTAAAAATAATTTGGTGTAGATATTATTTGGTTGAAAGTTCAAGTGCTCAAGTGTCTGCATGTTCTTATCTGTAGTTAAATCCATTGACTACAAGCAGATTCTCAAGACAAAAAGAACAGTCACTATATGAGTAAGTCAAGTCTGCATATCTGTGTCATCGTTGCCCCGTCTTTGATATCACCCTATGTGGTGGAACAGGACGTTAAACCCCCAAACACCCACCCACCCGCATATCTGTGTCTCATTCTGAGGAAGTATACATATATATAATTACTGTCCATCTCTTCAGTTTTACTGTTTTCATCCATACAGTTGCTACCACATAGGACATTTTTCTTTCTGTGACAGGTCGCCTTCCCCTTTCCCTTGGTCCAGCAACCTACATGCCCTGTTAGTATGGTCACCAGTGGAAGAATTTTGTTTTCTTTTATATCCCAACAGTGGTACCCGTTTCCGGTGGCAGCAGCTACCAGATGGTGGCCCAGAACCCACACAGTGGGCATTGAAGGATGTGTACGTGGGAAAGGCATGTCCCAACTACTGTAGTGGACACGGCTTCTGTCAGTACCCACACTGTGTGTGTGACGAGGGCTATACTGGAAGTGACTGCAGCAGTCTTGACGACCATGATGGGCTAGTGAGTCCACTTTGTCTCACCTCTTGCTCTGTGTGGAGATGTCTGCGCATGCGCTTGTGTGTGTGTGTGTGTGTGTGTGTGTGTGTGTGTGTGTGTGTGTGTGTGTGTGTGTGTGTGTGTGTGTGTGAAATGATACTCAGAAACATAACCAAACATTTCTGGCATTGTTTTTTTAAAAATTAATTTAAAACACACACACAAGCAAGTTTTCCACACTGTGAGCACTTCGTGTTTTTCTATGCTACATTTACAGACTCAGCTGCGCGAGACATTTCCGTATCCCTCAGTGAATGCCAGTCTGTGGGCGGTGATCCAGGGCGGGGCTGTCCAGGAGGCATGTCAGGTGCTGGTAGCGGACCCCGCCCTTGTCTTTTCTTTCAACGGTGTTAGACAAGCTTCCACTGTTGACCTTGACCTTCGCAATGCCAGGTGTGCAGCTCTGTTTTAATGTTTGCTGAAATCTGTCCTGAGCCCTTTTAGTTTCATTGTCACTGAGAAGCTTGAAACCATCAACAAGATCCACCTTCTTCAAGTCCATGAAGCCCACAGCAACTCCCATTGTTGATTTTCAAGTCAGGCATTGTGAGTGAAGACAGAAACCTAACTTGAGAAACCAGAAAAAATTCTGTTCCTGCCCACACCACCTGACATGAAGAAATGCTCCCCCCCCCCCCCCCCACACACACAAATCAGCAGTAGTCAAAGGGTTTTTTGGCTCCCTTGTGTAACAATGGGAGTCTATGTATTAACCCTCCGTCGTCTGTCTGTCTGTCTGTCTGTGTGTGTGTGTGTGTGTGTGTGTGTGTGTGTGTGTGTGTGTGTGTGTGTGTGTGTGTGTGTGTGTGTGTGCAGAAAACTTTAACGTTGTCATTTTCTCAGAATCTACAAACAGCAGAGGCACCAAACTTGGCATGCTGATAGACAACCACAAGACCTTTCAAAATATATCATTTTGAATGACCTTGACTCAAGGTCAAGGTCACTAAAGCGCTCTGTTTGAAAATTTTACATTGGCATTTTCTCGTAATCTACAAACACTAGAGGTTTTCAACTTTGCATGATGACAGACATTGATAAGAACTTTACAGATGTACATGTAGTCAGTGGCCTTGTGTCAAGGTCAAGGCCATACAAGCTATTTTTGTGAAACCTTAACATTGGCATTTCCTCAGAAAAAACAAACAGCAGAGGTGCCAAACCTGGCGTGCTGATAGACAGTGATAAGACCTATGCACACATGCCATCTTAAATGATTTTGACTCAAGGTCAAGGTCATTAAAACAGTCTGTTGGGAAATTTTACATTTGCATTTTCCCAGAATCTAGAAGGATCAGAAGCCTCAAAATATGTGTGATGATTGACATTGGCAGCACCTTTACAGACATACCTGTGCTCAGTGACTTTTAGTCAAGGTCAAGGTCATGCAAGCGGTTTTTTTTTTTTTGGAAACTTTAACCTTGGCATTTTGTCCAAAACAACAAACAGTAGAGGCACCAAACGAGGCATGATGATAGACAGCAATGACACCTACCTTTCTGAATGATCTTGACTGAGGTCAAGGTCATTAAAGCTGTCTGTTATGAATTTCAACATTTCCATTTTCGGGGGAACTACAAATACTAAAGGCATCGAACTTGGCATGATGATAGACATTGATGAGATCTCATTTGAATGACCTTGACCAAAGGTCAAGGCCATACAAACTGTTTCGGGGAAAATTGTAATATTCCCATGAACTCAGAGCGCCAGAGACACTTTACTTGGCATGATAATGGATAGTGATAAGAGCTTTACATACATACTCTTGTGAATGACCTTGACCTGTGTCACAAGGGAGCCATGGAGGCTTCTGCCTCTCTAGTTTGTACTGGTTCAGGTTCACTCTTTCTGTCTCAAAGATGCTGTGAGATTTGTTTCTCACTATGTTCATGAGAATCATATTTGCCTATGGAAAATGTTTCCTGCTGTGTTACTGAAGATATTTTGTAGTGATGTCAAATGAATGTCAGGCATCCGACAACTGTAGTCTGGTTTCATGTTCTTCTCCATTGCCAGGTTTGTTATGTACACAGCCCTGGTAGGAGGACAGAGTGGTGAAGGAGGGTGTTTCAGGCCAGACAGCAGTGACCATAATGTGTATCTACAGTATTCTGCGGATGGAGGTGTGCCAAAACAGTATCTATTTTCTTATGATAGTATAAGGTTAAACAGCTTTTATTTGCTTAACTTGTAACCACTTCACAGTCATTACCGTTTCCTTTTCTAGCGTACAGTAGACCCTGCCAAGGCGGACACCTGTATAAGCAGGACAAAAATATCCCCATCCAGTTTCACTATATAGTTGCCCTGTCAAGGCAAACACCTGTATAACACAGATACGGACAGCCTAAACCTGTCCCTAGCGAGCCTGGTCCCTGTGAATGCCGGACACTCGCGTCCGCTATCACTAATCCCCCCTTTGGTTGATCTTCACATTCTCGGGTGAACGCGGTCCCCCAGCGTGACTGACGTGCCTGCCAACTCGATCGGGCAACACCCGTCATGCATCACAAGGTTGCAATGCGGCAGCTGGTTGCTTTAATAGAAAGCAATGATCGCGGGTTTGTAAAGCGATGGGGCGCTGCTGTCGGTACAACTGTGGATGGTTTCCAGTGGACATCCGTTACTGATAAAAAAATAAATAAAAGACTGATGACTGCCCTTTCCCATGCTTAGGTGTTTGTTTGTATTGATCTGCAAAGACTTCTGATGGTAAGTTTCTCTCTCATTTGGCCTCTCAGACTGTTTGGAATAAGGTGTGTGTGTGTGTGTGTGTGTGTGTGTGTGTGTGTGTGTGTGTGTGTGTGCCGACTACATAGAGGATAAAAGAAGGTTATCGCATACAAACTGTGACACTGTGCATTAACAAAAAGGCTGCCGCATACGAACAGTGACACTACGTGTTCAGAAAAAGCCTGGTGCAGACAAACTTTGACAGTGTGTGTGTGTGTGTGTGTGTGTGTGTGTGTGTGTGTGTGTGAGAGACAGACAGACAGACAGAGAGAGAGGTGGGGGTCGGAATGTGAGGGAGAGGGCTTCGCCTGATGCTTCAAGAGGGGAAGGGTGAATAGCTCTGCTCAGCGTGTTGGGCCTGTTTAATATCTTGAGTTGAATAATGTACATGCAATGTTTGGGAACTGAAAGTGGAAGAATAAACACACATTTAAATTCAGTTTGATGGCTGGCATTCTGCCTTCCCTCTGCATGCTGTGTGAGCTATGTGTGAGCTGTGCACACTAGTGTTGGTTTCGTTTCACATCATTTACTGGTTGGCTTTAACCCTGATCTGTCCCACTGCACAGGCTGGATACCTGTCCAAGGCAAACAATTTGACTCGATCCCTTGGGTGTCCGCCATATACAGGTTTTACTGTACAAGAATTATTATTAGGCATTACTAAAGACATTGAAAGGCATCAGTCTCCTTGCCAAACCTTGTAAGTGCAATGATAATCACAAAACACATATAAGGTTTGGTGCGGAGACTGAAATTTTGAATACAGTTTTACTCTGTATTTAGGCGTTTGGTGTGTGGACTGACTGTTCACAGCTTGATTTTTGGTTCGCAGACTTTGTGTATCTGTCCATTCTGTACTCCATACAGGTATTCACTGGCAAACACTACACATCCTGGACCACTCTCGCTACACCGCCCCTCATACAGACTACATCCCCCTCCCTCAGAATGCTCGTACCCACAGCACTCGCCTCCGCTGGTGGCAACCCCCTGCTTCTGATGGCAAACCTCGGCCTGCATGGGGCATTGATGATGTGCTTGTTGGTGGATACGAGATAAACCCAAGTTCTTTCCATCAGCCATTTGACCTTGATACTCCACAACAGGTAGGTGCTGTCCTATGGTCTAGACAACAGCCCTGCAGAAAATAACAATATTGCAGTATGGAACAGAACCATGATACGGAAACATGCATCAGTGTGTACCATGTGAAATGGATGACAGTGTGTGAGACAAGTATACTGTCTGTCTGTAGGATGACCCTGGAGTGTGGGAGTTCCATCCCCATGGATCAGTCGTGACAGATGTGTGTGCCAGGGAGGAGCAAGCCTTGGCCTGGCCAGAGAGTCAGGAAGGGGAAACAGTTGGGGAACGCAGCTTTACAACGACCCAGCTCATCATACAGACGGGATACATGCTGCAGTTTAAGGTGACGTTTCTATACCACATACATGTTCATAGAGTGGAATGAGACATACAGCATGATGGCAGTATCCATTTGAATGTGTCGTTGGTGAAGTAATGATTACAGAGTCCAGCAAGGGAGGGGATGAGCAAACACTGCTTACAGTTTGATTGATGGGTGCTCTCGATGTGACCAGGAAGAATGAATCAAATGTTTTGGCTCAGGTACAGATGCAGTGGAGACGCTGACATCTATTTTGACATAGTTTTGGCCATGAGCAACAGAATTTCATTTAAATTATCGTAATTCACTGATTGAATGTCTAGAACAGGTGTCACTGTGTGTGATGTGCAGATAGTGGTTGGCTGCAGCCAGTATTACAACTTCTGCCACTCACTGGCGCCAGTACGACTTGAGTTCAACAAAAACCCAATAACCAACAGCTGGGATGTGGTGCAGCCCCTATGTCTACCTGACTCCAGTGACAAACGTGCCGAGTGCCGTCCCCACATTCACCATGATGCCAGCATTTACAGCGTCTCTCAACACCCCACCTGGGCTCGCATCACCATGGAGCTGCCAGAGAAAACACATTCCAGGTCAGTGTCTACCAGCAGCCGAGTAGGCATGTGAAAGGATGATTGCTGTTTGTTTTGCAGAGAGTGATGATCATTATCTACTTTTCCATAAACTATTTTCAATGTGCCTCTTGAGACTGGATACTGATATACTAACAGGTGTAACCTGTGTTTTTTTGTTTTTCAATTTAAACTTTGTGAAAATTGTCTTCACAAACACTGTGAACAGTGTGCATAAGAACTACAGGGGTGCCTTCGTTAGTGGTGTTGGTTTTGATGTCAGTTTGAGGGACAGTGATTCAGGTTATGCTCATAGGTTTCATGTATGGGTTCTTTACTCAGATCAGGCTGTTTCTGTGCATGACCTTTTACATAGCTTGTGCACATTTCTGCAGACTAGTATGGCAGTGTGCCATTCTGTGAATAACACTTCTTCATAATCACCCCCCAGCACTACACGATTCCGCTGGCGTCAGGAGAGTGAACCTGGGCAAGAGCAGCCATCTTGGGCAGTTGATGATATATATGTGGGAGAAAAATGTCCTGACATGTGTAATGGACGCGGGGACTGCCAGTATGGGATCTGTCATTGTGACAAAGGATACTATGGTGAGCGACTATGTATGTGATGCTTCAGTTCCTCCTCTGTTAACCCTTTTAGTTTACATGTCTGTTGTTGATCCCTGGAACACCAGGCTTGCTTTCATGAGCAACCACAGTGAGGAAAGTATCATTTAATCTTTGTGCCTTTAGTCTTTAGGAATTAACTAATTCCCCAAAGGGCAATTTATCTGTCACTTGTTATACAATTGCTATACATGGACCCCTCCCTAAAACAACTCAGTTACTGTAACACATACTGTTCACACAGGGCCAACCTGTCTCCCTCAGCGCAAGCGCCTGCTGAAACGAATGTTTGAATCATTTGAGGGTGGCATTTTCTCTGCACACTGGCACACAGTGTCTGGAGGCAACATTGGCTTTGGATGTGGAGCGTTGCTGCCCTATGCACATGGCAAGACACTTTACTTCAATGGATGTGGCATGCGGCAGGCTGTCACCACAGAACTGGATACCACATACGCTTTGTGAGTGACTTCTTGACAACTTCACATGCTGTTTGCATGAACCAAAAAGGATGTTATACTGCTGTTCCTTAAGGCCGTTCTTAACCGGGCGAACCACCAGTCTGGTGAACTTGTTCGGCGAACTGTGTATTGTATACGAACAGGGCAAGCGCACGCACGTACATAGTTCCAGAGGTTCGGCCGGACTAGTTCTCTTTCTTAACCGACCGTTAATGATATGCATACGTCATCGCCCGAACGAGGCGGACTCGGAAGTTGAGACAATCGTAAACAACCAAAATGGGCGCCTTCGTAGATCGAGACGACCAGGCATTTGCGGTAGTTATCGTTTTGAGTGAACTCTTGGAAGCCGAGGAAGAGGAGATAAGAGGAAAAGAGCACAAGAGAGGGAAATGTGAAGTGAGCCGATAGCCGCTATGCCGTCCGCCATTTTCCTCAAGTTTGTACATGCGCACAACAGCTCTCCCCGAGCAACCAATCAGAGCGCAGGATCGGCAAAAGGATCGCAAGGGTTCCCACGACACACTCTGCAGTCCTCGAACCTAGTTCGCCGAACCTTTCGAACCAGGGTTTCCGCACAAGTATTTGCTCCGTTAAGAAACAACGTGCGCGAACCTAGTTCGCCGTACTCTCCAAACCTAGTTCGCGAACCAAAAGTCTGCCCGGTTAAGAACGGCCTTTAGGTGTCCTGTCCCAAGATTTGTTTTCAGTACTCATACCACAACTAACACTGTGCTTTGTTGACAGGAAGGTGATTTTTGTCCTGCAAATTGGATGCCAGGCCCAGACTGACGACTGCAATGTGCGCATAGGCGAAGGTCCGGATTACAGAGGGGTCTTGCTGCAGTACAGTCATAACGCGGTCAGTAGGGACAGTTTTTCTCAAATTCCTATCTTTTGGTCTCTTTAGGTTCCCCGTAGGGTGGCTGTTGTGATCATTACCACTGTTGGCCAACTTGATAAAGAAAGCCTGGTATTCATGTTGCAGGGTGCAGAGTGGCATTTGCTGGCAAGGCATGACCCAAAAGATTTCCTTAGACCACAGCGTGCAGCGTATGACTTACCAGAAGAGGCACGAAGAGCTGGTGTTCAGTTGCGCTGGTGGCAACCCATGCATGACGGTGCAGGCTTTGACCAGTGGGCAATTGACCACATTGAAATTATATCGTAAGTATATAGTTATGAATCCATAAAAATGCATGATGACATCCATTTGCTTCTTTTCCACACAGATCAGACAATTACAGCCAGTAATTACAAATGTGTGAAATCATGATGTGGCTAAAAGTGAACTTACGATGTTGGCAATATTTTCCATCATATCATTTTCCTATTTTCTTTTCTCCCCAGGGGTCACAGGAGGCAATACAACAACAGACGGTATAGAGGCTGACCAAAGACACAAGACTTCTGACAGCTATGATTTCACAACCACAGTCCAGTGACTGGCAGCTTCTTGTACAGGGATGAAGTTGTAGCACCACATTAAAAACCACAGTGGCTCCCACTGTGTATGTGCATCAGTCAAAAACTGAAAAATCACTTGATGTGTGAGGGTCATGCTATTTACCGGAAATGCTGTAAACTTTAACACCCTAAGGCAGATGTACGATACAAGCCTGAGCGCAAAAACAAAAAATGCCTGTCGTACATGACTGTACTGACCTGAGACCACCACAACCCAAGTAAATGGATGTAAAAACAACTTTTGCTGTGTAGAATGTTCATTTTTCTTTCACAAACATAAATACCATACCATAAAGAACATGGATGTCAGGCTGCAAAATAAAATGTTTGGGGAAGGGGGTGGAAGAGATGCCAAGTGTTTCTGTCATATGTTTTGCAGTGCTTCCAGCAAATAGTAGGACCTGATATGTAATGCTGTTATCCTGTAGTTATTGTAGTATAAAACATTCACAACATTCTGTGCTTATTTCCAAATGTTACACTCCTTGATGTACATAAGCTTTATTTCCAGCAGCTCTGTTACTGATATTATGCTCAGAGCAAAGGAACCCCTGAACAACATGTACACATAACAATGATACTACAGGCTCTGTTCATGCTCACCTTGCATAATATGCACATTTGTAACACATTCACAGTTACAGAGGTGTAAGCAAGAGACACTTTCGCCTGCTGAACATTTGGCAATTGTGTGTGACATTGTTGGTTTCAAGCCTGCATAGTCAGTTACAAGGAATCAAATCCTAACCAAACTTTCACTGCAAAAATGATGTACACACATTTGTTTGAAACACAATGACCGCTAATTAACTGACAGAAGCATGTACATTAGTAAATGTATTCAGTATAATATGCCACATTTATATCAGTAGACAGTTTGAAGGATTTGGGGTTAACTATAACACTGATACATCTGATCAGAGCCCAATCACTGAAAGACATTGGCTTGCATTCATAAGCAAATACTTTACATGTAATAAATTATTTTGGACTGGTGTTTGCAGGAGAAAAGGGTGAAAGGGAAAACAATAAAGATCACTGTATTTTCTGGCTGTTTCCAGTACCACTGCATAATCACTCAGGCAGCAGGTCAGCTTTAAACACAGAACAGAAAAAAATCTACTCCATGCAATTTGCAACCTGACATTGTATTAACATAAGATTTTAGCATACACCTTGTAAAACACAACTTCACATACACAAACACATGTGTAGACTTCAGCCCTGCTGTCTGTAACCATGAGATAAGCTTGACGCACACTGATACTCGACATCAGTGTGCATAATGCTGTAGAACTTGTAATGTGATGACCGCACCTGCCAAGATCTGGGAACAGCATGTACGGAGATTGATTGTATCACAGTATGTCCATTACATCAGTGGGGTCTGCTTCAGGTCACCAGTTCATAGTACTTGAGTGTCCTCGGGTCGTAGTAGCAGTTGAGATTGGGGTCAAACATCAGATCCAACTCTTCATCTTCAGCTCCACAAGCTGCTGCTGTAAAACCACACAACCAACAATCAACTGCAAGATAATGGCAAGATATATTAAAACTGTTGTTGGAAGAATAAATTTTACATCTAAATTTCAATTCCTCTGTAATGACTGTTGAACAATACCATGAAATACACCAGAAAATCATTTGTTTTTCAAGCATCTGATAAGAGTTGAAAGAAGTCACTGGACTGTCAATCTCGGGGGCAAGTTTCAGTGCAACAGAGTGCCGTATCCTGAAGGGCCTGATGATACCTGGTGTATTTACAATGGCTTGTACGTTCACATTCTAAATATGCTTGAACACTTGGAAGTTTCAACATCTTTACCACTGTAGTGTATGTTGACTGACCTGTGTGGTGGTCAGGTGTTGCCTCATTCAAGTCCTCAAACTGTCCTTCCAGTGTGCCCTGTAGATCTCGGTCTGAAGGCAGGATGATGGGTGGGCTGAACACACTACTCCAGTCCCTACATACACAGCCCATCATATTACATAGCACAGACCATAAGACCCAGACAATGAGTGAATGGTGTTTATTATACAAGTGGAAATGTATGAGTGGTGTGCTGATATATCTGAATGCACTCAACAACCAACCTGGGATTAGATGATGTGAGTGTGTCACTGCTGAGTCGAGATTTCATTTCATCCTGGTAATTGTGTGCCATCTGATTGGGTGCCTGTAACACATCCAGTGCAGCTGTTTGTTACCATCAACAGCAGGCTGTGGAGAACAGCAGCACCTAAAGAGCAGTACACTGTACAATCCCATCCACCTGCTAGAGCAGTGGTTGTTTTGCTGTTATTATTACCCTGTTATCATTTCTGACTGCTGGTAATATTTCCGTGCTCGCTACAAACCCTTTTATAAAATCTACCATTCAAAATCTGCACAGATGCAGATAATGTTCCTCTGAAGAGAAAAAAGCAATCTAAGGCACAAAACTGAACCTGAAAGCTGCTTTTGCTGAAGCATTTCCAATTAATATTTTGAGAAGGAAGTTTGAGAGACAAATGAAACACAAGGCACTGCATGACTCACTGGAGCCTTCCAAGTGCTAAAACTGGTGTCATCATCACTGGTAGTGGCTGGAGACTCGCTGTACACATGCTGACTGGCACGCACCACTGGACCTGCATGGGGCTGGTTACGATGTGTGGAGCGTGTCCCTGAAGGGCCTGCAGCAGGAGGTGGGGATACATCCTCCAGCTCTTCCTCTTCCTGTCGCCGCATACTGGCCAACATGCGCGCTTCAAATGATTCTGTTACCTCTGCCATCTGGTACTTAGTGTGGTCATATGCCTTCTGCCATGCACACACAAAACCACAAACATCATATCACTGTCTGCTCTTTAGTGAGATTGTACACTTCTTGTGTAAGAAACAAAATGGTGCCATCATCCTACATCCAGGGGTAGAAATGACCAAGGATGAAGAAAGAGGAACTTTTTTGTTGGTGTAGTGGTGAAGCCATAGCCGTCTGCTAGGTGGGTCCGGGGACATGCTCCCCCAGAAACTTTTTAAAAATTTAGATAATAATAATAATAATTATTGTATAGGCGCTTTACCCAATTTCGTAAATCGGCTCAAAGCGCCGCGAACTGAACCCAACACGCACGCTCACGTGAATAACATGCATTCTCTCACACACTGGACATAAACACATTACAATCACGTGGTGTGAAGGGTCAGCTCAGCTATTTAATTTTTTTCGGAATTTAGAATTGCATTTATTTTTCAAATTTGGTGGGCTGAACATTTCCAAAGCAGAGGGGGAGGAAGCCGGAGTACCCCCGGCGATCGGCCCGAATGAACGGTGCCACGTACGAGAAGGAAAAATTCTTTGCCCCGAGTGGGACTCAAACCCCCGACCTCTCGCATTGGTGACAAGTCTCTTAACCACTAGACCACCGACCGTGCAGTCATTTTAAGTGCATCATTTTCACTACACGTTGAAGAACTGCACTGACTCAAATGAGGCAAGACATGCTATTTTATTTTCATTATCTGAGTTCTTCAACTCACTTCTTCATTCACAGAATCTCACACTGCAAAAGCACACAAAAAAGACTTGCACTGACCCTGAAACACCATGCTTCCAATACCAAAGAATGGAACAAGCGGATTTTGTTTGGCCTTACAGAGTGGTGAAGTTATAGACGGCCGACTTTATGTTCAGTTCTAGCACAACGCGATCTCAGCCGGTACAGCCATTTTTGGCACCTGCACTGACATGGTAGAAAATGCCAGTCCTGGTTGTAAAGCCGTCTGAGAATCTGATTATGTTTCTCCTAAGTGCAGGTGAGCTTGTCTGCTCCCATTGCCTAGCGTTTTTGTTTTTTTTTCACCCCTCCTGCATAAAATTTGTCTCTCTGCTTGACGACCATACAGCCTGTGATGTTGTAAAAACAACTTCTGCCCTCAAACAGACTGGAGATCGGCACCGTTTGAGAATTTAGCTGTTTGAATTTTTTATTTTTTTATTTTTTTTTGGGGGGGGGGGGGGGGGGATTTTTTTTCCCCAGGCAGAAATGGATGTCACAACTGTGGTACCGCGGAGAATTTCGACCCCTGCACATCTCATATTGTGCTCTGATACTTAAAGCAAAGTAAGGTTTAAAATGAAAAATTTCAAACTTCGTGTGTGTGCTTGTTTTGCTCTTTTAGACAGGATCAAAACTAAGGATACATACATCATAAATCACTTACGTCCGATTGTCTGCTGGTATGTGTATTCTCCTCAAAATGTGGTTTGATTTCACGAAGTGATTTTCGACTGCGGCGCACTGGAGTCTGGCTGGCTGTCACTTTGTCCTTCCCTGCATCACCTCGACTACTAACACCACCATACAGGCTAGGGTTGAAAGGAGGCCGCTTGAAGTCAGGGCTGACAGATGCTTTGGGAACATTGGCATTCCTTCCTCTCGGGCCCCCAGTTCTCTCTGTCTGGCCAGCACTGACCCTGCCAATAGCAGTTTCACAGTCAGCTACTAACACAGACACAACATACATGTGATGAAAATGGGAAAGAGAAAAAATTACAAAAAGGAGTATTCGCCACCACTGACTTTGTTTTGGGACTCCCCGAGGCAGATGTTCCACTGTGTGGCCGTGAACCTTGCCCCCCACGGTGCTTGTGGTAGTTGTCATCATCATCGCTACTTGTTATACTGTGGAAGTCATCTTCAGGCCTTGCACCACGTGAGGACATGATCTCTGAAGTGGAACGGCGTACATTGGATCGAGAAGCTTTTGCATGGCTTCGCTTGCTCTGGATAGAAAAAAACAACATGAATTCTAAAGCTACTTATAAGTAAGCGCTCTTGCAATCAGTAAGTCGGTGTTGTGTTTAGCGAAAAAAAAGCAAAGCAAAAACCTCTATGACTTAAGTGTGACCTTGATCTTCAGGGCAGTTGACTCACGAGGGAAGTCAGAAAAGCCTTGCTACTGATGCTGTTAATGATGACTGTAGTAAGTTCAGTGTTTGTGGCGACCATAGTTTATGAGACAATGTTAATACTTTGCAGATACGTCAGTTTCAAACATATTTGTTGAAAGGAGGTCAAACGTTCAAATGTGCAGCTAAATGAAAATGTTGGCAAAGTTATAAAAAATCTTACTAGAAAAAAAAAAAAGAAACGAGGAAGCATAACATAAGGAAGCAACATACTGGCTCTTGATCAGCAGTCCCAGGTGAAACATTCCTATGGGGGGCCAGCATGGGACGTGACACGAACAGATGGAGCTTGTTGGTGTCACTTGAACCCTCACTGAAAACCAAAAGCGGTCCTACTAATATGATAAAAAATACAGAGTTTCTCAGTGTTGCTGATGCATCAGCATATACATACATGTTACTGTTACACATTTTGTCTAAAGCAACCTAGTGCAAACAAAGTATACAGTGTCAGTTACATGTACACAGATTTTCAAATGATTGCTAAGTACTGTTGGTTGGACACTGCTGGATGTGAAAAAGGATAAGTGATCTACCAGAAGGCAAAAGCTGTATGGTAAGCAAATGACAGATGTGAAGGAGAATTGTGGTAATGCTGACCAGTGTGATAAAGCACCACTTACTCATCACTCTCCTCATACTCCCCAGGCTGTGAGCTTTCTGTGCCACTGTCTGAGCTCATCCCGTCACCATCAGCATTGGCTCTCAACAGCGCTATCACATCACTCACAGAGTCCTGAACCTCTCCCACTTGACCTGTGCAAGCACAACTAACAATAAATCACCAGAATGGCACAGACTCTCAGCCACAGGCACAGTCCTGACATCCACTATGAGTGAAATCTCAGCAAAATTCTACTCTTTGGTCCATTTACTGACTTAAAGGCTCAACAACCGACAGTATACTGCCGGCACGCATGCGCAGACGTGTCTATCCGCATATGGAGAATGGGCGGGGCTTGTCTATAAACGGCACACGCACGTGGCGATGGAATGTAAACATGCAAAGTTTTAACTTGCTTGATAACCGTATCAATGTCCTGTATCTCCTCCTCGCAGGAAAAGAAAACCTTTCTTTTTTATGATAGTTTGTACCCCGCGGCTCGGCCGCTCTCAGATGATATTTCAGCTGTTCGACCACCTCACGGCTGTGACTATAGTCAGTCTGCTTAGCCAACTGCGTCAGTACTGACTTTCAGTTTGTGATATTGTCAGTACTGACGCAGTCAGTCTGCTTAGCCAACTGCGTCAGTACTGACTTTCAGTTTGTGATATTGTCCGGCCAAGGTCACAGAAACAGTCGTGTTTCAGTCAAATGAGTTTCAAGTCACAAATCGTGTACACATTAAAACTTAGCCACCAGGCTTTACGGTACAAGACCGACTGAGCACGAGACGGCTAGGACAATCAGTGGCGATGAACGCTTGAATTAGGCGCTAAAAGCCAACGGCCTGGGGGGGGGGGGGGGGGGGGGGGGGGGGGGGGGGGGGGGGTGGGATCAGTGTATTGCCTTCCCGTAGGGGAGGATGCATTTGGGATAGCTATTGGATTGTACAGCGTGTGTTTTTGTTGCTAAGTGTGTTTTCATGGGTGGCACCCCTAACACAAAAGTGAGTATGTCCCTATCATTTGGTCACGATCACATACAGAGGCCCAGTCAAGGTTGGCTATCAAGTATTTATCATGGTGTTCCACAGATTCACTAACGGTTTACAAAACCGAAACTATGCAGGTGTCCCTGGAGGTACCCCCGGTGCCGAAGCGTTGACAACAGCGGAAGCGGGACCGCGTTGAACCCACTCAGTCGTGGGAAATTTTACAAAAATTGGCGGACTTTTCAGTGCCGTGTCCTTTATTCTTTGGGTTTTAAACTCCAGTCCTCTCAGATCTCTGCGATGAATTTTTATTTGACTCTGCACGCAATTTCGGCGAGGAAAAAGAGGATGCTGTTAGAGAACAGTTCGAAAAGAATGAAAGAATACGGCATCAGTTGAAACTGACTAATCTCAGTGACCAGCAGTGAGGCCCCGGGTGGGAAGTGCCGCCGAAAGGAACGAGCAATTGTCGAAGTTATTCGCTGTTCTTTGTGGTGTGGGATTGTTGGGTTAGTTTCTGGTGGAGCATGGCAGGATTGTGTGCAGTCACAGGAGCTGGCCCGAAGTGTTTGTGTCGAACTTGCAGCTGTAGTTTCTGTTCAGCAAAGACGGTAACGGTGTATCAGTCAGTTTCGCTCGGCTGGCACTGAAACCGCCACGGTTCTGGCAAAACAAGACCGTGGAGTGTGAAAGTTTTGTTTTTGTTGCCCCTGTGTGACGGTGAGCCGTCAGTCGTGGCTGGGACATGGCCTTCAGACATCACACGTACGCAACTGACATCCGTAAAAAGATGTACAAAAATTCTTGAGTGATGGAGGGATGAAATGCATGGCGGCGTGATTCATTGTGTACGATATGCGCAAGAAACCTTGTGCAGTGACACGGGACAACATTGATGGGAGTGTAGTGGACGTGATATAGCGGAGTGTGTTCACAGACTTGTTCGGGAGCTTTATCCAAATCGCGCAGGCATTCCATACATGGGACATTCATGGTGCTAAAGGTCAGTGAAGTTTGTTTTCATTTGGTGTCGCTTGTTGCATGTGAAAGGAATGATGTTCTGCCTCTTCAGTCTCAGTTCTCTGTGTCAGTACGACATGCTGTGCTGTGAAACACACGTGGGGTTACTATTATTGTCTGACGGACGTGTCAGTAGCTGACGTCACGCTGATACGCTCCGCCTTGATCGGTTTAAATTCTATCCGCTTCCAAGGTTTGGTCATTCATAAAGGCCGCTAGACTATTTTTTCCGCCTAAACTGGGTTATGGTTAGGAGTCTTGGTGTGAAACGCGCATTCTTGCAGACTATCAAACTCACAAACCGCTTTGTTGCCGGGCAATTTCAGAAAAAACCTGCTCTGACGTTACCCTGTCAAACATTTGAAAGAAACTGCTTCCGTTCTTTCCGTGCGCTATTTATACCCCTGTTGAGCCTTTAAACATGCAGGCTAAAATGCTCCATGATCCAAACAGAGGAAAAGTGTGTAGCATTTAGTGACAAAGTGGCAAAGCCACGAGCGCGCACCTGCAAAGACAGATTTTTGTTGTTGTAGAAAACACTAAAATCTGTGCAGTTTCGTGCATTTCAGCATTAAGTGCTTCAGAAAAAGAAAAACTTTTTTTTTTTTTTTTTTTTGGGGGGGGGGGGGGGGGGGGGGGGGGGGGGGGGGGGGGGGGGGGGGGGGGGGGGGGGGGGGGGGGGGGGGGGGGGGGGGGGGGGGGGGGGGGGGGGGGGGGGGGGGGGGGGGGGGGGGGGGGGGGGGGGGGGGGGGGGGGGGGGGGGGGGGGGGGGGGGGGGGGGGGGGGGGGGGGGGGGGGGGGGGGGGGGGGGGGGGGGGGGGGGGGGGGGGGGGGGGGGGGGGGGGGGGGGGGGGGGGGTGGGGGGGGGGGGGGGGGGGGTGGGGACTTTTAGAATTTGACTAAAATCTGTGCAGTTTGGTGCATTTTGGCATGAATTTAAGTAGGGGGAACATTTTTAGCCAACGTGGAAATCCGCCGAAAGGTGGAAGATTTTAAGCCCTGAAACATATGATAGTGATCTCAACAGGATGGCTGTGAACACTTCAAGGTGGACAGGGGACAGACAGGGAATCCATCATCCAAATTATTTGTTTCTAGCTGCACAAGCCGCCCACAACAGTGAAGTAAATCAATACCTCTGTATTGAAGGCTTCGTCTGTCCTGGCTGTTGATGGCCTGCTGGTCCCCGCTGCGCTGAACACTAGTTACGGTGTCCTTGTGAGGCTCTGTTGCTGAAGCCACAGGTGACCGTGTAATTGTGGATGAGGAAGGTGGGGAAATAGTTGTGGTTGTCTTGGAGCTGATGCCACTGTCAGTTGCTGGTTCTTCTGTCAAACCAAACAAATGGCTTTGAACTGAACTGAACTGAACACTGCCAATATTTAGTTTCCCTAAATCAATATGTATGCTTTCTAAAAAGCAAGGCCTCTCCCAACAAATAGTTCCTTGTACATCTCAACACTCACCAGTAGAATATGTACAGTCATGAGGTGGGAGAAATGCACGTCTGCAAAATTACTCAAATGCATGAACAGGAAAGTAATCTAGCAACTAGAGAGGCAGCAGCCTCCATGGCTCCCTTGTGACATGGGTAGAGTTCATTCAAAAGAGTATGTTTGTAAAAATCATCAAGCCAAGTAAGGTGTCTCTGGTGTTTCTTAATTAGTTCCTGGCAATATTACAGTTTTACCTTAAACTGTTTGTATGGCCTAGACCTTGGGTCAAGGTCATTCAAATGAGATATCATCAATGTCTATCATTATGCCAAGTTTGAAGCCTCTAGTATTTGTAGTTTCTCCAAATACGGTATATTGAAATTCACAACAGACAGCTTTAATGACCTTGACATTGAGTCAAGGTCATTCAAAGTGGTACGTATGCATAGGTATTATCGATGTCTATTGGCATACCAGGTTTGGTGCCTCTGCTCTTTGTAGATTCTGAGAAATTGCCAATGTTAATGTTTCACAAAAATAGCTTGTACGGCCTTGACCTTTACACAAGGCCATTGAATACATGTATATCTGTAAAGTTCTTATCAATGTCTATCATCATGCAAAGTTTAAAATCTCTGGTGTTTGTAGATTCCAAGAAAATGCCAATATAAAATTTTCAAACAGACAGCTTTAGTGACCTTGACTCAAGGTCAAGGTCATTCAAAATGATATATTTTTTAGAGGGCTTGTGGCTGTCTATCAGCATGCCAAGTTTGGTCCTTCTGCTGTTTGTAGATTCTGAGAAAATGCCAATGTTAAGGTTTACTGCAGAAATGTGGAAAATAGCTTGTACGGCCTTGACCTTGACAAAAGGCCATTGAATACATGTATGTCTGTAAAGTTCTTACCAATGTCTATCATCATGCAAAGTTTACAATCTCTGGCTTTTGTAGATTCCAAGAAAACGTGAATGTAAAATTTTCAAACAGACCGCTTTAGTGACCTTGACACAAGGTCAAGGTCATTCAAAATGATGCATTTTGAAAGGTCTTATGGTTGTCTATTAGCAGGCCAGGTTTGGTGCCTCTGCTGTTTGTAGATTCTGAGAAAATGCCAATGTTAAGGTTTACTGCTGAAATGCGGAAAATAGCTTGTACGGCCTTGACCTTGAAACAAGGCCATTGAGTACATGTATATCTGTAAAGTTCTTATCAATGTCTATCAGCATGCAAAGTTTAAAATCTCTGGTGTTTGTAGATTCCAAGAAAATGCCAATGTAAAATTTTCAAACAGACCGCTTTAGTGACCTTGACCTTGAGTAGAGGTCATTCAAAGTGATATATTTTGAAAGGTCTTAGGACTCTCTATCAGCAAGCCAAGTTTGGTGCCTCTGCTAGCAGTGTATCTCCTACAATGCAGGCTGCCTACTTACCACCAATTGATCCTGCACTAGACACCCTGTCCTTGCTGCTGTGACGGCCGTTGCTGGTAGCACTGCTGCTGCCCACTGCTCCACCCGCCACACTCTTCACACGGTGATAACGTCGCACGCGGTCATTTGAAGGCTCTCTTGGTGGGTGGGGGGTAACTAGTTGAGAACCATTCACCCCTGCAGCAACAAACACCAAGTTACTGACATATGTTTAACAGAAAACAGCACATGCAAAATGAATGGAACAGACTGACACATGCCATCTTTAAGTATTGATAAACTACAGCACCATATTTTGGTTTGCTCCCTTTGTACTTTGCATTTAATCCCATTATGTGTATTCTGCTCTTGAAATACGAATGAGTGAAATGCATAACAGCAAAATTCAATATCCACACACACACACACAAAAAACCCCAGTATCCACTCACCATTGATGGCAGAGCTATCTGCCTCCTCCTGTGTGTGAGGCTCTGAGTGCTGTCGAGAGAAAAACGTAGCCAGTGACTGTCCAGAGGTGATGGGTTTTGCAGATCTTGCACTTGTGTCCTTGTGCCCTGTCCTGGAGGTCAAGACGCCCTCTTGGCTTGTCACGCTGTCTCTGAGGTCTCGCACAGACCCACTACCCACTGATCCTGTTAGAATTAAACGAGGAATGGCACTCACATGACACATCAAGTAGTACAAGCAACATCCTGTAAATTAACATTACATGTTCTACAGAATCTGGATCTGAAACAAACTGCACTGTTTTTGAAAAGCTGAATAAAATGGATGAGATGAACACATGAACATCTACTTACCATCAGGATGAGACAGACTAGACCGAAAACTTCTGTTTGTTGTTGAGCCCTGCAACAACAACAATAAAACAGTGAAGGAATAAAGACCACATCACCCAACAAACACTGCTTCCGACACACTGGCATGATGTCACTGGAAGTATGCTGGAGTATCGATTCAGTTACTTTCTATTATATCATGTATACTACACTATGACATATTAAATAGCGTGGTAAACTTTGCCTCATCTCCACAAATCAACTATGATGCATCATTTACTGTTCAGTGTAAGAATAAGTTAACCTCAGCAAGTGATTCATGTCACTCACCGTAACACCCACACACACACTACTCCAAAAATATGTTTACTACTTAAATATTTGTTCTAAATTAGTTTAATCCCACCTGTCTTGAGGATCTCCGACTGGTTTCTGCTGCTGGTGTGTTGACTTTTGAACCAAATGCAATATGGTAATTGCCTCTATTGCCACTGGAATTCAGGTCTACCATAAACAGAAAAACAACAGGCACTGACTTTTACTGTCTTGCCCATCCCCAACTGTGGATACAAATCTGCTATGCTGTTACAATAACATGTAGCTGTAAACTTAATATGTATTCTGCATGAAGACAAACTATCAACACAATAAACTATTGACAATCACTGATTCATTCTGAGTTTTCCATTCTCTGAACATAATGACAGATAATGCAAGGATGGGCAACAGCTAACTGGCCTTTTAGCAGCAAAGAACAATCACTTAAAACTAATTAAAATGTCAAGAAGAGTCAAAGGTCACTCTGTACTTTTGATAGTGTGACAAAGTGTGACATTTACCCAGGTCAAACATGGAGCCTGGACGAATCTGGTCTGCCAGCCCCAACCCCTTGCCTCCCTTCACTCTCTCTGCACTTTTGATTTTGTTCATTGTCAGCACCTGCACGTAACATAATATGGATCACCAACATAAAACTGACATGTAGCAATGTGTACTACACCAATTACACATACCAATATCTCCTTACAGAAGAACAATCTAAGTAAAGTTTCTGGCTATGTACTCTAAACACTCCATCACTCACCTGTGTGAACTGGGGAATGTCAGGAGATAGATGCACCTGTTTTGGTATCAATTCTACTTCCCCTCCCTGGCTTGACTGACAGCTGTAAAGTTCTGAAATACATGAGGCAGATTTTGCATTTGCAAAAGTCAAACAAACATGCTGAAGGTTGTAATATAAGATGTTTTCATTTTTTTCCAGGAATTCTTTTTAGACTGCCTGGTACACATTCACACCTACTGAGTTCTGCATCTGATGTCCCTGGTGTTGAGTCATTCTAGCATTTTAATCTTCTTCACAGGAAGTACACGTCAAATGTTTTCCTCCTTACAATCATAAGATGAAGCAACCAGTTAATCCTGTGCACACCAGCCACCGTACAAAGTAGTGTGATGACTCACCATCATCATCAGTAGTGTCTGGTGGCTGTGACTTCATGGTGAAAATGCGGCGCAACTTGCAGTTGGCTGATAAGGTTATGTGGTCAACAGCATGGAAAGTCTGGCCTGACCAAGTGTCCCCCACCATTGACACCATGTCCAGACAGAGATTCAGCCACTGAAACACAATTCACGCACACACAATAATCCCCGGGACCAGCTGAAACGAAGGTACATTGTATGGAGTTTCCACAATGAGGTGCCCCCGATTACAGAAAATACACCACACAAGTTTGTTGATTCTGACCGAAAAACTGTGAGTTTTAACGAGCAGTTTGTCAGTAGAAATAAACAAACGAGTGTGGTGTATTTTATGTAATCGGGGGCACCGAATTAGAAAAATTAGTTACACCATGTCTGTACCTGCATTTCTTTGATTTGAAAGCTGACATCACCAATCCAAATGCTTCTTGTGGCATATCTGCTTGAGGTGCTTTACTTCACTTTGCCCATAGGCTTGGTGAAGTCAGCAGGTTCGTTTCAAAGCCTCCATTTAAGCAGGTAACTAGAAATCAGGCTTACAATTGTCACAAACACGACCGATCGTGGATAAAATGCAGCAAAAGATCAACAATTTCACATCCAGCAGCGACTGGCAAGGCTCCTTGGTCTAACCACATTACATCATGACGTAAATTATTCTTTAGTCACTTTTCGTGTCATGTCATGACATAAATCCTTTAGCCAGAAAATGCTGCTGGGACATTGCTAGATGTCATACATGAACACTTTTTAGGTACACCCATAATTCACCTGTGATTAAATGGGTACAAATGTTAAACGATGCATGGTGGACTATAGATTTTTAAACCATATGACCTGTCATCGTGGTAGAGTGGTATAAAATACAATTCATTATGCCCCTGTCAGTTAAAACTATGATATGACAAAAAAAATAAATCCAAGGAAACACAGCAAGCTATATTCAAAAGAGTGTCATGCAGATCTGAGACTTGCATACACACGTATGTGAATCAAAGTTGTCAGATTTACCACTGCACGCCGAACTATGCACAGAGGAATGCGAGCATGAAGGGGTGTGATCTGAGTTTCTTTCAGAGCAGTAGACAGTTGGATACGGCGTTTGTTGTTTGCCAAGTCACAAACTCTGAAAACACAAGACCAAGATTAGTATCAACAATATAAATTGCTTGTCGCTCACAGATCGTTTTACATATTTTGTTAAATTTCAATGACAGATATGCTGATTATGTACCTCCCCTAAATCTTAACATGTTCAACTAGGCACCCTGATCATCTGAGTCAATCACATACTATTTTCCTGAAACTGTACCATTCACTACACATTATCAGTAGGAGCTGATCAACTGCAACTCAAAAACTCAAACAATGGTGGTTTTTGTTCTTCTTGTTTTGCCTTTTACATCACAGTCCTGAACTTTGCAAATATCTTAAAGAGATGAATTATGTCATGGTAATTCATGTATTACATAACATGACAGCACAAGTGAAAACTGACTAATTCTCAAAACAGTTTGTTGACAGAGATTATTATATGACAATATAAATTTTACCCAAGTTCCACAGAAAACTCTTGGGCCTTCGTTAGGTGTAGTTGAAGAACAAGGTAACGTTGCACAAGGGGGACTGAAACATTTTGAGATGCCAATATGAAAATAACTAGAGAGGCAGAAGCCTCCATGGCTCCCTTGTGACATGGGTCAAGGTCATTCAAAAGAGTATGTTCGGAAAAAAAATCTTATCAGCATCTATCATCAAGCCAAGTAAGGTGTCTCTGGTGTTCTTAGTTCCTGGCAATATTACAGTTTTCCCCAAAACTGTTAGTATGGCCTTGACCTTGGGTCAAGGTCATTCAAATAAGATCTCATCAATGTCTATCAGTATGCAAAGTTTGACACCTCTAGTATTTGTAGTTTCGGTATGTTGGAATACACAACAGACAGGTTTAATGACCTTGAGTCAAGGTAATTCAAAAAGGTATGTCTGCATAGGTCTCATTGCTGTTTATCATCGTGCCTCGTTTGGTGCCTCTCGTGTTTGTTGTTTCAGAGAAAATGCCAACATTAAAGTTTCCCCCAAACAGCTTGCATGGCCTTGGCCTTGACCTTGACTAAAAGTCACTGAATACAGGTATTCTCAGTAAAGGTGTTGCCAATGTTTCTTATCATGCAAAGTTTGATGCTTCCGGTTTTTCTAGGTTCTGAAAATGCAAATGTAAAATTTCCAAACAGACTGCTTTAATGTCAAAGTCATTTAAAATGGTATGTATGCGTAGGTCTTATCAATGTCTATTAGCACGCCAGGTTTGGTGCCTCTGCTGTTTTCAGATTCTGAGAAAATGCCCATGTCAAAGTTTACTGAAGAAATGCGGAAAATAGTTTGTACGGCCTTGACCTTGACACAATGCCTTGATGTCTGTAAAGTTCTTATCAATGTCTATCATCATGCAAAGTTTAAAACCTCCAGTGTTTGTAGATTCTGAGAAAATGCCAATGTAAAATTTTCAGACAGCTTTGGTGACCTTGACCCAGAGTCAAGGTCAATCAAACTGATATATTTTGAAAGGTCTTATGGCTGTCTATCAGCATGCCAAGTTTGGTGCCTCTGCTTTTTGTAGATTCTGAGAAAATGCCAATGTTAAGGTTTACTGTGGACACACAGACAAACAGACTGACTGACAGACACACACATAGACAGACGACAGAGAGTTATTACATAGACTCCCTTTGTTACACAAGGGAGCCCAAAAAATGAAATTGTCAAGGTAAATTTAATAGTTAAAATATATCATATGCAAGGCATTGGGGGTGGGTGGGGGGAGGTGGGGGGGGGGAGTGGGAGGGGGGAGGGGCAGGAGTGGGGAGGAGGGGAAGGTGGGGGGGGAGGGGGTTGAGGTGGTTGTGAAATGCACCAAAGATTGGTCAGAGTCATACAACAGGTGGTGATTTAACTATTGTGGTAAATTACTCTGACCTGCTGAAAAGTAGTGCTTACTTGGTACATGTACTTTACTTCACAAAAGTGAACAGAAGTTCTGACAGTCGTAACAGAAGACACCATCCTCATGTGATCACAATCTGACATTGATTCCATTACTTTCTATTACATCATATTACACTGTGAACCAGTAAGCAAAGGAAACTTTATTGCAACAAAGTTACCCCCAAATAGTAAATAACATTGAAAACTTAAAATACACATGTATGTAAAGCACAGACATAATAATAATGATAATCGCATTTATATATACTAGAAAATCACTGGATAAACCTACTTGAGTGTTTGTTGTCCTTTGGGAAATGAACCTTGGTAGTTGATGGAGTGCCTTCAAGAATGTACACATACCCCTTGACATCCTTTTCGTACACCTGGGAAAACATCAACAGAAAAGGTTGTCATCACTTCTCGTCTCTCTGTTCAATGCCAGACTGAAGCGTGTAACAAATTACACAGAAAATGAAGTTGCCCGATAAGTATAGTAGTAACTGACACTTAGCAACAGCCCAGCCTGATTATACTCATGGTGCCCTCATGGGACCCTCTAGAGATGACCGCAGAGCCCAGAACAGCCTGTAAGTTGCCCTATAGTTGCCCATGTGTTCAACTATGAATGATTACCTCCCTGTGCTATTGCGGATCCACTTCCGGGCTCACCACCAGGCACCACTGTTGCAACAAGACATCTTTTTCTCACACAGCATCTGTAGCAACACCTAATGCATGCAGGTGCAAACTGAAATCATGATTGAGTGTTTAAAGTGTGGCCAGGTCTCTCTCCGAAAGCGATTTTGGCAGATTAATCACTAACCGGTTGTGCTCTGCTAGACACTGTGATGGCAGCAACAAAAAGCGAGTGTTAGTGAAACGACCTGCACCTCGATCAGTCTCTCGTGGTCACTGCAGATCCCAACTAACACACTGAAATTTTTTAACATTCCTCCATGTTGTTTCAGCGAGGCCACTGTATCTGAGGGGATTATTGTTTCTGGCTTCCCGAGATAATAAATGAGGTGTTGAATTTTATGGCATGTGTGGGTGAATAATTGTGTGCACTGTGTTTACGTCGGGTAAAGGAATCCTACGTAGGACTTTGCATCATTCAACTCCGTTTATTTACATTACACTCCTGTAAGAAATAAAGAAATTGGTACAGTCAAACCTGTGTAAGGCGGTCACCCAAGGGACTGGACCAAACTGACCGCCTTAGACAGGTGGCCGGGTTGTCCAGGAAGGCATGTCAACAGCTAGCATGTCACCCAGTGAATACTCTAGCGGTGCACGTGTTACGAGCTGACAACAGGGCTCGCCTAAAGCTCTCTATACACTTGAAAATACGTGTTTGGGGTCCTTTTTATATTTTTATTGCACACCGTTTGATTTCAAACAAACAGATCAGCAGGTGATCGACTGACGATGCAACAAAGCAACAACAAGCTTCCTGCTGACAGCGGATTCACGCACATTAACACGTCGTCGTCTCAATCGGAAGCAATAGAAACGACAAACAGGGTGACAACACCTTCACGTATTCGTACACCTTGGAAGTTGATCGGTTTACAAGCACAAAGCTGACTGCTTCCTACAGACCTCGTACTGATTGCAAAGCAATCAAAAGGACACCGCTAACAGCCACCCCCTCGCCCCCAATCCCCCGGCTATTCACTCGGAGAGGGAGGCGTGTGTCAGTGAGCCGCGGCGTGGCTAATCCTGGCTTGTCCAGCAGTTAGGAAGTCTGTCTTGTCAGTTGAGAACACAGCAGCGGCCCGAAGGCGGTCACTACACAACAAAGTGACTGCCTTGTACAGTGTGAAAGGTCGTTTGGGACTGCCAAAATAGGTGGCACGACCGCGTTAGACACTGACCTGGTTATACAGTGCATATATAGAGGGAAAACGCTTGGGGATCCTCTGGGGTGACCGAGTTAGACAGTGGCATGGCTTATACAGGTGACCGCCATGGCAGGTTCGACTGTAACAATTTTTCTTTGTCATACCTTTTTCACACCTGCTCCTATTTTCCAGTTTGCTGCGGGGTCCCGTCCTTGAGGACTAAATATCTCAAAATATGACCCACCCTGCAACAACAATCAACATGAAAAGTGTTACAAATGTTAGCATCTGATTTGTGGTGTTCTGAAACTTGCGCAATCAAATGGCTAGTGTGTTTCCTCCAATTTACTTATTCGATTTTCATATCAATGCCCTAAACAAAGTACATGTAAAGCAAAAATGAATGCTTACTGGAAAAAAACAATACTATTCACCAGCAGACACAAAGACCTTGAAAATGCCAGTATGCTTTTAAAATAATCTACTTACTTACTTAGGCCCTTGGCTCCACGTGGAGCATAGGCCATCGACAACCCTTCGCCATCGCACTCTGTCTGGGCTAGTCTTGCCACTCCAGTCCAGTTGGTCCCCTGCTTACATAGCTCTGCCTCAGTGTCCCGCCTCCAGCTGTTGCGAGGCCGGCCTCTCTTCCTTTTCCCCTGCGGGTTCCATGTCAGGGCTTGGCGTTGTGGTTGCTGGATGCTGGCTTCATGAGGTGTGTGATCCATCCAGCCCCACTTCCTCCGCAGGATCTGCTTGGCCACTGGTTCCTGCCCCGCTCGCTCCCACAGCTCTTCATTCCGGATCTTCTCTGGCCATCGGATGTTGAAGATGCGCCTCAGACAGGTGTTGAGAAATGTCTGGATCTTCTGCTGCATCGTCTTCGTTGTCCTCCATGTTTCGCATCCGTAGAGCAGAACTGACTTCACGTTGGAGTTGAAGATGCGAAGTTTGGTTCTTATGCTGGAAACTTTGGATGCCCAGACGTTCTTCAGCATGACCATTGCTGCCCTTGCCTTGCCGATTCTGGCTGTGACGTCTCGGTCTGTGCCTCCCCTGTCCATCAACCACACTCCCCAGGTAGACAAAAGACTCCACCTCCCTGATGGGCTCTCCACCGACTGTGACTGGTGTGTTGGCAGTGGTGTTGATCTTCATCAGCTCGGTTTTCTTCCTGTTGATTCTTGAGCCCTGTTCCGGCTGATTGTGGCTTCCAGGCACGTAGTCTTGTCCTGCATTGGCTGTGACTGTGAGACAGGAGCGCCAGGTCGTCCGCGAAGTCGAGGTCATCCAGCTGCGGCCGAGTGTCCACTGTATCCCGTTTTTCCTGCCTGCTGTAGTGGTCTTCATGATCCAGTCGATGACCAGGAGGAAGAGAAACGGGGACAACAGGCATCCTGGCGGACTCCGGTCTTCACCTCAAAGCTTTCTGACAACTGGCCGGCATGGGCAATCCTGCAGCTCATCGTCTTGGTAGGTGCACTGGATCAGGGAGATGATCTTCCCTGGAACTCCATAGTGCCTTAGCAGCTTCCACAGCGCCTCTCTGTCTACACTGTCGAAGGCCTTCTCCATAGCCTATGAAGTTGATGTAGAGGGGGGAGTTCCACTCCAGTGACCTGCTCCACAATGATGCGTAGGCTGGCAATCTGGTCAGCGCAGGACTGTTCCTGCGAAAGCCTGCCTGCTGGTCTCGGAGCATGGGGTCGACTGCCTCTCTCATCCTCTCCAGTAGAATTCTGTTGAGAACCTTGCCTGGCACTGACAGGAGCATGATCCCTCGGTAGTTGCTGCAGTCCCTGAGGTCCCCTTTCTTTGGCAGCTTGATGACGATCCCCTTCTTTCCACTGGGCTGGCACCTCTTCCTTCTCCCAGATCTTGCTGAACAGGCTGTGCAGCATGTTGACGGCTGTCTCTGTGTCTGCTTTAATGGCTTCTGCTGGTATCTCGTCCGGCCCTGCAGCTTTCCCATTTCTCAGTGTCATGATGGCTTTCCTGATCTCCGCCTTAGAGGGCTTGTCGCAGTTGATGAGTAGTTCTGTCTCAGCTGGTGGGATGTCTGGTGGTGTTTCAGGGATGGGGCGATTTAACAGCTCCCTGAAGTGTTCTGCCCATCGCTTCAGCTGTTCCTCAGTTGTTGTCAGTGGAGTGCCCGTTCTGTCCTTCACTGGTTTGTCTGTCTGCTGAAATTTGCCCGCGAGTTTCTTGGTCACCTGGTACAGGTCTTTTAGATTCCCTTGTCGGGCTGCTTCCTCTGCTTCACTGGCCAGGTTGTCGATGTAGTCCCTCTTGTCCTTCCTGGTGCTCCTCTTCACTTCTCTGTCAGCTGCTGTGTATTCCTCTTGTGCCTTTGCCTTAGCTCTTCTTGTTTGGCTCGTGTTCAGTGCAGTTTTCTTCTCTTTCCTAACTTCCAGCTTCTGGATGGTATCAGCAGAGATCCATTCCTTATGTTGGGTCTTTTCTCTTGCCAAGGACCTCTTCGCATGTGTCGTGCCAGAGTTTCTTGCTGTGTTCCCACTGTGTCTCGATGTCCATTTCACTGTCTTCTATCAGGTCTTGCAGTGGCTGGAACCTGTTGGAAAGGCTGATCCGGAATGCTGCTTGTGTGTCTGTGTTTCCTGAGAAGTCCAACGTTGTACCTGGTCCGTTGTGCTGTTGGCGTTGGTGTGCCTCTTAAGCCGAAGTCTCAATGTTGTTGCAAGAAGGTGGTGGTCTGATGATACATCGGCACCCCTCATCACGCGCACATCCCGCCACGATCTCCTGAACTTCCGGCTGATGCAGATGTGGTCAATCTGGTTCTCCGTGACATGGTCTGGCGATCTCCATGTGGCCTTGTGGATGCGCTTGTGTGGGAAGATGCTGCCTCCTATCACTAGCTGGTTCAGGGCACAAAAGTCTGCAAAGCGCTCGCCATTTTCGTTCATCTGTCCCAGTCCGTGTGTTCCCATGGTGTCCTCATAGCCTGTGTTGTCTGATCCAATCTTGGCGTTGAAGTCTCCCATCAGTATGGTCATGTCCTTGGCTCCTCCTCTATCTATCACTGTCTGCAGTTGTTGGTAGAAGTTTTAAAATAATCTAGGGTGGTATTAAATTTTGAAGACACAAAACACAAAAAGAGAAACACTTTATGACTTTATAGACACGATAATGTTTTACAAGCATAACATTTATGAAGCCCTGAATTTTTATATTTGGGGTACACTGTGTTACCTGGTATTCATTCTTGAACATTATGACTGCACTTCTCACGATCTCCAATACAAGGTGTGAATGAAGTGTTAATCCTTCATCTGAAACTGATACTGGTCACCTGAAAAGAATGTAGTATGTATTATAATGCTGCAATGATACGATGAGTCAAAATTAGAAACGCCTGTTTGTCTGTTAATGGCAGGTTGCAAGGAAAAATACTGCAATTTTCTTCCAAAATTCTGTTTTCATTCTAATCATGATTTAAGAGTACTGACTTCAGCTTGGTTTCATTTTAAATCTTGCCCTTTGCTGTTTCCTCTGTGTGTATGGTAAATGTGGAATATATATATATATATATAGGGGAAGTAAGTAAAGCTGAGAGCGCTCCCTAGATCTAGGAGGTGTGTGCTTTGTATGCCATTGGACAAGTCCGCCTTGCCCTATATTGGCTACAAGCCACAATGGGAGGTGGGGGGGGGGAACCTACCATCCTACCGCTGAAACGTCTAACAGATCTAAGGGTATCTCACCATTCATAGTGCCCCCATTCCCCTCCCACCGGGAGGAAAATGGTCGGTACGACCAAGGCCATATGAATTGGTGATTTTAGCCGCTCACGACCATGGTTTCGGGTCAATGGGACCCTCATCAGGTGAGCATGCGGCGATACCCACGAAGGCTGCAGCGTCCAACTAGCACTAAAAGGCTGCCCCAGAATAATCTGGTGCGTCTCCAGTACTAGCAGACGTTGCTACCCTAAAGCTCTGCAAAAAATCACCAATTCATATGGCCTTGGTCGTACCGACCATTTTCCTCCCGGTGGGAGGGGAATGGGGGCACTATGAATGGTGAGATACCCTTAGATCTGTTAGACGTTTCAGCGGTAGGATGGTAGGTTCCCCCCCCCCCACCTCCCATTGTGGCTTGTAGCCAATATAGGGCAAGGCGGACTTGTCCAATGGCATACAAAGCACACACCTCCTAGATCTAGGGAGCGCTCTCAGCTTTACTTACTTCCCCTACTTTCAAATTGACCTGATTGAGCGCATGTTTTCGGCTTTAGTAACGCCTTTGTTCCTATTCTATATTAAATGTAATTACATGACATTACACCTAGGCAGTTGCTCCTTCTAAATTATTTAGTCTTTTTCCGCTGAAACCTCTTGCAGAGCTTTAGGGTAGCAACGTCTGCTAGTACTGGAGACGCACCAGATTATTCTGGGGCAGCCTTTTAGTGCTAGTTGGACGCTGCAGCCTTCGTGGGTATCGCCGCATGCTCACCTGATGAGGGTCCCATTGACCCGAAACCATGGTCGTGAGCGGCTAAAATCACCAATTCATATGGCCTTGGTCGTACCGACCATTTTCCTCCCGGTGGGAGGGGAATGGGGGCACTATGAATGGTGAGATACCCTTAGATCTGTTAGACGTTTCAGCGGTAGGATGGTAGGTTCCCCCCCCCCCCACCTCCCATTGTGGCTTGTAGCCAATATAGGGCAAGGCGGACTTGTCCAATGGCATACAAAGCACACACCTCCTAGATCTAGGGAGCGCTCTCAGCTTTACTTACTTCCCCTACTTTCAAATTGACCTGATTGAGCGCATGTTTTCGGCTTTAGTAACGCCTTTGTTCCTATTCTATATATATATATATATATATATATATATATATATATATATATATATATAGGGGAAGTAAGTAAAGCTGAGAGCGCTCCCTAGATCTAGGAGATGTGTGCTTTGTATGCCAGTGGACAAGTCCGCCTTGCCCTATATTGGCTACAAGCCACATTGGAGGGGGGGGGGGGGGAATCTACCATCCTACCGCTGAAACGTCTAACAGATCTAAGGGATCTCACCATTCATAGGGCCCCCATTCCCCTCCCACTGGGAGGAAAATGGTCGATACAACCAAGGCCATATGAATTGGTGATTTTAGCCGCTCACGGCATTGGCATCCCCAGCTGCGATGCGGATAGGAGACCCCGACAGAGGGTAAAGAAAAACAAGATGGCCACCAGCCCAATATGTTGTTTCCATTTGATCACCTGCTATCGTCACGGTCGTTCTTTTGTAATGCCATGTATCCACACACACACACACACACACACACTCTCTCTCTCTCTCTCTGAATGGAAACAACTGACCGGGCTGTCACACCAATCTTGTTTTTGGAAGAGAGACGTCAAGTTGTATTCTTTGAAATCTATGACGTTTTTGCTCACTGGGATGACGCATAATACATTTGGCATAATAACTTTGATACAGTTCTTGCAATGAAAGCAGGCCCATGAAAATTGAAGTGTTGCTGCTGCGTGCGCAGTGTAAAGATCGAATTAATACCGACCCAATATGTTTAACAGACAAGTCTGCGCAGCGAACGTTTTATAACTATGTGTTATGTCAGACCTCAGGAAGCCAGCATCCAGCACCACACGCCAAGCCCTGACATGGAACCCACAGGGGAAAAGGAAGAGAGGCCGGCCTCGCAACAGCTGGAGGCGGGACACTGAGGCAGAGTTATATAAGCAGGGGACCAACTGGACTGGAGTGGCAAGACAAGCCCAGAACAGAGTGCGATGGCGAAGGGTTGTCGATGGCCTATGCTCCACGTGGAGCCAGGGGCCTAAGTAAGTTATGTCAGACATACACACGCGCGCGCGCACACACTCACACGCATGCACGCACGCGCACACGCACACACAGACTCGCGCGAGCCGCGTTTGTGCTCCATTGAGACCTATGTGGTGTTCTCTCACTCTACTATGCTATTGAGTGAGAGTCAGTGGGAAAAACAAAGCACACTACATCAATGAAACTCCCGCTTTCCCCGTCTACACATAGAGAACGTCCAAAAAGTGGCGACACATCCCCAAGAAATGCCAGTATCACGTCAATCAAACATGACGTCGGAAAAATGACGCTGATACTGCCTTTTGCGTCAGTGTGCGCGTGCCTTTTCTGCGATGGATCTGACCTGTTCAGTATGTAAGCAGCCCTGCACAGCGTTCTGGGTTCTTCTTCTTTCATGAATCCGTGCATATTCTGTTCATAAAGTATTGGAGTTGTATTCTGTTATATCCCGTGTCTTCTCTGCGATTGCACGAAGATGGCGACATAGTAGAAGTAAAATACACGTCTCCAAACAGAGGAATTCGTAAAGAAAGTGGCGAGACACCCCCAAGAAAAAACAGCATCACGTCAATCAAACATGACGCACTTACTTTACGTCAGTGCGCGTGCGTCTCTTCTTCGATGTTTGTGAGGCATGTGGCTTGTAGAGGAAATGTGCTGTGAGTACAAATTTTCGAGTCAACTGACGATAACGGCTGCAGTGAATTTTTCTAATTTTTTTGTATATTTTTTATGGCACCCCAGGCTCATTATCTATGTATAGTAGGAGCGATTTTGAGATCTAAAGTGTGTTCACCAGCACTTTCATCAGGTACGGCTTACGCCAAAAGTATAAAAGCGACAACCTCCAAAATTCACATAGTTGAGAGTCCGTATTCATGCTATCTATGTCCAATAAATGGAGTGGTTTAGTTAAATATTACGCCTTTAGACGCCAGAAAGCCACTTATTCTGAAAAGGGCGATAACTCGCAAATCATGTGTGCAATCGTACCTGGATCGGGCCTTCTATTCAACAATCTTGATTCATTTAGAAACCCCAAATTTGAAATCGATCGGTTCAGTATTTTCGGAGAAATAGGCATCTGAACTGGGTTCACATGCAATGTCAACTCAGGCTCGGTTTACATGAAAACTATAGGAGCGACCATTTTCTAGTAGTGACTCTGTTCAGAGTCCGTATTCAAGCTATCTACTGCCAAAAAATTGAGTGATTTAAATAAATATTACGCCTGTACACGAAAGACAACCAACTTGTCTCAAAAGGGCGATAACTCCCAAATCACTTAAGCAATCATCACACGCTTGAATCGTCTAATGTAACATTTTGATATATTTGGATACCCCAAATTTGAAGCCATTCGGTTGAGTATTTTCCAAGAAACGGGCCTGGACACAATTCACACACACACAGCCGCACACACGCACACACATCCGCACAGACGGCACTCACTGAGGAGGAGAAGCGCGTTCGGTGGACCGTACATGTCAGCATCGATGACGCACGTTTTGTTACGTCATTGTCAGAGTTACACTTGCAAAATCGTCTCTGCGGGAGATCGGCAGTGACGTGCGTTTGTACCACAGATGCTTGCCCATGAACGTGGAAAATTTAGCCCGTCCTATGATGTTGTTTCCATTACTATGGAAACAACATAACAAGAATATATAGTGTTTTAAGCAGAGACATACATAACAGGTATGTCTCTGTAGGAAATTCACAAGCTTAGCTTTTTACCGTAAAGTTTTCTCGTTTGAATCCTAACTGGCCTGAATGGTTTTGTAGATTTCATTACTATTCTCCCAGTCCGGATCTCTCAGTTGGGGTCGTAAATTTCGATTCCGATTAGGGCTTGCTTGTGCTGTTTGTATTAGTGATTATGCGAAACAAAACTGTTTTGGACATAAACGTTTCTACCTACCTCAACCTAAGCAAACGGCTAACTGAAACTGTGACGATCAGGTTTTTGTGCAATAGAACATTGCGTCGCCCTCCATATTTGTTGCCATTGGCAGTCTAGCCAATCAAATTGATCTTACTTCTTTTGTCCATTAAAAAAGATAAACTGGCTTTTTCCCGATTTTATTTCTCCCCCGTCCCCAGTAATATTGCTCATAATAAATTTCTCACTGACTCGCTTTAAGCACGATGTTCATGAAAGTTTACTGTTCCTCCCCCCCCCCCCCCCGCGCGCGTCAAGCCTCATTCTGCCTGTGTAATCCTGTAAAATCCGCCAAAGTCCAGATCCCTGCTATCGATTTACCCAAATATACTTGGAAGAAAACAGAAAAAAAATGAAATACTGGCAGAGTAGTACATTTACTAACACGTGAAGTAGCGGTTCTATAGGCTTTGTTGCTAGTACCAAACAGAGACATAAAGTTTTTTATCCTCCATGTCTCTGTATAAAGTCAATTAAGGAAGTTTGTCAGTTATTTGCTGAATTTTGGCTTGGTCTCTCAATCCGGCACCTGTAACCTGATATGAAATAATCAGTCTAGGATTAAAAAAATCATCTATAATTGTTCTCTTTATTGTTTAGTAAATCTTATACGGCTCTTGTAGAGAAATACATTTAAGCCTGGCTATTCTCCCCCGCCCCCCCCCCCCCTCCCTGTCCCTATTTTGGGTCTGTGTACGTGTATTTTATAACAGTTAGTGCACATTATATATTATTCTGTGTCTTTCAAATATGTGTTGTTTGTTTGTTATAATTTATCGTACCCAAATTTCCAGTTTCGGATACTGAAGATGTAACAGTATTTGAATTTTAATGTGGTTCTCTTCCTTTCCTCTTCACTCATGCATCTCAGTACACCCAGATCATAGTAACTCAATCATGTTAAAGTTTTCACAAGGATCTTGGATGTATATATGCATATATGCACTAAGTTGTGATGGTGACAGAAAAAAAAATGATGTCTGCCAACATTCTAAAGACTGACATCAAGACAAGGTTACACAGAATAGTGATTATTTCAGATCAGGTAAGAGTTATATTTTATTGTCTCAATATGAGAAAATTGGTTTGCAGAAACACTGTGAGAAACAGAAGAAAGGCATTTAATATAGAACAATAACTGCAAAACTAAGTACCAGTTCCCATGTGTCCCCAGATACTGAATTCTTTTACAGCGGCATAACAGTTTTCTATCGTTTTGGGTGTTTTCTTGTTGTTTGGTGTAAATTGACGCGCCGACCGGCCAACGCTAGTTCGACGTCTGGCACAAACGCACGCGAGGAATAAGCGCGCGTAGAAGACCAGCAATTAACGTTAGGACCATCGAAACTTTGTCAGAATGTCAGGCAGGGAAGGTGAGTAAAGTTAATACATGTGTACTATCCGTTGTAATATGAATTACATTGATTGACTGGTCATGCTTCCGCAGGCTCTGTGAATAGTTGGGTAATCGGGATAGTAGGTTTTATGTTTGGCAGTGGCCCCGGTGACCGTAGATCCGAACCCCAGACGAGCTTTACGTGTCTCATACCGTACACCAGTGTCGGCTGGACCAAGTGCAGTTTTGGTAATCTCCAAGCGTGAATGAGGCTGACATACCGTTGTCCAGCTGAAGGGTGGGGATTGGAGAGAGAACAAGTCCCGGTTCAATCACTCTTTAACGGCGTAAAATCACACGGTTAAGTTTCATGCAGATTTTCACTCGTATTCGACTCCTAAGCTCTTCTCAAGCATTCTAGCTCAAATTTAAACATTTTCAAGCAGAAATGGATCCAACTCAGATTTTCAAGTTCGCTCGCCGCTTATTGTTACTGATATCAGTCCCCAGAAAGCAGAGGCCCGCACTGCACACGGGGACGAAATGTGGAGTGAAAGATGAGATTGATCCATTTTTGCTTGAAAATGTTCAAATTTGAGCTAGAATGCTTGAGAAGAGCTTAGGAGTCGAATACGAGTGAAAATCTGCATGGAACTTAACCGTGTGATTTTACGCCGTTAAAAAGTGATTTAACCCAAGTCCTTTACCACTTGGCTTTGTTCTTGATCTGCGATCACAAGCAGTGACAGAGAACGTGGCGGTGTGTAGAACTAACGAAGTCTGTGTTACATACATGAACCTCCATGGAGGTGGAGTGGAGCTCCGTGGAAAGGGGGGGGGGGGGGGGGGCAGTCACGAACAGCGGTGGGCAAAATTTTTCCCACTGAGACTAGTGAGAGTGCCCTTGTGAACAGTAGGCGGCAGCTACATGTGTATTACAGTCGTTCATCCCTTTGTCATAC
This sequence comes from Batillaria attramentaria, assembly GCA_018292915.2. Classification (NCBI taxonomy): domain Eukaryota; kingdom Metazoa; phylum Mollusca; class Gastropoda; family Batillariidae; genus Batillaria; species Batillaria attramentaria. The sequence continues at coordinate 43,512 of JACVVK020000088.1, forward strand.
CGTCTGCATTCTCGAGCATTTTCTCAGCAGATTCACAGAGAAGCAAAACAATGTCACTATGATCCAGTGTGGGTAAACACCCTTGGTTTGTGATACCCTGTACAGTGGTGATATGTACAGGTAAAAACACAACTAGCTTGCTATTTACTATTTAGGCTTGTATAGACAAAGTATCATTAGTGTAAGTCTGTATGGCATATTTTATGTATCTGCTACACTCTGAGAGATTGGCGTACCTATGTATGTAGCAGGTAAAGCTAAAAAAGTATCGGTAAGTGGGCATAATTTGACAAAATTGTCAACAAAAGAGTTTTGGTTTTCGGCCATTTTTCTTATGACTTTTTTCGTACTTGATCTGCTGACACAAGGCTAAGCTTATCAAGTACTATAAATGAAGGAAATCCAGTTTGAATCTTTGATCAGCTTTTTTTTTGCAAGTTGCTCCAGTGTCAATTTCATGTGGTTTTGCCTCAGGCTTCGACAGTGCACAGATTCTTTTTCCATTGAGTCGCAGTGTTGTATCAGCTGGCGAGAAAAGCTGTTTCAACACTTCATTTCAGGCAACGCTGGTATCAAAATTCTGCCATAAAGTGTGCAGGTACTCAGGCAGGCAGATAAGTCCGTATTTGATCATCCATTTTTCACGTCATTAACATGTGACAGAATAAAATAAATATTATTATGCATGATGATGGAGATGAGGATGATGGTAAGATGATGCTATGGAGGTCCGTGTGGTTTGTTACTGCGGGACAGGGCCGCATTCCACACTTCCTTTCATAAATATCTGGCATTAACCAGGCCCAGGAAGTACAGCACCTGCGATGCCGGCCGTGTAATCATCCACATCATAAGATGTGTCATACCAAGGGAAGCACCCCCAAAGTCGCACCCGTGAAGTGGGTGAAGCTCGGCTGTGTGGCAACAGCCTCCCCATTGGGCCCATAGCACATATGCTCTGGATAGGAGTTGACCTAGGTAGGAAAAATCCCGCTTGCCTCGGCTGGGACTCGAACCCGGGTCTCCCGGTCCATAGATCGAAGTACTGACCACTACACTACAGGGGCCGGTAGAATAAAATAAATATTGTTTTCCACTGACATTCAGTGATTAACTATAACTGTAATAAGAGAGCTTCTGAAACATGTTGGGATTGTCAGTCACACATGACCCTCAACAACCTTGAGAGGCTTTCAGCCAAAAAAAAAAACCCTGAATGCTATGCTGTGCCATGTTAGGTAAGAATACACAAATGACAAAAATGTTTTTTTTTAAATCCTCTCAAAACGGATTCTGTTCTCTCTTTCTGTAGGTGGCAAGAAAAAACCTCTGAAGCAGCCGAAGAAAGGAAAAGCTGAATTGGACGAGGTAAGAAACTATGAACAGTTAAACAGGCTACTTCCATCTGTGCTGAGCCAGCTTACGTTTTGGAACTGTATCGCTCGTGATTGTGCCTGTGTGCTCGAAACACTCTATCTTGATGATTGGTGCAGCTCTTAATGCCATACAGTGTTGTTTACACTTAACACGAACGGTCGAACATTCAATTTCAATGACTGTAGTTACACTACTGGAGCGCTCGGCATGGTTGCTGCATCAGGTACGCTTCTGTCGGCTCAGTGCCAGCATTACAGATGCTCTCACTGTCCAGGCGTGATGACAGATACCACGAGAACAGCTCGGAACAGTCTGTGAGCATAAAAATGGTAGCATTAGCCCCTTCAGACAAAGTTTATGCTGGTGCGTCTAGTTGCTACTCAAATTTATTTTTATCATTAAACTCTTTTTATTTTTTTATGGTGAATATGGGCCTTCAGAAGTACAAAATGTGAATGCGCATGCATCTAGATCCAATGTCTCTCCAAATGGCTTAGCGTTTAGTAGAGTCAAAGAACACGGTAGTCCTGACATCTCATGCATGGAACTGGAAGCATGGATATATATATATATATATATATATATATATATATAATATATATCTGAGTTTCAAAGGCCTGTGTACAGAGCAGTATCCATGCACCCAGGCTTCACGTAAAATAGGATTTATGGTGAATTCATATTTTTCATGCATTTGATTTTGAGGTGGTCTGCACCAGAGGTTGACCAAATCTTTAATTAGTCATAGAAAAGAGTGCTGATGGCTTTTAAAAAGGTGAGTTACAATTATAATTCCAAACATGTACCCTACAGTATAGTCACAAGAGATACTCTAGTCATATTGTGTGTGTGACAGGCAGGCCCAGTGCTGAGTAATGTGTCCCAGGCACAGTACAGTACGTCCGACATGCCATTATATTTTGGGGTAATAAATAATCCCAGATAAAGGTACTTTTTGTGTTCTTCATCTACAGTACAATCTTTCTTTCCTTTTTGTTGTTTTTTAGGATGATAAGGCTTTCCAGGAAAGGAAGCGAGAAGAGGAAAAAGCATTGAAGGATGCAAAAGCCAAAGCATCTCAAAAAGGTCCCCTAGGTATTGTGTCCACTTATTCAGCTTCTTTTGTGTTCTGTCCAGATCATGTGTACACTTAGTACAACTGCAAGGTTTCACAAAGTGACATAAAAAAAAAGAAGAAGCAGCAAACTGAGATATATGAAAAAACACGCAAAAGCAGATTAATGTCTGACAAACATGGAACAAAGGTGGAAAATTGTGGCCATTTTGTTACACCTCTGTGCTGTCCTGTTCCACAATACCCAGTAGATCTATACACTTTTCAGTTACCCTTCAGCTGAACATTTTCTTTATTAGTTTTTGTTTGACTTTTGGAATGTTGTACACTTTTAATGTCTGTTCCTTCTTTCCAGGTGGAGGAGGCATTAAGAAATCTGGAAAGAAATGACAGCGGCTTGTTAACACCTTCCAAAGCATTTGTACAAAATATATCATTATTATCTTTGCATGTTATCATCAAGCTCCATGTAGTATGATCATGATTCATCTAATTAGCTGTCTGTCTTTTGTCAACATTGACAATGCATTAAAGTGAATGTTGATTAAATTGTGTATGTGAATCACTGTATGTGTGTGTGATTTAGAGCTATCATGCACAGTTCATTTTAGTTGGGGCATTGCACTAACCCTGTGTGTCAACAGCTGTACGTGTCAGTAGTCCTACACCACTGGTCCTACTTGTCCACGTCTGGATTATTGATACATTGATAGCCCTACACTTACCCAGAGTATCTTCAGTCCTACGTATCATTAGTTCTAGTCTACCAAGTGCCGTTCAAATTTGATAATCAATCCATTTGCAACATTAATCTCAGAGACAGACAATAAGATTGCTCAAACAGAGACAAAATTTAGAACAGTGTAATAATATATATTAACTGGTAGTGATCACAACCAGTAGAACTATCATGACTTCGTACAAAATCAGAGGTTACCTCGAAAGTGTAGGACTATCTAATGATATTGTAGGATTGACGAAACTTTGAATAAGTTTAGGAAGTTCAACACATGGACTTTTGAAAATCTAACCATTTACACAAAATCATTGTACTATCGACACAAGACTATTGAACGTGGGACTTTCAGCAGTGCCTCATTTTGTTTTGGGGTATGAGGGGTCAAATGACCCCTGGCAATTGAAAGTGAGGGGTCAGTTTTGCTTGATGTCCAAGTCAGAAAAAATAAAAACATGAAAATATCAGCGCTTTACCTAACTACTAGTGTGCAAATCATTCCGTCGCATTTGTTAGCCCACTTCTGAACCGCTATAATGAGGGACACATCAGTGAAGGAGGGCCCAGTGATGCACATCCTCATCAGCGGGTAGCAGGACAGAGAGGCGCTGACCAAGGATGCAGTTCTGAAAACTGACCAGCTTTCACGCCTCACCACAGGAGCATGCAGAACATCAACCCACAGCACTACCCTGTTAGTACATGTATATATATGCAGTTTGGGAGATGGATGACGGAGAAATTGTGTAACTGTTCACTGGATTCAAGTGAAAAGGAAACCACAACACAGACAGTAACTGTAGCCAAATCAACTACACAGAGCATGTCAAGAGATCAAAATTGTCCTAGCTGATTTTTGGACCACGGACCAAGTGGACATCAGGCTATGTATGCAGATCAATATGGGGGTACGATGGTAGGTGTACATTTGGTAAACAGTACATGCTGTAAAAAGCCCATGGTCTTTAGATTTTTATGGAGTTTTTTTTTGGGGGGGGGGGGGGGGGTGTCTGCAAAGGAGAAAAAAATTTGCTGGAAAAATAGTGTTCCTTCAAAAAACCGACTCATTTTGCCATACTGTAAGCAAGGCAGAATCAGGCACATAAGGGGAAGCTGGGTGTCTAGATGGTGGTAATTATAACCATACAGCCTAGTCCTGAAAATGGACAAGACCAACCATTTGGCATATCAGTGATATCACCACAGCCAATTGCAGAACCTGTTGCATGCTTACATTTTTGTTTCCACATGCAAAACAAACTCTGAGAGGGTGACATACAATTACCCTTCATTATTCAAACTAGTTGTTACATGGAAGAACTTGTGCACCAGACATCATGGGTGTAAATGCACCAATGCATATACAGATGGGAAAACAAATTTTACCCCTTGCTGTACATAGTGGGTGCAAACTCATCCACACTTTTAAAAGAAGGAACTAAATGGTTAACTGAATTTGAACAAAACTGCTTATGCGCACAGTGGCACACTAGTGTGATGGTCTGTTTAGACCATTAGTATACAGAAATACGATACAAGTCATAAACTTTTGTCAGATAAAGCGTTTTTTACTTGTTTTGCTGGGACTGATCTCATCACCATAGCAACCCACCATTTCAGTAAATCAGTTTCATTGCAGAGTTTCACTCTGCAGCAACATTCATTTGATCACAAATATGTTTATATTTCTGTTTGTTTCTTTCTATCTTGTGCATTTGGCTTATGGTTACACTTGTGTTTACCCAACAACTCTACCCCCGAAATTCCTTCTTAAAAAGTATGGGTGGTTTTGCACCCATGACATACGGGTAGGGATCATACGTTTTCGCTGTTTATTTACAAACACAATCACACAAACTTTGGTACGCACTTCACCAATACCCTTATTGACAACTTGAAGTCAATGTTTTTTCCTTCTCTGAAAGCAAGGGTGGTTTTGCACCCGTGACTGTACGGGTAGGGATCATAATAAGTATGCTCCCCCAAAGGGAGACAAAGCCTCCATAGTGATGTTAGTAATTCCCCTTTGACATGTTCTTGACACGAGGAGATAGGGAAAACAAAACAATGCAGAAAATGGTGGCACGTATGAATTTGGTCGTCTGCTTCGTAGCAGCAGTAGGATGGTACTGTACTGCTGAAACTTGCACAGGAACCAGGGACGTTTCAGAATGTTCACAAGCAGACAAAGAAGTGGAATCTGTGGCAGAGCTCTATAAATCAGGTTTACCCTGGATGAGTAGATTACCTCGTCCCATTTCTTATCGACTACTTCGGTAGGCTGTAGACTTGTCCCGTCATGGTATGGCTGTTACTAGTAACACTGGAACGAAATGAACAAATGTGCGTCGTTTACACAGATTTCACAATCTGACACAAAATGCCGGACAAGTCTAGAGACTATCTGCAGAACTCTCTGTTGACAGTTCTTAATTTGGAAATTGGTAATCTTAGTAGCATCGGAAGCACTTGCAGCCATTTTGACTACCTCCCATCAGTGTTCCTTCTTACACACACATATATATATGCAGGGATTCACATCCATTTTGGGTTCAATAGGACAAATGTCCTGGTCTCAACCAAAACAATAGGACATTTGTCCTGAAAAATAAAATACAATAGGACATTCAGTGTTTTCCAATCTTTTATAAAGTGGTAACTGAGTTGGTCGCCCAAGTCACAGACACTCACGGTGGTGTCCGGACCACTCCCCGGGAGCGCGTGTCAATCGTAGAGATCATGGCATAATTGGTACATGCATAAATGTGACTCAGTAGCAGAGTCTGGTGTTTCTGTGGAGTCTTTCAGCAATCAAGATTGTGCGGCTTTGCCTAAATTTGCGTGACTGATAACGTGTCCAAACGACGTACACTGACATCCCGGCGTTGCCGGTTTGCTGTCAAATCACCGAGTTTAGTCCGGTTGAATTCCCAGCGGCATCACAGTCTCTCCCTTTCTCTCACCCTCACGATGGCACACACACACACACACACACACACGTGTCCAAACGACGTACACAGACATCCCGGCGTTGCCGATTTGCTAAGTGTCAAATCACTGAGTTTAGTCCGGCTGAATTTGCAGTTTCCGTTTCAGTCTTTATTGTCAAACACGAAAACAAGGGGGAGTAGTAACCACACGATACCTATCAAATATCCGCCTTAATTCGCTCACACACACTGACACACAAAGAAACACGTTCGCACGCACCGACATACGCATGATGGGGGTGTCGTGTGAAAACAATGGTCAGTGATTTGACAGGTGTTAAGGCTCGGACGTCGGAACTGGCGGATGAGGTGATAACCACCCGCATAGCTGCAGTGGTGTTTCGGGGGCGATGCCCTGTCTTTGTCCGCGGTCATGCGTGCACAGTAGGGGGTGGGCCACACGAACTAGCTGTTTTGCCAGGACCGTACCGTTCGCGGAATTTTTTTTCCCCGATTTTTTTTTTTCGGCGGAACCATCCGCGGTTTGCGCAATGCTGTGTCCGGCCTTGCGAAAAAAGAATAGGACATTGTCCGCTTCTGTCGTCAGTGTAATCGGACATTTGTCCTGAATCTCCCCAAAACAATCGGACATTTTGGAAATTAATAGGTCTATGTCCGATGTCCGACTCGGATGTGAATCCCTGTATATGTGCATCGTTTACACAGAGATTTCAGAATCCGACACAGATTTTGAGGCTGTTTGTCATTAAGTTTACCAAATGACCCTCTGAATATGACAGGGAGGGTCAAAGTGACCATCAGTTTTGAAAGCTGTTAAGTGTAAGGAACACTGCCCATGCCTACGGCAATCTTTGCTTGTCTCATCGACCTCCCTCACAAATCCTTGTTTTATCCCCCGCCACTTGTTTCATTACACTACAGTCATTCTGTGCATGCATTTTTCTTTGTTTTTGTTTTTTTGTGTTTTTTCCCTTCAAATCCAAGTCAGAGGTTTGTCTGGTACTCTACCTGTTTTCTTCTTTTCTTTACAGAATGCCTCCAAATCATTAACCCTAATGCAGGTAGTCACAACATTTGTTTATGCATGTGGAGGCCCTGTAGTTGCCTGCTAGCTTGTTGCTGAGAGGCCATGCCAGTTCCTTGGCCAAAGGGAGAGTAGTCTATTCCGACTTTAGAATTTCTTGAGTGGGGTTATTCCCTTTACACTGTCTTGGCAGATCATGATTGCTTAGCAGCAGACAGTGTACAGTGTGATTTATTACCAGGGCAAAGGTTAATCATGTTTGAATGAACTCTTTTTTTTTTTAACCTCTTGAAGAAACACGGTGGAAGCACTACTTGAAGAGGATTGCTAGAGCATTACGCAACTATGAGAACTGCAATGCTGAAGACTGTTTATGCCATCTAAGGTAAAATCAACCAACCAACCAACCAACCCCCCCCAAAAAAAAAACAACAACAAACAAACCAACAGGAACACAACAAACAAACAAACAAAAAGAGGAAAAACCCCAAAAAACAAACAAAAAACACAACTAATAATATTGATAAAGTGCATAAATAATAATAAAAAAATGAATAAGATTTTTTTTTTTTTTTTTTGGTAAGTAGAACTAGAAGAAATGGAGAACAGGCCAGGAGAAAGATTGCACATACAGGGTGCAAAATGGTTTCAAACAAGGTAGCTATGGTATGAGATGATTATGTCAATATCTCCTTGGAGCCTAAAAAGTATTTAAAGAGAAATTGTGCAAGATTGATAGTAGTGGTACATTGTAATAGCCTATCACTTTACTTTGATACCAGCATCCCCATTCAGTTAAAGTGGGTGGATGTTCGGGAGTTTAGTGTCCTTTTCCACAAAATATGGAACAGCCAGTGTTAAAAAGGCCAGCACAAATATTTGGCCAGGATTGGAACTCACAACCCAAGCATTCAGTTAAAGTGTTGGCGATTACACGAAGGTGTGTACATCATTTCCCTTATACATGTATATACACTTCTACATGAAAAGTTAATGGTGAGATGTGTCCAGTAAGGCAGATGATTGTTTTTCTTTCGTCCTGACAGTGTGATTGATGCAGACCTGGCAGTATGGGAAAAGAAAGGCTTCATACCAGAGGAGGAGTTCTCGGAGAAAAAGCGTATACACACAGCAACACACTACCAAATCATAGACCATAAACTTTACAGGGAAGCAAGCTGCATGTTTCCTTTCAGGTAACTTTTCAACAATGATCATGTGTGTGCAGTTAGGTGCTTTAGCTATGGGACACATTAGGCTACAGTCACAGAGAAAGACACGAGTTTAGGGAAAAAAAATCATACCGTATGACTTTCCTATAAAGTTTTATTTTACTTCATTTTATTAATCATTTATTTATTTAATTTTTTGGGTAGGTGATGTATATTTCTTTATACCATGCCTTTCTGTTCTCTTTGCCAAATGACACTTTTTTGTTTTCACTGAATGCTGAAGTTAATTTTTCTACTTGCACATCTTCTATACACTATACTACTGGTACCTCTTATTTTGTTTTTAGGTGCAGTGGTGTTGAACATTTTATACTGGAAATCATCAACAAGTTACCTGATATGGAGCTTCTCATTAATGTACATGACTACCCAGTATCTGTCAAGTTTGCACAGCCTATCCCTGTTTTCTCCTTCAGCAAAGTTGTGAGTCACTGTCTTATGTGAAGTTGTAAATGAACCTGATGTTTGTTTGAGATCTGTTCCCAGATTTGTTCAGACCTTAGATAATAACCTTGTTGAAGTACTTGAGGTGGACATAACGAAATACACAGCTGGATCCGGTGTTGTCATCGTTCTGGGGTTGAACACTCCCAGAGTCATCTCCTTGGATGTGAAGATTACATGTGTGACCATTTTCAATAGAATCACCACACTCGGACTTCGGATGACTTTACAAACTGTATCAAGAGAGTGACAGTCCTGAGTTGTCATGCTAAGAGCTGGCTATGGCAGAAGATATTCCCCACATAACAATGATAGCAATAACATCATTTTGCTGTGGCCCCACTGATCAGGCCAGAGTCAACAATAACAAAAGCCTTCGCATGAGGCGGATAACGAAGTTGACAAGTGACAACATTACAGGTGATGATGATGAGGTAGTGGTGTAGCGTTGGTGGGTGTTATAGGGATGCAAGTGTCCGACAAGCCAGCAACGAGGGTTCGTTGTTACGCTCTCCAATGACCACCGACACAGTTTCAGACAGTTCCAATGTATTTATTCAGTAGCCTCTCATTCATCCAGTCAAACAACTCATGCAGTGAATCATCAAATGGCGAATCACTGATACAGTCACCCTGCAAACAAGTAGTTTACAGTATTGTTAAAATACAGAATACACATCATCATCATTCAGCAAAATCACAGTACATGTACTCATACATTTCATTTACAACTTACAAGCTTACATCCAAAAAGACTGACAATAAATACAATAAATAATGTACCTGTGGAGTGTGATCATTCAGAATACACCCAAACACTACCAGTGAAACCAGAAAACCTATCACATGAATAAAAGAGATGACTTACTAAAGATAAACTTTACTGACTATCACAATATTTCAATTGCAATACACAACTACAAGTACATACCTTGTCAGGGTGACAAGGGTGAAAAAATACAGAAACCACAACAGCAAGTACCAAAGATGTTGCTTCCTTCCATGGACAAGTAAAAATGTGAACTAACTCATACACTGACTACTTGGTGAACAGGTGAACTCAATTCAGGTATCACACACATGAAAAGCATGCAACCAATGGTTCATGACTGGCTCTGCAGGTTAGATACAGAGACCAACAGGCAGTGCATGTTGTTCATGTGTGACTGACTTTCCACACTCTTTCCCCCATTCACGCTATGCCTATCAGTTTGTGTGTGCTCTGTGTGTGTGTGTGTGTGTGTGTGTGTGTGTTTCACTGTGTGTGTTCAACTAACTACATCTACTCGCATACTAACCCTTACACACTAATCACTAAATACTAATTAACTATGACACTAACAACTAATTAATTATTATGAATAATTATAGAAATAATTCACTCTGCCACAGTGGTAACACAGGTAACTGTGAATATTAAAAGAGTTATGTATATTGTTTGCAATGCTGCACTTGTCTCTGCTATTGTTTGACTTTGACTAGTGTTTCCATTCTGAGGAGACAAGTTGATTAACTTACTTGATCTGGACATTTTCTGTTTGTTACAGGCAGACGAACACTGGGATATCATGTATCCAGCATGGACATTCTGGGAAGGTGGACCAGCTGTGTGGCCTATCTATCCAACTGGACTTGGGCGATGGGATCTGCAGCGAGAGATTATTCCAAAGTACAGTAGAATCTCACTTGAACAACATCTTGCTTGAGCAGCCATCTGTCATTCATGACCACTTTTGGCCGGCACGGACAATTTTTCTTCTTTATTGCATCTCCAACAACCGACCACCTGCAGTATGCGACTTTCAACCACTATTCTGCTTGCAAAACGACCCCGCGCCTCTGTTGTGGGCGACCACAGCTGGCTTAGTTAGCACTTCACACTGCACCGTCAGCCGCTTTACCACCGACCGCCCACAGCACTTGAGCTGACACTACCCCACGAGCCGCTGTGTGGCCCACCCCCTACTGTGACCGCAGACAAAGACAGGGCAATTAGCATATAGTCCCCTAAACACAACTGTAGTTATGCGGGTGGTGATCACCTCATACATCAGTTCCAACGTCCTTTACACCTGTCAAATCACTGACCATTGTTTTCACAAGACCCCTATCACGCGCATGTCAGTGCGTGTGAATGTCTTTTTGTGCCAGTGTGTCAGTGTAAGCAAATTAAGACGGATATTTGATAGGTATGGTGTGGTTACTAATCCTTGTTTTTGTGTTTGACGATAAAACGGAAACTGCCGTTGAGAATTCAGCCGGACTAAACTCAGTGATTTGACACTAAGCAAATCGGTAACGCCGGGATGCCAGTGTGCGTCGTTTGGACACTCTGTGTGTGTGTGTGTGTGTGTGTGTGTGTGTGTGTGAGATTGCCACCGTGATGGTGAGAGAGCAAGAGAGAGACTGATGCCGCTGGGAATTCAGCCGTACTAAACTCAGTGATTAGACACTTATCAAACCGGCAGCACTGGGATGTCAGTGTACGTCATTTGGACACGTTATCCGTCGCTCAAATGTAGGTAAAGCCGTACAATCTTGATTACTAAAAGACAACACAGAAACACCAAACTCTGCTACTGAGTCACATTTATGCATGTACTAATTATTCCATGATGTCTACGATTGATATATGTCCCAGGGAGGGTTCCGGACACCACCGTGAATGTCTGTGACTTAGGCGACCAGCTGTCGTTCACGACCGTTTTTGGCTCACTTGTGTAACAAAGTGAGTCTATGTAATAACCCTCCGTCGTCTGTCTGTGTGTGTGTGTGTGTGTGTCTGTCTGTGTGTGTGTGTGTCCGCAGTAAACCTTAACATTGGCATTTTCTCAGAATCTACAAATAGCAGAGGCACCAAACTTGGCATGCTGATAGACAGCCATAAGACCTTTCAAACCATACCATATTGATTGACCTTGACTCAAGGTCAAGGCCACTAAAGCTGTCTGTTTGGAAATATTACATTGGCAATTTCTCAGAATCTAGGAAAGCCAGAGACATCAAACTTTGCATGGTGATAGACATTGACAACACCTTTACTGACATACCTGCATTGAGTGACTTTGAGTCAAGGTCAAGGCCAAACAAGCTGTTTTGCGGAAAATCTTTCAAAACCTTAACATTGGCATTTTCTCAGAAACAATGAAGAGCAGAGGCACCAAACTTGGTTTGCTGATAGACAGCCATAAGACCTTTCAAAACATATCATATTGATTGACCTTGACCCAAGGTCAAGGTCACTAAAGCTGTCTGTTTGGAACTTTTGCATTGGCATTTTCTCAGAATCCAGAAAAGCAAGAGAAATCAAACTTTGCATGATTATAGATATTGACAACACCTTTACGGACATACCTGTATTCAGTGACTTTGAGTCAAGGTCAAGGCCATACAAGTTGTTTGCAGAAAAGCTTCCAAAACCTTAACATTGGCATTTTCTCAGAAACAATGAACAGCAGAAACACCAAACCTGGCTTGCTGATAGACAGCAGGAAGACCTCCCAATACATATTATTTTGAATGACCTTGACTGAAGGTCAAGGTCATTAAAGCTGTCTCATTGGAAATTTAAAATTGCCATTTTCTCAGAATCTAGGGGTGTAAGAGGCATCAAACTTTTCATGGTGATAGACATTGACAAAACCTGTACTGGCATACTTGTATTCAATATCCTTGAGTCAAGGTCAAGGCCATTCAAGACGTTTTGCGGAAACTTTAATGTTAGCATTTTCTTGGAAACAACAAACAGCAGAGGCACCAAACAACGCACAATGATAGACAGAAATGAGACCTATGCTGACATACCCTTTTGAATGACCTTGACTCAAGGTCAAGGTCAATACAGCTGTCTGTTGTGAAATTTTACATTAACCATTTGTAAGGAAACTACAAAACTAGAGCTATCAAACTTTGCGTAATGATAGTCATTGATAAGCTCTTACTTACTTAGGCCCTTGGCTCCACGTGGAGCATAGGCCATCGACAACCCTTCGCCATCGCACTCTGTTCTGGGCTAGTCTTGCCACTCCAGTCCAGTTGGTCCCCTGCTTACATAGCTCTGCCTCAGTGTCCCGCCTCCAGCTGTTGCGAGGCCGGCCTCTCTTCCTTTTCCCCTGCGGGTTCCATGTCAGGGCTTGGCGTGTGGTGCTGGATGCTGGCTTCCTGAGGGTGTGTCCAATCCAGCCCCACTTCCTCCGCAGGATCTGCTTGGCCACTGGTTCCTGCCCCGCTCGTTCCCACAGCTCTTCATTCCGGATCTTCTCTGGCCATCGGATGTTGAAGATGCGCCTCAGACAGGTGCTGAGAAATGTCTGGATCTTCTGCTGCATCGTCTTCGTTGTCCTCCATGTTTCGCATCCGTAGAGCAGAACTGACGTCACGTTGGAGTTGAAGATGCGAAGTTTGGTTCTTATGCTGACAACTTTGGATGCCCAGACATTCTTCAGCATGACCATTGCTGCCCTTGCCTTGCCGATTCTGGCTGTGACGTCTCGGTCTGTGCCTCCCTGTCCATCAACCACACTCCCCAGGTAGACAAAAGACTCCACCTCCCTGATGGGCTCTCCACCGACTGTGACTGGTGTGTTGGCAGTGGTGTTGATCTTCATCAGCTCGGTTTTCTTCCTGTTGATCTTGAGCCCTGTTCCGGCTGATGTGGCTTCCAGGCACGTAGTCTTGTCCTGCATCTGGCTGTGGCTGTGAGACAGGAGCGCCAGGTCGTCCGCGAAGTCGAGGTCATCCAGCTGCGTCCAGAGTGTCCACTGTATCCCGTTTTTCCTGCCTGCTGTAGTGGTCTTCATGATCCAGTCGATGACCAGGAGGAAGAGAAACGGGGACAACAGGCATCCCTGGCGGACTCCGGTCTTCGCCTCGAAGCTTTCTGACAACTGGCCGGCATGGGCAATCCTGCAGCTCCTGTCTTGGTAGGTGCACTGGATCAGGGAGATGATCTTCCCTGGAACTCCATAGTGCCTTAGCAGCTTCCACAGCGCCTCTCTGTCTACACTGTCGAAGGCCTTCTCATAGTCTATGAAGTTGATGTAGAGGGGGGAGTTCCACTCCAGTGACTGCTCCACAATGATGCGTAGGCTGGCAATCTGGTCAGCGCAGGACCTGTTCCTGCGAAAGCCTGCCTGCTGGTCTCGGAGCATGGGGTCGACTGCCTCTCTCATCCTCTCCAGTAGAATTCTGTTGAGAAAGTCTGCAAAGCGCTCGCCATTTTCGTTCATCTGTCCCAGTCCGTGTGTTCCCATGGTGTCCTCATAGCCTGTGTTGTCTGATCCAATCATGGTGTTGAAGTCTCCCATCAGTATGGTCATGTCCTTGGCTCCTCCTCTATCTATCACTGTCTGCAGTTGTTGGTAGAAGTCATCTTTTTTCTCCGCTTCCGCATCATTGGTGGGAGCGTAGCACAGGATGATGTTCAGCTTGATGTCTTTTTTCTTGGTGATGAATTTGGCTGTGATGATGTGGGAGTTGACAGGTTCCCAGCCGATGAGTGCCCGCTGTGCCTCCGGTGCCAGCATCAGGGCCACGCCCTCAGTGTGGGGGGCTCCATCCTCTGTGTGTCCCGAGTACAGCAATTGCTCTCCCGATGAAAATCTCAGCTGTCCTGTCTGTAGCCACCTTGTCTCACTCAGTCCCAGTACTCCTATCTTGTACTTCTTCATCTCTCTTGCTACTTGTATGGTCCTTCCTACTTCATACATTGTCCTGATGTTCCATGTGGCTACTCTCGTTGTTGTCCTGGGTGTTAGAAGGGGGGTCGGCCTTGCAGCTTCCTTTCGGCTTTCACTGCAATGCGTCATAGGTCTCCGGGATGGAGACCCTTCCTCGCCCAGGTGAATGTCTCGGTTTGTTGCTGTCGATGCTTTTGTAACTTAGTGTTTTTTACAGGTAGGGCTGTTAACCCTACGCAAACCCGTTTAGCCTCTTGGAGAGGTGGTCCACATTCGTCTGACCTCTACCCTTCGACCTGTCCAGCTTGGGTGACCCTGCCAGGAGCATGTGCTCCTGCTGGCATAGTTCTCTGGGTCATTGAGGTACACAAGCCACTACCCCACGACAAGGGTTGGACCATGTAGGGGATAAGCTCTTACAGATCTCATTTGAATGACCTTGACCCAAGGTCAAGGTCATACAAGCTGTCTTGGGAAAACTGTTATATTGCCATTCTCCGTTTTCTTAGGAACTGTGAACATTAGAGATACATTACTTCAGGATGGATAGTGATAAGAACTTTACAGACATACTCTTTTGAATGACCTTGACCCATCTCACAAGTGAGCCAAGGAGGCTTTGCTCCTCTAGTTGCTTGGTCCCATGGGTGGTTGCTCAAGTGAGGCTGTACTGAATGTCATTGTTTTCAAGAATTTTTGCATCACTACTTCTTTTGTCGGCTTCATCATTCATTCCAAAAAATGTTTGATTCATGTGTCAGTTTAGGTCTACCTGCTGTACATAATGCAATGAATGCAAATATTTACTTGATTTCACAGAAGCCAATTTGTGTCTTGGAACAGCTATGCTCGTGAATATGTCTGTATGCTGGAAATAGTGATTAATGATTGATAGAGCTCTGAATGCAATATGCCTGATGCTGTCTGCAAACTGTGTGAGTGAAAATTCAAGCATGCTGGGCAGTAGTCAGTGACAACATGGGTGAGTCTGCATAGGAGTCCTGATGTCTCAAACTACAGCTGTTATATGTACAGTCACTCCAGGATGAACTTGCTTTCTTTGGAAAAGGTCATCTCATCTAACAG
Source organism: Batillaria attramentaria (assembly GCA_018292915.2). NCBI lineage: Eukaryota > Metazoa > Mollusca > Gastropoda > Batillariidae > Batillaria > Batillaria attramentaria. Next base: position 59,115 of record JACVVK020000088.1, read on the forward strand.
TTTATTTTCCATTTACTTTTTCTGATGCAGGGAAGCTGAGAAGTGGCCATGGGAAAAGAAACTGAAGAAAGGATTTTTTCGTGGATCTCGGACAAGTGAGGAGAGGGACCCGTTGATCCGACTGTCTCGAAAAGAACCTGATCTTGTTGATGCACAGTACTCCAAGAACCAAGCATGGAAGTCTGATGCAGTAAGTAATAACATGCTTTTGAACATGTGGTTTCCCAAACTTATGTTTTCTTGGCATTCAGTCTTTTGGAAATAAAAGGCTGATGTGTAACATCCATAATTATATTGGCCAGCGAAAGTCATGCTTTCATGAACAGCTGTGATCAGTATACATGCATTTACTTAGCAGTTGCTTTCCCCCGCAGGACACTCTTCACATGCCACCAGCTAAAGAGATTAAACTGGAGGAGCACTGCAAGTACAGGTAAGACTATAAGAGTGCCCACTGAAAATCTACAGATTGACATACCTATTGATAAGTAATAAATAATAAATGTCTATTTGTTAATTATCTAATCTTTGTGGTCATATTGCTTTCAGGTGACTTTCATTTCTTGCATGATTTAAAAATTTATGTTCAGAAATTGAATATCCCTTTAAATATGTGGTACACTTATAACAAACAGGCTGCTGTTCATGAAACTAAACAGTGTACACATCAAATGTACTTCGGGGCGTTCTGTGAATGGTAGAGTAGTTAATATTTGGGTTCTCATGTCCCCATGCCAAGTGCGTGGGGACCATATTACATTACAAATACAATGTTAGCTCGGGGTCATTGTTTTGTAATTGTTGACACACCTTCTCCACTAAATTTAGTTCCCCAGTCACAGAAAGGTTTTTTTTATTTGACAATCGTTTTCATTGTGCTTAATGCCAAAAACCTCTCTTTGTACCCAACCTTTGCACCACTGTCAGTGTGCACACCCTAACAGGCGCGTAGGAAGATGCTGAGAGGAAGGGGGGCCCACTAAGTCGGGTGAGCCATACGGCCGGGGTTAAGAAGGGGTGTGTGTGTGTGTGTGTGTGTGTGTGTGTGTGTGTGTGTGTGTGTTGACTGCCAAGGATTGTGTCCTGGGACAGCAGAGCAAGGGGGTCCCACCACTGCATGGTGGGCCCCCTCTCCTCTTATCAAAAGCAAGGGGGGCCCAAAGATATTCGGGCCCCCCTTCCAAAAATCGAACGGGGGCCTGGGCCCCGAGGGCCCCCGTGGTTCCTACGCCCCTGCCTAACACAAAATTGACTAAATGCAGCAACATAAATAAATTACATTTACCCACTGCAAGACAGTTTAACTCTCAATAACAAACATAAACTGAAATTACTGACCCTGACAATTCATGCCAAAGTGTTGCAATGTACAACTCTCAGCCCTCCATACCTCAGCAAGAAAACCAAAAGTAACAGTGCTTTCATTGAAGTATTGGTAGAAGGTCTGGAGGACATGCATGCTGACACCAAGAGACCTGAGAGTACCTGGGACATACAGCTTTGCTGGCATTTCTTGTTTATCCTGGCTGTGTTTGAGGGAATGTTAACTTTGCATCAGTGACAGTGCCAAGATATTTATACTCATCCACTGTATTCACATCTTCGCCATTGATAGCTAAAGTCTTTGGAGGGGTGTGTTCCTCCTGACGTCAGTCGTGAGTTCTTCCATCTTGCAGACGTGTAGATCAGCACAGCACACTGAGAAATCAGTGTACAGTGACACATCCTGTAAGCAAATGGTGTCATCGTGAAACCAGTTTCAGCTGTGAATTGCTACATATTTTGTTTCATAGATACTGCAGTGTGTATTTCTTGTTTGTTTTTGGTTTTTTGTTTTGTTTTACTTGTTTTTCATCGTTTATTGTCATAGTAATGTGATTACACTGCAGGTATCTGTTTAACTTCCGGGGAGTGGCTGCTAGTTTCCGCTTCAAACATCTTTTCCTGTGCAAATCGTTGGTGCTACATGTTGGTGATCAGTGGCTTGAGTTCTTCTATCCAGCTTTAAAGCCTTGGGTCCATTACATCCCTGTCAAGCAGGACCTGTCAAATGCCAGGTCAGTGTTAGAGTCAGTGAAGTCCCTGCACCCTTATCCCAAGTGTATGGGGGGGGGGGGGGGGCACCATGTTTATCTGTAAGGGCACTTTTTTCTGACTTAAATTTTGCTTGATTGCTGTGTCTAACAGAAACTGTACATGGTATTTGATCCCTGCCCTAAACATCTCAGTGACTTCAGTGGATCCCGTGCAAAAATGATGGGCCATCTGCTGTTATTAGTGTTAATGAATTATATCCTTCCGCTGTTCTACAATAACTTGTGACAGGTGATATTTATACAGTCAAACCTGTGTAAGGCGGTCACCCAAGGGACTGGACCAAACTGACCGCCTTAAGACAGGTGGCCGGGTTGTCCAGGAAGGCATGTCAACAGCTAGCATGTCACCCAATGAATACTCTAGTGGTGCACGTGTTACGAGCTGACAACAGGGCTCGCCTAAAGCTCTCTATACACTTGAAAATACGTGTTTGGGGTACTTTTTATTTTTTTTATTGCACACCGTTTGATTTCAAACAAACAGATCAGCAGGTGATCGACTGACGATGCAACAAAGAAACAACAAGCTTCCTGCTGACAGCGGATTCACGCACATTAACACGCCGTCGTCTCAATCGGAAGCAATAGAAACGACAAACAGGGTGACAACACCTTCACGTATTCGTACACCTTGGAAGTTGATCGGTTTACAAACACAAAGCTGACTGCTTCCTACAGACCTCGTACTGATTGCAAAGCAATTAAAAGGATGCCGCTAACAGCCACCCCCTCGCCCCCACCAATCCCCCGGCTATTCACTCGGAGGGGGAGGCGCGTGTCAGTGAGCCGTGGCGTGGCTAATCCTGGCTTGTCAAGCAGTTAGGCAGTCTGTCTTGTCAGTTGATAACAGTTGAGAACGCAGCAGGGGCCCGAAGGCGGTCACTACACAACAAAGTGACTGCCCTGTACAGTGTGAAAGGTCGTTTGGGACTGCCAAAATAGGTGGCACGACCGCGTTAGACAGTGACCTGGTTATACAGTGCATATATAGAGGGAAAACGCTCGGGGATCCTCTGGGGTGACCGAGTTAGACAGTGGCATGGCTTATACAGGTGACCGCCATGGCAGGTTCGACTGTAGTATACAAACAAATCAAACTGACAAGTTTTCAGTCAGCTGCTTCAGAACCAAAACACAAAAAACCTCAAACAAACTACACTGCTAAAAAAAAAAGTAAAGGACCACCTTCAATTCTACATGCTGTTTTTAAATGGTCAATTCCAAAAAAGTGCTAATACAGATGAACCAAAGTCCTCAGCTGTGTTAACAAGAAGTCAGATGCTGTGAAAGCAAACAATCTTGCACATTCACTTCTGGTACGTCAGTCAGGATCCTTAATTATTCAGCAAAATGCCAAAAATTCAATCAAAATTAACTCATCCACAAACGCGCAAAAGCATGTTTTTAACATAATGATGATGTGCATGGGTGTGAAAGAATGAATGTTTGGCTTTGACTTCTGCTCATTTGTTTCCCTTTGCAAGCTGGCATGGTTCCCTAATATAGCATGGCAACATGTCAGCTGAGTGGTGAATTGTGCAGATAAAGGGTGAGCGTTTGTGTGGCGTCACGATGGTGTGACAGTCCATGAAGATGCTTGGGGACTGGTTGTGTCCAAGTCAGTCATAATTAGGCCACGACAGCGTTTCCTGGCAACCGGAAGTGTCAAGGAGCCACCATACCATATTGGCCAAAAACGACTACAGACAAGGAAGATTTTGTCATTTCCCGCCAAGCTCAGAGAACAACAGTAACCACAGAAAACCACTCCAGCAGGCAGCTTAGGTGGTCACTAACACCAGCACAGCCAATCAGACCTTTGGAACCGTTTATACATGACGTCCAGCTCAAATTCCGTTGCCCTGTGGTGCACTGAAGACTGACGCGGCCGCTCAACTCACCTGGTGAAGACCTCATGTTTGGTGGACCAGGCAGCAGAGGTTGACAGGAGATGTTCACTGATGATTCCAGCTTCAGCCTGAAGCTCACAACGACCGTATGAAGGTCTGGAGATGATTGTTCCAAAAAAAAGACTTTTTAAGGGACATCTGTAACAGCTGGTGTTGCTGCTGCATCTGGGGTGGCAGGGTATACCCTCCAGGGTGTGTTGTGGACTCCGGGTGGCTCTATCGACGTCACTGCACTGAATTAATTGCCTGTCTTGGAGACACCACTCGATACTGACACTTTGTGTCAGTGACTTCCCTTGCATTGTAATTTGAATTTAAAATTTCCACCCAGTTGTCTTTGAACAATGGCTTCTCAAGAGTCCATGAATGAAATTCTGTGAATTTTGAGCATGTTGAAGCCATGTGTTCAAGGTACATTTTGTGAAAGTACCAGAAAATTTGAATGATTTTTTGCTAAGTTACGCATGTCATGTGGTCCTTCACTTTTTTTAAGCAGTGTAAAAACATCCTGATCAGTTATGCATCTTGTTCAGCTAAGAATTACCACAGTTCTTTAAACTTTCTCTGTGATAACTTGGAACACAGTGGCTCACGAATGCAGATGTAATCAGCCCCAGTAGTGTAGTGGTACACACTTCAGACTATGAAACAGGAGACCCTGGTTCAAATCAAAACTTGGGCAAACAGGATTTTACCTACCTGTGTGAGCTCCTACCTATAGCAGGCATGCCACAGGTCCAGTTGGGAGGCTGTTGCCACCAAGTTGAGACTGGCCCACTTCACAAGTATGACTTTAGGCAGAGAGTATACATGTAGTCTCTCTGCTGTAGGGGTACTTCCCTTGTTATGACATGTTGTGGATGATTACGTGGTCAGCACCACAAGTACCATTGTTCTTGGGCCTGGCTAACGCCATAAGATTTATGACAAGAAGCACAGAATGCAGCTCTCTCACCCAGTTGCAAGCCACCTTGACATCTATCATACCATCGTCCTCATCATCATGCATAAGGAATATTGCCCAGCATCTAAGCCCTCCGTGGATTCCTCTCATGACTTGGGATGAGCACCACTAGAGTTGGTGAAGAGTTGGGGTCAGAAAAAACTGTACATATAATATATTTACGATTGCATTTGTCCTGTCATGTCAGATATTACGTATCATCTATTTGCCTTTTTTTTTTTCAGAGAACTTCTGGAGTTCGCAATGGACAATGATGATATTGCCAGGGAAATTGCTGAAAGGTGTGTGCCTTATTACTAATTTTGAACAAATGAGAACAAGTGATACATATCATAACGGCAACAGTCATCCATTTAACCTTCACCGTACATTGCCTATAAACTTGCATGCCAGACATCGTGGGTGCAGACGCACCCATACTTTAAAGAAGAAAACTTGCGTGAAATACGTAAGATGCAAATGCAACCATGCTTTATCTTTAAAAACATGGGTGGTTTTGCTCCCATCATGTGCAGGGAGGGTTATACAACGTGTTTATTTATGTACAAAATCATACAAGTTTTGTTGAGCACCTCGCCAATACCTTTATTGACAAAGTCATGAAGTTTTGTGGATCTAGCTTGAAAATTGATCGAGCTACGAACATGTAAATAAAAGGCATGTACGGCGAAGGTTAAGATGCGTCTTGGCTTGTCTTGATTGCTGATGTATTTTGAGATACAGTGCATGCCCATGCAGTCTAGTTGAGCTATGCTTTGAAAACATTGATATGAATAAACGCTCATCCCAGTCTGGTAAAACTGCTCATGTGTGAGAGGCATCTGTGCTCCATACGTTAGGTAAATTCTGACCAGACTGGTCACTGTCACATGAATGAAAACTGGCCTTGTACATGTAGAAATTTATGCCAAAGATGTGGAATGTAGAGTTGTTTCACACACTGCATGAAAAGAGTGTAAGCTGTTCTGTTTTTTTGGTTTTTTTTCAGAGGCTACAAATTTATATGGGATCATTTAGACATGAAAGACATATCCTGCTATTGGGAAAAGCTGCTTCTGCGCTATGCCAAGCTAATCAAGCACACTGTGAAGAGGAAAAAAGATTTCAAACAGATTATGCCCAAGGACTAATGCATCATACTTCTTGTGTTTAGGATATTCATAAGTGTGCATATCACACAGATTCACCCATCAGATTTTAGGGATAATTAATTCTTATGTATGGATTTCAAAGTTGCACATACCTGGACAGTTCATAGGTTGGGGAGGAACCTAGTAGGGTGCCTTGTAGGAACGTTTTCAGGAAGCTGGGTTGGGTTCATTACATATGTGAATATATATACTGCAGAACTTTTGCTAGGAAGGATTTAAAATTGCCGAAAGCACAATGCTGAAACGAGGAGCAGTAATAAAATTCTGACATTATTCTGCTTCACAGTTTGGTCATGGGTTGCAAAATTATTTATAGCTTCGTTTCAGTGTAGGCCGTTAAATAAAGGCGCCTCCCAATCAGAGATTTTTCTCCCAGTGGTGTCTGTTACCAGTGAACAATTTCAGACACGAAAATCGTGTTCTGGTTTTATCTGTAAAATCAGATGCTCACATGATTACAGACTTTTTGGATAATCTTTCTGTTTTGGTCAGAAACTAAAATAGCTACAAAACAACTGCAGAAAACAATTTGTTTGTATAGTTTTTCAATATGGCGAATCTCATGAGCTCATAAATCATAACACAGGTAACACAGAGAGAAGTGTTTAAAGAACAACTTGCTTCTCATAGAAAACACCAGAGGAACATGAGGCTTGCGTCTACATGGATTCACTTAAAATTACCATCATGCAACCCAGAATCACAACAGTCTGTACAAGAAAAGATGCTGCTGACATCTTTTTCTGTTTTTTTGGGGTTTTTTTGTTTTTGTTCAATATTGTCATTGCACATGAGCAGAAAACACCAAGCACATGAATGGTTACATTAACAGCACGTTTGGAAACAGATGTTTCACTACAGAGTAATTAACATACAGTGATCTGTACAATAGGTCCTTGTTAATCTCTGGTCATCAATTCTGCCATGTAGTCAGGTCTGTGACTATGAGAAGGCCTTCGACAGTGTAGACAGAGAGGCGCTGTGGAAGCTGCTAAGGCACTATGGAGTTCCCGGGAAGATCATCTCCCTGATCCAGTGCACCTACAAAGACATGAGCTGCAGGATTGCCCATGCCGGCCAGTTGTCAGAAAGCTTCGAGGTGAAGACCGGAGTCCGCCAGGGATGCCTGTTGTCCCCGTTCCTCTTCCTACTGGTCATCGACTGGATCATGAAGACCACCACAACAGGCAGGAAAAACGGGATACAGTGGACACTCTGGACGCAGCTGGATGACCTCGACTTTGCGGATGACCTGGCGCTCCTGTCTCACAGCCACAGCCAGATGCAGGACAAGACTACATGCCTGGAAGCCACATCAGCCGGAACAGGGCTCAAGATCAACAGGAGGAAAACCGAGCTGATGAAGATCAACACCACTGCCAACACACCAGTCACAGTCGGTGGAGAGTCCATCAGGGAGGTAGAGTCCTTTGTCTACCTGGGGAGTGTGGTTGATGGACAGGGAGGCACAGACCGAGACGTCACAGCCAGAATCGGCAAGGCAAGAGCAGCAATGGTCATGCTGAAGAACATCTGGGCATCCAAAGTTGTCAGCATAAGAACCAAACTTCGCATCTTCAACTCCAACGTGAAGTCAGTTCTGCTCTACGGATGTGAAACATGGAGGACAACGAAGACGATGCAGCAGAAGATCCAGACATTTCTCAACACCTGTCTGAGGCGCATCTTCAACATCCGATGGCCAGAGAAGATCCGGAACGAAGAGCTGTGGGAGCGAGCAGGGCAGGAACCAGCGGCCAAGCAGATCCTGCGGAGGAAGTGGGGCTGGATTGGACACACCCTCAGGAAGCCAGCATCCAGCACCACACGCCAAGCCCTGACATGGAACCCACAGGGGAAAAGGAAGAGAGGCCGGCCTCGCAACAGCTGGAGGCGGGACACTGAGGCAGAGTTATATAAGCAGGGGACCAACTGGACTGGAGTGGCAAGAATAGCCCAGAACAGAGTGCGATGGCGAAGGGTTGTCGATGGCCTATGCTCCACGTGGAGCCAGGGGCCTAAGTAGTAAGTAAGTAGTCAGGTCTGTCTCAAACGAAAGTGTGGCGATGAAAGATGGCTTTCACATCTGAAATGGTTCACCGATTGTTGACGGGGGCCAGAAACAAGGCTATGACTAATTTTGGTACCGGTGCCCAAAAAGTGAAGCAGAATAAAGCCCTGCCAAATTGTATACTGATCAACAAAAGAAATGCGAACATGCTAATTTTTTGGTTACCCAAAACTGCCATTAGTTGCAAAGATTGATTCTTTTGCACACTGTAATTTTAAGCAGTCATGTCTGTACAACAACTCTCATGATTATTATGACACTGGTGCATTCCCTTTGCATGGGGCGCGCCGATTTCTGAGAACGCAGACTGTGGTTGCTGGTTAAATCTGATAGGTGAAATGTGTTCACCGATGCAACAGCAATAAAACGCTATAACAGCACGGTTGCTCACAGTTCAAGTCTGGACACGCTGGCCATCTGAAGAGTAAACACTCCTGCCCAACCTGAAAGATCTTTGAACCCACTGAGGCCAGATGATGACCTAAAAATTGTTGCTGTCTCAAACACAGCCTTCAGCAAAGTTTTGTGGTCACCAGAAGTACTGCCGATGAGCTGCGCACCGTTAAAGCTCAGGTGACAAAACAGGCTAGACCGCAAGATTTTCCACCCACAGCCAAGAGATTAGTTTCTGACTGCCAACAAGACTACTAGAAACACCACCAGAAACCCACAGGTGACCAGAACGTGCTGCCTCAGCTCGCAGTGCAAAACTGGTGTCTAGTTGGAAGAACAGTCCAGACTCGAAGACACCTTGTAGCACGCCTGCAATGGGCAATTTAAATCTTAACTGTGGGTGGGTCTGGATGTTGTGCTGCTGGTGAAAGTCCTGGGTCACCCTGGCTTTGTGTGGAAGTGATGTCATACCCATTGCAGGCGTGCAACAAGGTGTCTTTGAGTCTGGACTGGTCTTTCAGCTAGACGCCGGTTTGGTAGGTTTCGCACCACGAGTCGATGACGTATGCTCTGGCCACCTGTGGATTTCTAGTGGTGTTTCTAGCAGTCTTGTTGGCAGTCAGATGCTGATCTCACAAAACAGGGTGCTTCAAATAAACACTGCACATGACCCCATGGGCAATTTGTGTCTGCGCCTGACTAAAGGTCAAGGTCGTTCATGCTGTCTGTTGTGAGTTTAAAATTGCCATTTTCACAGAAACTACAAACACTAGAGGGATCAAACTTGGCATAGTGATAGACTTTGATAAGATCTTTACTAACATGTCTTTTTGACTCAAGTTGTTCATGAAAAATTGTAACATTGTATTCTGGCAATACCTTTTTTTAACAAAGTCATGAAGTTTTGTGGATCCAGTGGAAAAATTGACTGAGCTGTGGACATTTGAATGAAGTGTGGGTGCAAAATCATCTACAACCTACAGCGAAGGTTTAAGTGTAGGTGATCTTGATTTAGACCTCCAAATCATCGGTATTGTGTGTAGATAATGTATCTCTGATGTTATCAAATATTTAACAAATTCACTGCAGCCGTTAGTGTCAGTTGAAAGTTTTTGCTCCAAGCACATTTCGTCCACAAGCCACTCCTCACAAACAACGCAGCCTAAAGCTTGCACACTTATGCAAAGAGAAGTGTCATTTTGTCAACATCATATTTTATGGATGTAATGCTGATGTTCCTTGGGGGATGTCTTGCCATTTTCCCCAAAATATTTCTATTTGGAGACATTTAAAGCAGAAATTTCATCGATGTACTGGGGTTTGTGCTTGGCATAAGTGTTCAGCAGTATGATGGACTCTGTGTGGTTGCATATATACGGATTCTTTTCTCCTCCTGAATTTCAGTGACTGCTCCCAAAAAGACGTGTTTTTCCCCCCTATGCCAGAGAGTTTAAGGGGACTTAGGTGGGTTTGTGGGCAGTATGGGAGAATATAAATGTGTTTTCTTGTAATTCAGGGTAACAGCTGTGGTGGGATTCCACCTGATGTTTTTGAGAGACACTGGTCATTCTCCGGTATAATATGTACATTCATGTCAGAACCTTGTGAGATTCTGTATGCAGCCGAATTTCTTAACAACGTTAATGTGATCGTGTTTGTGGCCTGCATTTGAACAGGTGCCATCAATTGTGGAGCTGGTTGCTATTGTCCGTCAGTGGTGACGACAGCTGTAGGGTGTGCTGCGTTGAACTGGAATGGCAAAACCCGCAGTGGTCCCCATACCCAAAATACGTCTCAGTGTCGAACGGGAAAGAGGTGTTTGGGCCTTCAAAGTATCTATAGGCCAGTATGTTGGACTTTACTCACTGAGTGCAGTCACATTTCGCCAACATGCTGCCAAGAAAACCCTGGTTGTCCACAGAACCAAGGGTGGTGAAAACTGTGCCATTTCTGCGTACTATGGGCGGTGCTTGGGTGATCCTGGGGTCTACATACTGAACCTGTGTGTAAACGTCAGGAGTTTCAGAACTTGCATGCCCATATTTGAGTAAGGCATTCCTTACTTGGAAAGCATCCCTCCCAACCATCTTAAAAAGCATTTCGACCAAAACCAATTCTGTTTGAAACTATGTGACAGATCTTGTTTTCGATAACATATTTGTGATCACTGACCACATCAGAAGCATCCTCAAAATCACCCTGGTCCTTTTTGACCAAATGTTATTGAAAACAGCTATTATCCTGAACCACACAAAAACCACATTCATTATCTGATGCTGACCACAGCATCACTTTTCGTTTTGAACAAACCTGCGCAAGTCCCCATAAACTCTCTGGAATAGAGGGGAAAATCAGGTCTTCTTGGGAGCAGACATTGATATCCAGGAGGAGAAAAAAAAAATCTTGTATGGATTCTGCTGTGAAAGTATGGACATGTAGGCACCCTGGATCAGTGGATGTTATATGGCACATAAAATTAAGAGCAATGTGCGGCAGCGGCTAAAGATACTTTAATGATGTAAGGATGGAACTTATTTCAGTTTAGCCAAGGCACATCTGTCATTGTCAGCAAACATTTAGCTGCATGAGATGGTTTGTTGTGTGACTGCTGTTATGTTTAAACAGCCTAAAATAGTTTACTGCTGATTTACTACCATGCAGTATGCTGGTACTCTATAGCAATCGACTCCTTTGAACTGCTTGCATTTTAGGGTTGAGAACTCAACAATGAACATGTAGCAAAGGAGAGACCTTCCTACCTTTATATTTTTCATAGTTTCGATGAGCATTTATCTCAAACTGTGGAACTTCAATCACATCTATTTCAATCAAAGTACAGGTCTGAAATTACAATTTTGGCAGGAAAAAGTATGATATAGTTTGTGGAAGCCAGCAGTATGACATATTTGAAGTCAAAAGTCGCACCTTCAGTTCTGCCCTTCTGCATGTTTTTTTTTTATCCTGTACAGTTTGTTCTGGGTCTGTAGTCACACTTTGACTGTCCTGCTTGTGCTTTGAACAGTGACAGCGCTAGCGGTTTTGCAAAGCTGCTCTGCCATTGCACCAGGAATAAATAAGCAAAACTAGAGAGGCAGAAGCCTCCATGGCTCCCTTGTGACATGGGTCAAGGTCAATTGAAAGAGTATGTTTGTAATACTCTTATCACTATCATCAAGCCAAGTAAGGTGTCTCTGGTGTTCTTAGTTCCTGGCAATATTACAGTTTTCCCCAAAACAGTTTGTATTCAAATGAGATGTCATCAATGTCTATCATTATGCCAAGTTTGACGCCTCTAGTATTTGTAGTTTCTCCAAAAACGGTAATGTTGAAATTCACAACAGACAGGTTTAGTGACCTTGACCTTGAGTCATTCCAGAAGGTATGTCTGCATAGGTCTCCTTGCTGTTAATCACCATGCCTCGTTTGGTGCCTCAACTGTTTGTTATTTCGGAGAAAATGCCAACATTACAGTTTCCCCAAAAGAGATTGCATGGCCTTGACCTTGACTAAGTCATTGAATACAGGTATGTCAGTAAAGGTGTTGCCAGTGTCTGTCATCATGCAAAGTTTGATGGTTCTGGTTTTTCTAGATTTTGAGAAAATGCAAATGTAAAATTTCCAGACTGCTTTAATGACCTTGAGTTTGAGTCAAGGTCATTTAAAATGGTATATGTGCATAGGTCTTATCACTTTCTATTAGCACGCCGGGTTTGGTGCCTCTGCTATTTGTTGTTTCTGAGAAAATAGCGTGTACTGCCTTGACGTTGACATAAGGCCATTGAATACATATGAGACTGTGCCAGAAGGTGCCACCAAAAAGTGGGACATCTCAGTGAAAAATGAAACCAACCCAAAATGTTTGCCAATCTAGTGTTTGAACAAACAATGTTTTGTGCATGTTATTCAAGAAGTAAAAAGATAACTCTGTTCAGCATTAATGAGAAAATGTCATTTTATGGTGCAAACCGAGGCCATGTTGGATGTAACATGGGACATAATGTTTCACCAACAATGATGAAATGCAAAAACAGATTAGATCAAAAACAGTTTTATTACAAGACTTCTAAACCAAGTAACTTGAAATAATTGAAAACAGAGTAAATCAAAACTTATAACTTCAATGAGACTATGATTATCTATGTCCACCGTTGCATCCAACCGCATGTCAATGTTTCAGTTTCCAAGCAATGAAAAATAAGCTAATACCATCACCAGTTTATTACTTAATTTATTTAATGTATCCTTTGTTACAACTGAAACCCACAAAATGCCCACTTTTGCATTTAGAAATCGTTGTTTACTACTTTCCCCATGTTGAAGGTAACATTTTGCGATTGGACATAATGTTTCCCTTCGTATGAATGTTGAAATGAACAACAAAAAAACACATGACCAAATGAAATTTGATGTTTCTGCCCACTTGCATGTTTTAATTGAAACAATAAAGACTGCATAAAACACATTCAGTAGCAATGATAGAGATTCATGTTGAAGGTAACATTACAGCGGACATGACATGACAATCATGTTGAAGGTAACCAATGGACATTGTACTTACTTAGGCCCTTGGCTCCACATGGAGCATAGGCCATCGACAACCCTTCGCCATCGCACTCTGTTCTGGGCTAGTCTTGCCACTCCAGTCCAGTTGGTCCCCTGCTTACATAGCTCTGCCTCAGTGTCCCGCCTCCAGCTGTTGCGAGGCCGGCCTCTCTTCCTTTTCCCCTGCAGGTTCCATGTCAGGGCTTGGCGTGTGGTGCTGGATGCTGGCTTCCTGAGGGTGTGTCCAATCCAGCCCCACTTCCTCCGCAGGATCTGCTTGGCCACTGGTTCCTGCCCCGCTCGCTCCCACAGCTCTTCATTCCGGATCTTCTCTGGCCATCGGATGTTGAAGATGCGCCTCAGACAGGTGTTGAGAAATGTCTGGATCTTCTGCTGCATCGTCTTCGTTGTCCTCCATGTTTCGCATCCGTAGAGCAGAACTGACTTCACGTTGGAGTTGAAGATGCGAAGTTTGGTTCTTATGCTGACAACTTTGGATGCCCAGACGTTCTTCAGCATGACCATTGCTGCCCTTGCCTTGCCGATTCTGGCTGTGACGTCTCGGTCTGTGCCTCCCTGTCCATCAACCACACTCCCCAGGTAGACAAAAGACTCCACCTCCCTGATGGGCTCTCCACCGACTGTGACTGGTGTGTTGGCAGTGGTGTTGATCTTCATCAGCTCGGTTTTCTTCCTGTTGATCTTGAGCCCTGTTCCAGCTGATGTGGCTTCAAGGGACGTAGTCTTGTCCTGCATCTGGCTGTGGCTGTGAGACAGGAGCGCCAGGTCGTCCGCGAAGTCGAGGTCGTCCAGCTGCGTCCAGAGTGTCCACTGTATCCCGTTTTTCCTGCCTGCTGTAGTGGTCTTCATGATCCAGTCGATGACCAGGAGGAAGAGAAACGGGGACAACAGGCATCCCTGGCGGACTCCGGTCTTCACCTCGAAGCTTTCTGACAACTGGCCAGCATGGGCAATCCTGCAGCTCATGTCTTGGTAGGTGCACTGGATCAGGGAGATGATCTTCCCGGGAACTCCATAGTGCCTTAGCAGCTTCCACAGCGCCTCACTGTCTACACTGTCGAAAGCCTTCTCATAGTCTATGAAGTTGATGTAGAGGGGGGAGTTCCACTCCAGTGACTGCTCAACAATGATGCGTAGGCTGGCAATCTGGTCAGCGCAGGACCTGTTCCTGCGAAAGCCCGCCTGCTGGTCTCGGAGCATGGGGTCGACTGCCTCTCTCATCCTCTCCAGTAGAATTCTGTTGAGAACCTTGCCTGGCACTGACAGGAGCATGATCCCTCGGTAGTTGCTGCAGTCCCTGAGGTCCCCTTTCTTTGGCAGCTTGATGACGATCCCTTCTTTCCACTGGGCTGGCACCTCTTCCTTCTCCCAGATCTTGCTGAATAGGCTGTGCAGCATGTTGACGGCTGTCTCTATGTCTGCTTTGATGGCTTCTGCTGGTATCTCGTCCGGCCCTGCAGCTTTCCCATTTCTCAGTGTCATGATGGCTTTCCTGATCTCCGCCTTAGAGGGCTTGTTGCAGTTGATGGGTAGTTCTGTCTCTGCTGGTGGGATGTCTGGTGGTGTTTCAGGGATGGGGCGATTTAACAGCTCCCTGAAGTGTTCTGCCCATCGCTTCAGCTGTTCCTCCGTTGTTGTCAGTGGGTGCCCGTTCTTGTCCTTCACTGGTTTGTCTGTCTGCTGAAATTTGCCCGCGAGCTTCTTGGTCACCTGGTACAGGTCTTTTAGATTCCCTTGTCGGGCTGCTTCCTCTGCTTGACTGGCCAGGTTGTTGATGTAGTCCCTCTTGTCCTTCCTGGTGCTCCTCTTCACTTCTCTGTCAGCTGCTGTGTATTCCTCTTGTGCCTTTGCCTTAGCTCTTCTTGTTCGGCTCGTGTTCAGTGCAGTTTTCTTCTCTTTCCTAACTTCCAGCTTCTGGATGGTATCAGCAGAGATCCATTCCTTATGTTGGGTCTTTCTCTTGCCAAGGACCTCTTCGCATGTGTCGTGCCAGAGTTTCTTGCTGTGTTCCCACTGTGTCTCGATGTCCATTTCACTGTCTTCTATCAGGTCTTGCAGTGGCTGGAACCTGTTGGAAAGGCTGATCCGGAATGCTGCTTGTGTGTCTGTGTTCCTGAGTAGTCCAACGTTGTACCTGGTCCGTGTGTTGTTGGCGTTGGTGTGCCTCTTAAGCCGAAGTCTCAATGTTGTTGCAAGAAGGTGGTGGTCTGATGATACATCGGCACCCCTCATCACGCGCACATCCCGCCACGATCTCCTGAACTTCCGGCTGATGCAGATGTGATCAATCTGGTTCTCCGTGACATGGTCCGGCGATCTCCATGTGGCCTTGTGGATGCGCTTGTGTGGGAAGATGCTGCCTCCTATCACTAGCTGGTTCAGGGCACAAAAGTCTGCAAAGCGCTCGCCATTTTCGTTCATCTGTCCCAGTCCGTGTGTTCCCATGGTGTCCTCGTAGCCTGTGTTGTCTGATCCAGTCTTGGCGTTGAAGTCTCCCATCAGTATGGTCATGTCCTTGGCTCCTCCTCTATCTATCACTGTCTGCAGTTGTTGGTAGAAGTCATCTTTTTTTTCCTCTTCCGCATCATTGGTGGGAGCGTAGCACTGGATGATGTTCAGCTTGATGTCTTTTTTCTTGGTGATGAATTTGGCTGTGATGATGCGGGAGTTGACAGGTTCCCAGCCGATGAGTGCCCGCTGTGCCTCCGGTGCCAGCATCAGGGCCACGCCCTCAGTGTGGAGGGCTCCATCCTCTGTGTGTCCAGAGTACAGCAACTGCTCTCCCGATGAAAATCTCAGCTGTCCTGCCTGTAGCCACCTTGTCTCACTCAGTCCCAGTACTCCTATCTTGTACTTCTTCATCTCTCTTGCTACTTGTATGGTCCTTCCTACTTCATACATTGTTCTGATGTTCCATGTGGCTACTCTCGTTGTTGTCCTGGGTGTTAGAAGGGGGGTCGGCCTTGCAGCTTCCTTTCGGCTTTCACTGCAATGCGTCATAGGTCTCCGGGATGGAAACCCTTCCTTGCCCAGGTGAATGTCTCGGTTTGTTGCTGTCAATGCTTCAGTAACTTAGTGTTTTTTACAGGTAGGGCTGTTAACCCTATGCAAACCCGTTTAGCCTCTTGGAGAGGTGGTCCACATTCGTCTGACCTCTACCCTTCGACCTGTCCAGCTTGGGTGACCCTGCCAGGAGCATGTGCTCCTGCTGGCATAGTTCTCTGGGTCATTGAGGTACACAAGCCACTACCCCACGACAAGGGGTGGACCATGTAGGGAATGGACATTGTAGATGCAGCAATAAACAGAAAAGGGATTGTTTAGAGTTCAATGACATCAAAAAGTTGCCTTCTGCCGTTTGACATTTTTTCATTGAGTTTGATGGCAACTATCCTGCTGTTGTCCTGGAAGGATTGGAATGTTTAGCAGGATTCATCCAGTCTGTCCCAGTAAACCAGCGGCCCCTGTCGCGCCATGAACTGCACCCGCACCTCCTGGTGCACTGCATCTACCTCCTTGATCTGGAACAAAAAGAAACAAGCCCATGCCCAGATCAGTACAACTTTACTGGCACTAATACAGTAATAGCAGTTATTGCTGCATGCTATTTTTGATATGCAAAACAGTGCATTCACCTGTAATGCAGCTTACAGTATTTATGACTAATCTATTGTGATCCTGGGTGAAGATCAGTTTCCACACCCCACCCCCCTCCCTCCAACGTATGAAATTAAATTACAAAGTCTGGTAAAAAAAAATTCTAGTTCTATCCCAACACGTGGGCAGAAAAAAATTAATCCTGGCGTTGAAATTACTAACTAATCAACACAGCAGCTAGCCAAGGTGCCGAAAACAAAGATTTTCCTCACCGGAATATTATTCCTATTTTTTCATAACTACTGACTCCCAATAATTGTGAATATTTTGCAAGTAAACAGAACTAGACTGATAACCTATGTCCAAATGGCCTACTGTTTCGATCGAGCAAGCAAATGGCGAATTAAAGAATTTGTATGGTTCAAACACCATCTGTTTTTTTCCTAAATTGCATGAATTTCGTCTGTCAGCACACCTATAACCCAAACAATATGATCGTTAAACGATGAATTCGTAATCGTTTATTTGCGATGCCGATCGCAACGTTGACATGAGCCAACAGTAATACCATACACGCGCGAACGCAACTTGGACATAAATTCTCATTATGTCCACTGCAGGATTTTTTTCAAACAAAACCGATTGAACAGCCAACGCAATGATGGATGTCCAAAACAAAGTCCTCCGTGCATTACATTTACTCACAGAGTGGACGAAAATCAAACCACAGGTCAAAATAATGCTTAAGTGGCCTAATCACTGATCGATCGTAACATGTGGTTGATCGCAACACTCAAAACTATCCTGACATAAATCACTATACTCACCTTCTCTCCTCTTAGGCACCATCTTTGAGAAAACCAATGGCCGCAAAGGGTTAGGGTAAAAAATGGCGACATTTCAGAACAGGACCGCAAAAAGAAAGTCACGCATTTTCCAGAAATCGGCGATTGGTCGATCGCAACAGTTTGACATGAAAATATCTGCCTAAAATGTTTATCATTTTTTTTAATTGTAACAGTTTCTCACAGTGTAAACCAAGCAAATTTTTGACCAGTATGAATTTCTCAAGCTGGATCTTAGTTTTCTGAGTTCAGAGGCCTTGAATGTTCCGCAGCAGACGAACTTATCGCACTGCCGCAGATTTGACATGGCACGTTACGATCGTCATGCAATACAATAAAACTCAATTTTATAAAGATAACATTTTATTTTTTTCCTCACAACAAAAGAAACAAACAAATTTAACATGCTTTATTTACATCTTAGAAGAAAAAAATCATCAGACAAGCGTAAGAAAGTGAAGTACATGCATTCCTGTGTCCACCTGTTATGTCCCACTTCTTGAGGGTGGGATTTACAAGGATTTTGAACTTCTTTTTGTTTTTATATCCACATAGAAAAGATTTCTCAGAATAATTTCATCTGCATTATCTTTTGAAACTGTGGTCTTTAAAAAGACCCAAAGTTTAGTTGTTAAGTATGGACATGAAAAGAGATATGAAGGTTGAAAGTTGGGTGGTCTTTACAAAACACGTTCTGGCACAGTCTCATATATATCTGTAAAGTTCTTATCAATGTCTATCATCATGCAAAGTTTAAAACCTCTGGTACTTGTGGATTCCAAGAAAATGCCAATGTAAAATTTTCAGAGACAGCTTTAGTGACCGTGACCTTGAGTCAAGGTCATTCAAAATGATATATTTTGAAAGTTCTTATGGCTGTCTATCAGCATGCCAAGTTTGGTGCCTCTGCTGTTTGTAGATTCTGAGAAAATGCCAATGTTAAAGGTTTACTGTGGAAATGCGGGCACACACACACACAGACGATGCAGGGTTATTACATAGACTCCCTTTGTTACACAAGGGAGCCAACAAAACCGGTAGGCTGCTCACTGGAACCAGTGTCAATCAAAAACACCACCTCAAACAATATGCTACGTCGGCAAACGATTAACTGCACTTGGTACTTGGTAGAACATGCCTTTTCCGACCATACACTATGACAAATCTCTACATAACAGTGTGCAATTGCGATTCCAAGAGAATCAACCAGTAGATCACAGTGTCAGCCAATGTGTTATTCGGTACATGTATTTCTAAATTTCAGCTTGTAAAATATCAGCAGTTACCAGCTAAGCATGCACGAAACAGATGAGAATGAGGCAAGTGATGTTCAGATTGGTAAAAGCGGCAGTTCCTCAGAACTTTTGGAAGAACGGGCATTGTCTTGTTTCACAGCAGTATTGGTGCTTTACGGAAGCAACTGAAAATGTATGAAGCCCACTTCAAACTACGAAAGCATGTTGTTTTTTTCTGACATGCAAACTACTGAAGTATGTTTTACGGTTAAGCAGATCTAAAAGAACAATACATGTATTTCCTGAATATGTATGGTACCCAAATGTTTGTCATTAAACACATCTCTTTCACTCTCTCACTCTCATCGACAATAGAAGGTATGGAACAAAATTTATTGGGAGCATTTTAACAATTTGAAACAAGTGCCAATGACAGACTCTGTTCTTTTATAAATTAACGCACAGCTACTGTATTTTTTAAGGGACATATTTACACTATGTACAATACTGTACTAATGTGTCCGTTCCAGTTGAAATGTGATAGATCTATCTTGATATGTACTTAGTTTCAACATTCCAGTCTTTTTTATTGCGTACCTTCAGCAGTTCTTTCCCTTGAATTTTGATCACCTGTGATAGATGCATACAAGAGCTGACTAATTAAATAATTCCCTGTAAAAGTGTTTTTTTTTGCCTTCATTTTACCAGTATTAAAATAATGATGTCCATGACATACATACGGGAAAAATACAAGTTTGTGATGTAGAAAATTATTTAGAAGCACCACAGAGAGCTATGCTGTGACGCTCCCTTTGTCCGTCATCTTGGATATTCTCAGCTTTGTTTACTTTTCACCGACACTTGTTTTGTGCCCACTATGACTTCATCTGTGGACTGTGATAGTGATGCATACTTGTGTTTTCAAGAAAACAGGAACTGTCTCCTGGATAAATTTCCATTCTAGTGGGTGATGTAAACATATCTGCTCTCATCTGTTCATAAAAACAGTGTGTTTTGTCAGTGACAGCTGAGCCTGAAGGAAACGCAGCTCAAATGCCTACAGTTGTCATTCTTGGGTTAGTCATGCCATGCGCCCAGATTCTTCTTTTCATTCCAACCTGCAACATCTTTTGTCACTAGCTTCTGCTGATGTGCACATTGATGTGACATTATGTCAGGTATGATGCTTATATGTTAGCTGTCATTACTTCATTCACTACAGTTGGTAGGTAAGAGATTCACTTGTCTTGTTCCAATTTGTTAACTGTTCAAAGCAGTGTTGAATATATGTGGATGAATTTTTAAAATTGTTTCTTCCTTTTTCTTTTCTTTTTTGTTATTCGCCTTTCTCGTTTACACCTGAGCTGCCTGTTGAACAACAAGGTCAAAGGTCGTCACGCTTACCTCAAGCAGAAGTATGCCAAAATTTAAGTATCATATGAAAGTGCATTCATATCATTTCTGAGCTGATTGATATGCAACATGACTGGACTGATAAATAATACAATGCATAAAGGTGACTCTAAGAAAAATATCCGGAAAACAAAAAAAAAATGTACCCTGGAAAACGAAAACTGTTGAGAGTTGATGAAAAATGTTTCCAAGGTTGTTTTTTATGTTATTGTTTTTTTGGTGGGTTTTTTTTGGGTGGGTTTTTTTTGGTCTGCCTTTTTCTTTTGTTATTGTCAGGTTTTTGTTTGTTGATATTGTTGTCATCTTTGCTTTTTCGTTTTTCAACAAAAGTTTTCAAGCTGCACATGGTTCGACATGCAACAGGCCCAAGTAACCAACCAGCAATCAAATTCATGTACTGATCAACAAAGAAACATGAAAATAATTTATTTTTTTTATCCAAAAATGCATTTGGGGTCAATATGCAAAATCTAATTCTAAACTGTGGGCGGATTTGGATGTTTTGTTGCTTGTGGAAGTCCTGGGTCACACTGGCATTGTGTTGAAGTGATGGCCATTGTAGGCGTGCCACAAGGTGCCTTCGAGTCTTGACTGGTCTTCTAGCTAGACGCCGATTTTGCAGGTTTCGCACCATGAGTCGACGCCACACATTCTGACCACATGTGGGTTTCTGGTGGTGTTTCTGGCAGTCTTGTTGGCAGCCTGAGCTGATCTCTCAGCTAAGGGTGAAAGATCTGGTGGTCTAGCCTCAGTTTTGTCACCTGAGCTTTACCGGTGCACTGCAGTGCTTCCAGTGATCGCAAAACTTTGCTGAAGGTCGTGGAAGGTTAGCAGGTGCACATTAATGGCAGAAGCAACAGTTTTCAGGTCGTCACATGGTCTCAGTGGGCCCAAAGATCTTTCAGGTTGGGCAGGATTTAGTCTTCAAATGGCCGGGGTGTCCAAACTTGAACTGTGAGCAACCGTGCCATTATCCTGTTTCATTGCTGTTGCATCGGTGAACACATTTCACCAATCAGATTTCTCCGGCAGTGTTTGAACGTGCATCCAGTGACCATAGTCTGCGTTCTCAGAAATCCGCACACCGTGTTCAAAGGGAGAGCACCAGTGTCGTAATAATCATGAATGTTGTTGTACAGACGTGATGGCTTAAAATTACAGCGTGCAAAAGAATCAATCTTTGCAACTACATGTAATGGCAGATCTGGATAACTAAAAATTTTCATTATTTTTGCGTTTCTTTTGTTGATCAGTATAGAATGGTTTGACCGTCAAACCATCCTTTTTCCCCAGTTGCCTGTAATTATGAAAAATATTGAAAGATGTATTGTTCACTTACAGATTTACTGAAAATGTTTGAATAAACTTCAGAAGTCTGTTTCCTGTGATGGTAAATACACCTACTTGTTTCAGTTTCCTCTCACAGAACTGTTTTAATTAACGCCAAATGATAAAAGCGCCTGAGTGCTTATCAAACCAATGGTGCTGAGGTGCTCAGATGTGTGTGTTTTTTTGGTTCAATGGTGGTTTGGTTTTTACCATAAACCCTGAAGGCAAGGAAAGTAAGAAATGCATGGACAAAGCTGAAAATGTTGTCTTGAAAATGTGACTGCAGGCTGCAGTCCTTTGACCATATCAGTCATTTTGGACCTAGTGTGTTGTGTTTCGTGACAAATGATGTGAAAAGTTTGCACCTTATTCCTTTAGCATAAATACAGTTTCTTTTCAACAGAAGTGTTGAAACAATATACATGTACACTGTATTTCTTTTCCCACTCAAAATGCTACTTCAGACAATCATTGATCTTTGCTCCTCTGTCTTTAGCAGAATACACATAGGCATATATAGCAAAACATATACCCAAGATTTCGCAGTACTAGAGAGGCGCAAAAGCCTCCATGGCTCCCTTGTGACACAGGTCAAGGCCATTCACAAGAGTATGTTTGTAACGCTCTTTATCACTATCCATTATCATGTTAAGTAAGTGTCTCTGGCGCTCTTAGTTCATGGCAATATTACAATTTTCCCCAAACCAGTTTGTATGGCCTTGGCCTTTGGTCAAGGTCATTCAAATGAGATCTCATCAGTGTCTATCATTATGCCAAGTTTGATGCCTGTAGTATTTGTAGTTCCTCCGAAAACAGTAATGTTAAAATTCACAAGACAGCTTTAATGACCTTGACCTTCGGTCAAGGTCATTTAGAAAGGTAGGTCTCATTGGTGTTTATCATCATTTGGTGCCTCTACTGTTTGTTGTTTTGGAGAAAATGCCATGGTTAAAGTTTCCCCCAAAACGATTGCATGACCTTGACCTTGACTAAAAGTCACTGAACACAGGTATGTCTGTAAAGGTGCTGCCAGTGTCAATCATCGCACATATAGTTTGATGCTTCTGATTCTTCTGGATTCTGAGAAAATGCAAATGTAAATTTTTCCAACAGACTGTTTTAATGACCTTGACCTTGAGTCAAGGTCATTTCAGGTGGTATGTGTGCATAGGTCTTATCACTGTCTATCAGCACGCCAGGTTTGGCGCCTCTGCTGTTTGTTGTTCCTGAGAAAAAGCCAATGTTAAGGTTTCACAAAAATAGCTTGTACAGCCTTGACCTTGACACAAGGCCACTGACTACATGTATATCTGTAAAGTTCTTATCAACATCTATGCAAAGTTTAAAACCTGTTCGTAGATTACGAGAAAATGCCAATGTAAAATTGGGACAGATGAATGGAAACGGACACACCCAAATTATGTATTTGTCAGCAGAAAAAGAAGGGTTTATTAGATTTAAAAAGTACATTCTCAGATTTCAAAATAAAACTCCAACCTAGTAAAACCCCCATAGCAGCTGCTCCTGGAGGAGTTTTAAAATATCAAAGCTATGAATCAGAAAAACAAGGACAAAATTGTTAAATGATGATGTCTCTCAGAATCAAGAGCTAAATACAAGTCTTTCTGACCTGCATCAGAGGGAAAGACTCTCAAATGGATGTACATGAAAATGAGTACATGAAAAACAAATGCCATAATATGCAGATATTTCTGCAAATACATATATACATATATACATGGTTGTACCTGAAGCAACAAAAAAACAAATAGAATTGCAGTGCCTTCTTAAAACATAATTTAGCTTCAAAGTAGGTTTTAATTCCAATCAAGACCACGGAACACCCATTTTCTCTCTGTGCATCAAAGAAAACTGGCAGCTTTTTTTTTTTTTTTTTTTTTTGGGGGGGGGGGGGGGGGTGTATGATAAATTTGCTTCTTCAGGCAAAACGCAGTACAGCACGAACAAAGCCTGTTACAAGTGCCTAAAAAGTCACCACATCCCACAGTCCATTTTCTGAAGTTCTGGAGTCATCTTTGTTGTCAAACTTTTTCAATAAATGGATCAGAATTTTAAGAGGTTGCTTTTTCTAGAAACAATTTCATTCAATTTTGTAGGCCTTTCGCTACTTTTTTTTTGGGGGGGGGGGGGGGGATGGGTTGGGGTATTGGTGTAAATGATGCGAATTGAGAATGGATTGTGCTGCATAAGTATGACACTGATAAATATATTTTACTTCATGCCTAATCTTGTGTTGGTGTTTGACTGATCTTTGTATACACGGTATTCAACATTTGGTGACTGATCACGCGAGCTATCCATGCTGTGCAGTTCTGTTTCATGTGCTCCCCTTTCTTCACGACCAGATATGATGTAAGTACCTTGGCGCTGGCAATGACGAATACCATACACAGACATGACCAGCCCCCCAAATACCAACACTGCAGCAAGAGCTCCAATGGTAAAATTAAAAGCCATTGACTCATCACTGTCCTCAGTATCCTCAATACCTTCTTTTGATATAATTTTGCGCTCCAAACTAGCTCTATCAATTGATTCTATGGACTGCGCATTCTGGCTCTTTGTCTTTTCAGTACGTGGTGTTGCTCCTGTATTGGATCCTTCAACATCAATACCGTTTTTCGGGGTTTCAGAAGTAGCATCTTCAACCAGTCGTTGCTCTGCATTATTGTCGTTTCTTTGAAAGTTGCCTTTCAGGAAAGACCCTGGTTTCTCCCCACCCAGAGGTGGTATCCTTTTTGAGTTTACTCCAGCAGGCTGGCTTTCATCAGCAGTAACGGCAGCAGAAGTGGAAGTGGTTGTTGGGGTTTGCTGGGGAAAAACAGCTCCACGGATGTCCTCTCTTTCTATGGCCTGAGTGGATGTAAAAATTGGGCTTCTGCCATCTGACTGTACTGGCCTGCTATGCTCCCTGCTTTTCACATCTGTGTTTTCACCAGGTGTATCATCAAATGTTGACAGGGTTTTGTTTGGACCATAACTCCTGTTCTCCTGTTCTGATGACACAGATTTCACAGCTACTAGCGCAGGTGTCAATTTTCTTTCTGGTTCACTTTTGCTGCTATTTAAGCCATTAACAGCAGGTTCTTTGGTAGCAACATAGCTTTCCCCCGACTGAAGGGTTCTGTTGATACTCACCTGGCTGGTTTGGGTAGCTTCGGTAGAATCTTCTTTTCCATTTGACATTGAAGGAGGATGAGCAGTTGTGGAGGTTTGCGGCCAAGTCTGCCTCTGTTCACTACTGACTGTTGCATCTTCTGTTGGTTGCAGCCTCCTGCCTGAGCTAGAAGAGTCGTCCCTTTCTGTTGACAGGGCAGGGGAAGAAGCACTGGTAGTTGTGCTGATTTGTTGTTTGTTTTGTTCTTGTACAACAATGACCGTAGACCCTTGGTCTGCTTGTGATGTAGCCACCCAAACATCTGTGGTTGTGTTCTGCAGAGATGGTGTGCTTGTAGTGGTGGTTTTATGCTCTCCAAGAGAACCCAACTGTTGTTTTCCAGTGGTGTAATGAGCATTGCTGATGGCTGCTTGGTCAGTACCTTTGGTAGGATCAGTAGTGATGATTCTACCCTTCTCTGACCCCATGTCACTGAACTGCACTTGGCTGGTATCTGCAGCAGGTTCTGTGGTGGTGACTTTACTCTCCCCTGACTGAGGTGTACTTTTGATTTTCATCCAGCTGGTGATAGTATCTTCCTTTTCTAGCTTACTTGCCACCACTGTGGTCGATGTTGTCTGTTTTTCCTCCCGAACTTGGTTAGCTGCAGCAGTGGTACTTGATTGCCAATTCTTCATTTTGTTGGAGTCATTATTGTGCTTAAAATCTTTTTCTGATAGCACAGACTTCACAGTTTCTGGTGCAGGTATCACTCTTCTGTCAGACTCTTTCATGCCCTTACTTTTGCTGCTTACAGCAGGTTCTTTGGTGGCGCCTTTGCTTTCCCATGCCATAGGTGTTCTGTTGATTTTCACCTTGCTGCGTTTAGTAGCTTCAGTAGTAGCTTCTTTTCCTGTTGGCAGTGAAGGACGAGCATTTGTGGAAGTCTCGGGCCAAGTCTGCCTCTGTTCACTACTGAATGTTGTATCTTCTGTTGGTTGCAGCCTCCTGCCTGAGCTAGAAGAGTTGTCCTTTTCTGTTGACAGGGCAGGGGATGAAGCACTGGTAGTTGTGCTCATTTGTTGTTTGTTTTGTTCTTGTACAACAATGACCGTAGACCCTTCATCTGCCACTGATGTAGCCACCCTAACATATGTGGTTGTGTTCTGCAGAGTCGGTGTGCTTGTAGTGCTGGTTTCATGCTCTCCAGGAGAACCCAACAGTTGTTTTCCAGTGATTTCATGAGCATCACTGGCAGATGCCTGGTCAGTGCCCTCAGTGGCATTAGTAGTGATGATCCTACCCTTCTCTGATTTCATATCGCTGACTTGCACTTGGCTGGTATTTGCAACAGGTTTTGTGGTGGTGACTTTACCCTCTCCTAACTGGTCATTCTTTGTTTTGTTGGGACCGTGATTGTACTCTCCTGACAGCAAAGACTTCACAGCTTCAGGAACAGGTGTCATTTTTCTGCCTGGTCCCCTTGTGCTGGCATGTATGCCATTTACAACCACTTGCTCATCCAAGCCTTTTGCAGTATGTTGGCTCTTCATTACTTGTTTCTCCCTGGTTTGGTTGCTTTCCACAGCACCAACAGGATCCAAACTTTTATTGGATGCCATGATTCCACGCCCTGGCAGGGGGATCTTAGAGGTATTTGTTGGAATTTTAGGGTTAATAATGTCATTTCCTTCGTTCTGCTCATTCTCTGCTGGTTGTTTGGTGTCAGATGTTTGTGATACCACTGATAAAGTCTCCTCAGAATTGTCTTGGAAAAGTTCCCTTACCACTGTACTTGGAAGTTGTAGTGCCGATCCTCCTTGTTGTGCACTTACATTACCATCATGGAGAGAAGTTGTATTAAGAAACTGTGGTTGTCCTGTACCTTTCAAATCACTGCTTGCTGTTTGCTTCTTGGTGGCTTGGTTAGGGCCATTTTCAATATTAGTATTATTGTTTGTTTGTTTAGCACTAGCATGCCCATCTTCAGGAATTCTCCCCTGGCTTTTGAAAGAGTGTTTCTTGTTGACTGCCCCAGGCTGGTGTTTTCTGCTTGTTTTAGCTGAATCAGTGGCAGGGATCTTGCAAGATTTGGGAACATCAACCACTTGAAGGGATTTTCCATACTCTGTCTCAGGAGTCTGACATGCCCCATCCACAGTAATATGTTGACAACTCTGAAAACCCAGCAAGCGGCAGTCACAGTGCAGTGGATTCTGTATGATGTTGATTCGCTCTAAATACGCAAACTGGCACAGCCTTCGGGAGGGCATTCCCCTAATCTCGTTGTAGGACAAGTCCAAACTGATAAGTGAGTGCTGAAGTTCCAGTACAGCTCTTGGAAATTCAACGAGATAATTATCAGCCAGAGAAAGAGACTCAAGCTGCAGCTGATCTTTGAACAGGTCGGTGGGCAAGGAGGTAAGACGATTGCTTGCAAGGTAGAGAACAGAAAGACGTGTCATACCTCTGAAGGAGTTGGTATAAACTTTTGATAAACGATTCTCACTCACATCTAGGTATCGGAGTGTAAAGAGACCTTTCAGACATTCTTCACTCAGCTCAGAGAGCAAATTACCAGTCAAGATTAGTGATTCCAGCGTCTGGCTCAAGGGCTGTAGGGTCCTGCCACTGATACCTGGCAAAATGTTATAAGAAAGATCCAGGTAATTCAGATTCAGCAACCCTACAAATGCATCATCATCGAGTTTCTCAAGCTGAAGGTTGGACAGCTGAAGAGTTTTGACACTGTTAAGTTTTTTGAACCATCCTCTAGGTATATTTTCAATCCGGCTTCCAGTGATAACCAGTCTTCTCAAATTGATTAGGCCAGCCAAAAACCCTGCTTTAGGAAATCTGGTGATATCTTTCAGCCTTAGAGATTCAATGTTGTCTACCTGGTTGAAGAGATTCGCTGGTATAGATTTCACGCCAGTAATTTCAACTTCCTGGAGATTTGCCGGTTTTGATGTATCCATCGGCCGCTGTTGGCTTTGAAAGAAGGTAGATGGGAGAATCTTAACTTGAGGCATAATGAGAAATAACTTTCTCAGGACATAGAGATCTTTCAAAAGGTCTTCATTTAGTTCCTCTACTTGCTCACCAACGAGCTGAATGGTATTGAGAGTTTGTGTACCAAAGCTGAAAATGCCTTTTGGTAAAACTCTAGCTTGTGTTAACACAAGGTTCACACTGTTCATGGACATGCTGTCAAAGAGTCCCTCAGGGAGCTGGTCACCATGAAAGACAAGATCCAGATCTCTTAGATTTGTCAGCCACTTGAATACTTCTTTGGTCATGATTGATTCCGCCTCAAGGCCCAGCAGGCGGCGTAAATTATAAAGTCCTTGAAATGTGGCAGAGTCCAACTGAGCCAAGCGGTTTCCAGTAAGGTTGAGTTCAAGAACAGAGGAGCACTCACCAAAGATGTCTGACAGAGTAGTCAAGTCCGAGAAGGTCAGGGACAATGACTGTAACGACTTGAACTTGCACAGCTGCTGACGTAGTTCACCTGGGTCAAGTGGATTCCAAGACAAATCCAATGCCATGAGATCTTTTGGAAGACCTTCTGGCACTGCTCGCAAACGTCGCTGAGAGCAGTTGACATGGCGTAGGCGACCAAAGCTGAAATTCAGAAGACATTCACACTTCTATGAATGTAAGACCAGAACTCCTACACTCGGTTTACAAAGTTTACACGTTTATTTATTTACTTGTTATGTAAAGTGAGGACAGGCATTTTGGATCCACAGTTACAAATCTGAATCACTACCAGAGTGCCGGCAAGTTGGGTCCTAACCTAAAAAAATTCATCATAGTTTTTTCATTGTTGTTTTGAGTTGGTAGATGTTAGGAGTGTTGTCGTTGGTTTGGGCGGATAAACACCGACAAAAACGCACTTACCTGGACAATCTGTAGTAGCACTGACACGGATGACAGTTGCCACTATCAGGCCATCGCTGTGAGTCGGCAAGGACCAACAGTGTTAGGATAACCAGCACTCGCAGTCCGGCCATCAGACCATGGGCAAAGTGCCCACCACCGCCTCCTCCTGCACCACCTTGGCCGTCGCCACCGTCGACAGCACGTGGCTCCTCAACCTCACTGCGGCCAGTTAGACGCAGCAACATGAATGTGTTCTCCCGGAACACACAACCTGTACAACTACATGCATTAGCTGTACAGCACTGTCATGCAAACCTCATGCATTTATGCATTCTCCCCCGCCCACCACTATTTTTATTTTAAAGAAACTACACTTCCCTTGTGGTAAAGCACACGAAATGGCGCACGCTTCAATAACTAATGCAAACGATCTGATTGGTGATTTCATACGCGATTGCTATGTTCACTCAAATACTAAAATAGACTTGACTTGAAACTCATGTAAAATGAAATAATTCCAGTTTCCACACAGACAGCCGAGAAGCCGGACTCAGCTCCTTGATTCCACAGGGTTCATACTTAAAGCAAATGGGCATTTTCTGGCTCAGATATCACAAGATTGTACTATCTCTCCCCCCCCCCCCCCAAAAAAAAAAAAACCACCCCCACCCCCCTTTGATACCGTTTTCAAATAAAGTTATTTCAATTTCTTTTTTTCTTTTTTTTTTCTTCTTCTTCTTCTTAAAGTTTTGTCTATGATTTCTCGAGCGTTCGCTTTCACTGATCATGATGATGATGATGATAGAGACTTGATATAGCGCAAGGCTCCACCCTGAGTAACTGAGTGCTCACGGCGCTTAGGGAGAGGTTTTGAAAGGAAAGATAGTGGAAGGAGGCCCATCTGATGGGTCCCTTAGGTCCCCCAACATTTGGCGGTTAGTTACTATCACTATTTAGCGAAGTAAAATCACTGGGTTAATTTTCATGCAGATTTTTACTCGTATTCGACTCCCAAGCTCTTCTCAAGCATTCTAGCTCAAATTTGAACATTTTCAAGCAAAAATGGATCCAACTCAGATTTTCAAGTTCAAAGCACACTCACCACTTATTGTTACCGATATCCCCTTTGAGGTTTCCAAACTTCACACAAGCTCCGCCGACCTTCATCTTCACCCGTGAGTGAAAGGTGAGACTGATCCATTTTTGCTTGAAAATGTTCAAATCTGAGCTAGAACTATGATGCTTGAGAATAGCTTAGGAGTCGAATTCGAGTGAAAATCTGCATGAAACTTAACGCTGTGATTTTACGCCGTTAAAAAGTGATTTACCCCATTTGGCAACCCCTAGAGATCGCTAGATTGTATTTACATAAGTTTGACAATCTTTCTACCATACCACCAACCGCCCGCTATAATTTTATTGAAACTGACCTGAGCAGTTTCAGATCTTTCACTTCGAGTCGCCGTGCCACTGCCAGCAACCAGCACGAACAAGTTCTATGGACACCCGGATAGATTACTGTTGATTCTGCTTTCCTAGTGAGCGGTAATTTCGTAACTATTGAACTGAAAATGAACAGATACCTCAGAAATCCTAGACTCTCAGTTGAAACTCAGAACCAACAAATTCAGAGGGACGAGCGTTTGAATCAAGATGGCCGGGTGACTTCTTGTCACATGACTAAGACGCAGGTTTTATTTTGTTTATACCGCTCTTCATGTGAAACGACCAAATCACTTGTAATATCGCAGCATCGAAGTGCTTGTAGAGCTGTTTAATTCAAATTGTGAAGACGGTTATTTGGGGGTTTTGAAAGGGGTCGCCATAGAAACGTTTTTCAGGTTTTGCACAGATTTAGCTCCCATACTCCAGTTGTTTCCCCTGTTTGTTCTCCCGCCCTAAACTGAAACACTACTAAGCAAATAAAAGCGACACAAAAGGGACAGAAACCACTTAACTTTGACAAAGGACGGCACAGGTCGACGTTTCGGCTTACGCCTTCTTCAGGACATAAACAAATGAAACACTACTGTCGAAGGGGAAAGATTCATTCCAGCCAAACGAACTGTACCCGTGTAGCACCTCACATACGTCAAAACGTAAGTGACGTAAACCAGCTAGGCTTACTACACAACGTCATTTTTTTTTTTTTTTTTTTTTGGGGGGGGGGGGTTTCGCGTGCGCACAGAGGCACCGAGAAGGTTCTGTCAGAGTCAGTGCAGCACTTCCTTGGTGTCAACCTGCTTGACGTTATTGTTTCAAACAGGACTTCGGAGTGCAGTCTTGTATTTCCCACACCAGTAATTTCAGTCTTTGCGGACCTGTCGGGTGACTAAGAAAACGTACACCGTCTTCGTTCGGGATTTGTAAACCAGTCTGACGGATCATGGTGCCATTATCTTTAAGATCAATAAAATCAGAAAGTTCTTTCAAAAGCATGTAAAAACTATTTAAAGCATAATTATTTGTACTGAAAAAAGTTCAGACATCTCTTTGGGTTCCTCGATCCTGCCTGTCGATCTTTCGGTTTTGTCATTCTGGGATAAGCTTATTCCTTATTGCATAGTGTCTTTTTTTCTTTTTTCTTTTCTTTTTTTTTTTTTTGGGGGGGGGGGGAGGGGGTGGTTGGCTTAATTTTTGTTAGCGCTTAGAGCATGTAATGTTAAATGTGAATATGCGCTTTACAAATAAAAATTATTATTATTATTATAGTTGCCACACTTCTCATTCCTTCCAAATGGGCCACCCTACCGACACAGAGACAAACTGACTCGGAACCGGCCACGCCACAATGCTTCTAATGAGGGGAGCCGGGGTGGTCGAATCATAGTGGTAGAGCGTTGGATTTCTAATGCTCGGGTCGTGAGTTCGATCCCGGCTGGGGCCAAATATTTCATTTGTGCTGGCTTTTTCATCGTTGCCCCGTCTTTGATATCACCCTATGTGGTGAAAAAGGACGTTAAACACCCAAACACCCCACCCCACCCGCTTCTAATGACAGCCTTTGTAAATGTTGGAACTTGATCTAACTCAGGTTCGGCCGGTCCTGAATGGAGCTGGGGGGGGGGGGGGGGGGGGCATTCGAACGAGTTTTGCAGAGGCCGCGAGCCGCTAACGCGCTGCGATTAGCTAATGGTACCCGTAACGTGCCTAATTTACATGCAAGTGGGTTACACTGCTCAGCGAAGTTCTCCGTACGAAGCCCTACTAAGTCTCACTATTGTCAACCAGTGTATGTGACTGCTCTCGCCGCCCTGCCGTTTACAACGGGCGCACTGACACTATTATATCTTACCGAAACCAGTCTGACGGATCATTTTCTTCGGCGTGCGTGCTGTACATTGTTTATACCGGCTGAGCCCTTAGCTCGGTCAGTCCGCATTTACAGGCAAGCACATATTAACTGCCATTAGTTTCCATGTGGTATGCAACTGAAACTGGAATCAAATCGGCCATAAATCAGCTTGAGCCAGGCCGCCAACCCGGCTGCCGCCGAACAACAACTGAACAAACTACGCAAAGAACAAGAAAGGTTACAGTGATACAGACAGAGATACATAATTATACTTGACGGTCATTTGATAAAATATGTACGTCATAGGAAAATGTTGTTCATTCGTAGCCACACACGCACACACACACACACACACACGCACACACACGCACACACACACACACACACTATCATGGCACACACTGACACATAGTATCTTGGCACACACACACACACACACACACACACACACACACACACCATGATTGACATGAAAAAACTGAAGTGTAACTGAAGACGTAGGACAAAAGGGGACAGGGAGAAGAGAGGAAAGGGGAAGAGAACATGTCAAACTTTACTGTAGTAAACATGCAGTAAGGAGCGTAAGTTGGTGGCGGCAACGGCCCCGGGCCGTCCGCGTGAGTGGACACATCGTATTAAAAGTACAGAAATTTAAATGGCGAAGCGACCCGATGACTCAATAAACAGTTGTACGGTTTGGAAAAGACATATTTTGATGTAGAGACTGGTTAGGGCTTCCTCTGAAGAGGATGTCGACGTTGAAGTCATACTGCAATAATGCTATCGTAAGTTAAAGCTACGTGCATGATAACTTGAAACAGGGGGCACTTTGTTAAGAAATGGGATGCGCACCGGCCCCCGTAGTGTAGTAGTTAGCACTTCCATGGACCCTAAGTATTCATATAGGTCCGTGGCACTTCGGACCATGGACTGGGAGCCGGACCCCGGGCCGGGTTCGAGTCCTAGCCGAGGCAAGCGGGGTTTTTCGTACCTAGGTCGGCTCCTACCCAGAGCGGGTATGGGCCCATATGCTAGGAAAAATGCTGAACAAGGTAGAACAAATTTGATCCTAACTTCTTACAGATTTCAGTAGAACATAGGCCCCTAATGCTGTGGTGGTCTCCGTGATTTTTTTTCTCCGTTCGCGTCACTGTTAAAAACGACCATTTATCTTGCCATTTTCACTATATGAGCCCTATAAATGGGCTTTTGAGGGTGTGCACAAAGGATGCGTGTTTACGGGTACAGAAATGCGCAGAACTCCGCTCTAAATACGGTTACTGTTTTTTTTTTTTTTTTCTCTCTTTTTTTTTTTTTTTTCCTTTTTTCTTCTTATGGACATTTTGATTATAATTATACTGCTGGTGGTCAAACAATAAACAATAAACTGTTTTACGTAGACTGTCTGTATGTGTTTGTGTGTGTACATGTGGGCTTGTGTGTGCGTGTGCGTGTGCGTGTGCATGTGCGTGTGTGTGTGTGTGTGTGTGTGTGTGAGAGAGAGAGAGAGAGAGAGATTATACATTTACAAACTACTCAGCCTAAGAGATTCCTGTATCGAAACTCGTACTCGTACATACAGTGTAATGGATACAATGACTCAGTTTTCTTCTTAATACTTATACACATTTTCCCAATAAGGAGCACGTGGTTTATAATATTCATATCATGGCTTGAAAGGTCGTGCCTCTTTTGTATACCAAACAGTACATCCGTAAGCGCTATCTTGATAGGTTTGTTAACCAGCTTAAAGACTTCACCCTCAATAAAATTCCAGAAATCTTTGACTATTTTACATTCAAAAAAGAAATGTTCCAAGAAGTCCACTTCATGTATGCAGTATGTACATCTGTTACTTGTTTTGATTTTCATTTTGTTCAGCATAATGTTTGTTGGATATATATTATGAACAATTTTCCAGTGTAATTCCCGGAGGCGCACTTCCTTGGTGGCGTTTACCGCGGTTAACCATACCTGTTTGTCAATGTTTATATCATATTTTTGGCGCCAAAATCCAACACAACAAGGGACAGATACAGTTTCTTTCACCTTGGCTTTCCATCCTTTAAGTGTATCAAGGACATAATCAAAGGAGTAAAGAATATCCTGGTTATTTTCATTGTCTTGAGGTACAACGAAGTTATCTAGGTTCTCGCCACTTATTAACAGTTTCCAGCGCGTTGGTATGGCGTTCATGAGTGCATTATATTGAATAAACATGCTGTTTCTGGTAACATTAAGCTTATCCTCGATTTCTTCCAAAGAGAGTAATCTTTTTTCTTGAATGTTAACAATATCTCCCACACTTTCAATCCTTTTATCTTTCCAGATTTGAAAATATAGCGAGCGATTTTTGTATTTGATAGCCTCATTGTACCACAGGATTTGTTTCAGGATATTTTCTCGGGTGACCTGTTCGGTTGTTATCAAAGCTTTATGGTCAAGATACGTCTCCAGGACAGTTCTCCAAAAGTCACTTTTTATTGATTGAAGAATTTTTACTTCTCGTGATGTACTGTTTATTCTAAAGATATTGGTGGTAGATAAAATTTTGGAGTAATGCCAGAAAGGAATTACTGATGCCTTGGTGTTCTTTTCCTGTATTTTCTTTGCCCACTTAATATAGAAAGACTTTTGCATATTAAATATATTAACCATCCTGACTCCCCCTTCCATGTAATCGTTTGTCATGACCGTCCGTTTTATTTTTTCGAAGGCTTTACGATTAGCATATCGCCTTTGCCAGATGAATTTGTAAAACAATCTGTTTATTTCTTGTAGTGCTCTCTTTGGTAGACCAACCGATTGCATAATGTATACAATTTTACTAATCAAAAAACATTTTGTGATTGTTACTTTGCCTTGAATACTCAAATTTCGTTTACTCCAAAGTTGAATTGTTCTTTTCATATCCGCTAATTTACTTTTCCAGTTTTCATCGATGTTCTGTGCTCTTACTTTGTTCATAAAGATTATACCAAGTATTTTGATTTTATCTACTATTTCGAAAGGAAAATCATCTCTATATTGTAGATTATGAGTTCCGATTTTCATTGCTTTTGTTTTTTGACTATTTAACTTAAGGCCAGAAAATTTTGCAAACTTTTCAATTAGTTTTACCGACTCCTCCACGTCACTTTTGTCCCTCAGAGTGAGCGTGGAATCGTCGGCAAACTGTTGAATTTTAACATCCGGAAACTTTCTTGACGGAAGTGTGACTCCTTTAACAGAGCTATTCCTTAATTTAATGGCAAAGATCTCTACTGCTAGAATGAAGGCCAATGGTGAGAAGGGACATCCTTGTCTAATTCCGCAATTTACACTGAATGTTTCTGATAACCAACCCCCATGATTGATGCAACTATAAGAGTTATCTGTAAGAACCTTAACCCAGTTTTTGAACTGAGCACCAAACCCAAATACGGTTACTGTTAGACAAGACATGCATTGTTGACTTACTGAAATTTTACCCCAGTCAGAATGATGTTTCCTGGATTCAAGTATTGCCGTTGCGGTCATCAATTTGGCCGTTGATTCAAAGGACCCTGTAAAGCGGCTGTATTTGATGCTTGTGCACTTGGCAGGTCACTGCAGGTGACATGTATCGCGGAATACATTTACGAACATTGAACAGTTTAGTCAGAAAACGCTTCTTTGGTGTTGTGAAGTTCCCTTGTCTATGCATGTGCAGGTAAGTATGAAATATGATATCCAAGTGAGCACTTTTTTCGGTAGGGATATTTTGGGGGTGTACTAATTAAAGTAGTTGCTGCGTTGTGAGTAGTGAACGGGTTTTCTCAAAGAATAGTGCACACACAAGAATAGTATCCAAGTTGTGTCGTATCAAAAGTTCATTGAAATCGCTTTGGTACTTTGGTCACAAACAGGCTGAATATGCGAAATAATGGGAGTAGGAACACTTGATTTGTTGCTGTGATAAGGTGTATCTTCGAAAACGAGTATAATATGATGCAAATATTCGGGCAGATGCTCGGTGTTTCAGAATCATCTTCTGGAACTTGTATGAGAGATTCATTGCTTAAAGATGGCCGTTAATTGAGGTTATCAGTTTCCTATATAGGCTGAAAGCGGTGCTTACTAAAGAGCCTGCCATATTTGCTACGCTTGATTCAGTTTCTTTTTATACATTTGTCTCGGTGGAAAAGACAATGACTAGTTGTATGAACAAAGATCCCTGAATCCAAACAAACACATAGATCTTCTTTACAGCGGTCATTATTTTCCTCTTTTTTTCCATTTCCTTCATTACATGCAGCGTGGGGGTGCGTTTATATTTTGCTGCTAGTAGCCACCAGTTTTAGCCACCAGTCATTGTTTTACATATTGAAAAAAGTAGGGTGATCCCAGAGGCAGTAAAACGTACATCCCACATCAAATTCCATGAACTCTTCAATGCTTGAAGTAGGTGACTTAAAACACCTTTATCTAATGTAACCGGGTGTCAGGGGTCCGCCGGGTTCAGCAGGCAGGGAGACCAAACACAGAGGTCGCTGTGACATGAGTTTTATTGGTAGGAACAGTACAAATGGCAGAGCGGAGAGCGACAATTCGTGGACACGTGCAGTGACTCACGGCAGGGCTGGCTGGCGACTGTCCAGTGAGCATCATCATTAGCTTGCTTTACGTCCTATGGCTTTTAGCCCTTAAGGACAAGTTGTTCCTGGCATGTGTCTTTGGCTGCTTGGCTGGGCGAGTGTCTTTGGGTCCAGTGAGGCGTAGCGGCGTAACTCGCGGCTACTCAGTTATGCGCCCAGCGCGGGCCGCAAAGAAAGCACTGCCCCAAGTAGAGCAGAAAGCAGAGCACGTGGACCAGCCGCAGCGAAATTTGTGTTTCTTAACACATGGAAAACGAGTCACAGTGGGCGTTAGGAACTTCAAACAAAGTGCATGAAAAGTACTTTAAGACTATGATAGTGTACGATCTCATCAACACACAGGAAAGTTTCTGTCGCCGATTAAGGAACGTAAAGACAGGGACCACGCATCTGAAAAGTGGTGAAAATTGCAAAATACACCCGTTACTACTACAAAACAGCGCTAAAAACAAAACATAACTAGAAAGTACAAACTCTTCTGAAACTACTATAGTTTACATGATAACTTTTGGTTAAGTGACTGCGGAGATAATTGACACTGGACAGACACAAACAAACACAACTAATTGACACGCGCGCCATCGCGGATACGAAACACTGCGTGCGTGTGGCTAGTGGACAGTACACAGGGTTGGCCAGGGAACAAGGCTGATGTACAGGAGTGGCCGGGGATGCGTAAGAACGGGTGGCGAGAGGGACAGTGGGACTAAGAAGAACAAAAGGGGATACAGCAGTACAAACATTGTAAAAAAAAATAACAGTAAATGGGGGCCGGGTATGACCCGGTCTCACCAATTAAACAGAGCATTAACTAACGGGTAGGTTACCAAGTAGCCTGATATGACGGCCACAGTGTACACAGCGTCGGGTTTTTTTTTTTTTTTTTTTGGTTTGTTTGTTTGTTTTTTTTTTGTTTTTTTTGTTTTGTTGTTTTTTTTTTTGTTTTTTTTTTGTTTTTTTTTGGGGGGGGGGGTATTTACCATCTTTTAGAGGAGAGGTTTAGCACTTAGGTGTTACTAGCCCAACCGCAATGTCCCTTTGGCTGTGAGTGGTAATGAGGGGAATCCGTATTGTGATTGGGTTAAAAAACTGACTATACACAGCAACGATTACAAATGACGCCGCTGCAGCAGGTATTAAACACACACCTCAAATCTGACTACTGGATCTGTTAGACCAAACACCCTGCGGTGGTCCAACAAAATGACAAGAGGTTTGCCTGTAGCGGCCCGCGGGTACCAGAATGTCTATTTTACATATAGACGCCCATTCACTCACTAATTGGGACCGGGCTGACATATTATGCTGCTGCAGCTGCTACGCTTGGCAGATCATGTGCAGACGCACATCATGCTTTAGGGAAATGGTCTAGCATCACAAAAATACTATTTTAAAGATACCCCTCCGCTTAAAATTGTATCGCAACAAGAAAATGTCTGACATATTCATTAATTCCTGTTTTTGAGGTACAGGTTAGAAATCTGACAATTTTAATATAAAGCTTCAAGTAAAATAACATTACGCAAATGCCAATAAAAAGGAATAGACGATAAAGAAAATCCGTGAAATCTCTTTTATTTTCAACGTGTTTTTGGGGGGTAACAAACGCCGTTAAGTTTGCCTTTTTTGGACATTTTCAGATTTAGCAAAGCAGTAAAATACTAGCAATGCGTAATGGAAATTATGTAAAGCGCAACTACAACTCTGCAGTTGTATGTGGCTGAATTCATTTCAAGTGTTTTGAGTTGTGTTAATCACACGGCAAACACGTTGTCAAGGTCAAGGTCACTGGTTCCTCTATTTACTCCCAAACATTTTACTTCATCGCTCAGACTAAGCATAACAGTGTAACAGCCAGAACTAAAATGACCTGTATTGTCCCCGTGATTTGATGAGCTCACAGCATCTTCAGAATAAATAACGGCAAACTCTATATACTAGTAACTCAAGGATAACCTTGACCTTTACTAGAGGTCACCAGAGAGGCATTCTTATCAATGCAAACTAGGCAAATGTTATGCCAAAGTTGTATTTACAAATTTTTCACCCAGTCTCTATGGCCTTTACTCCCAAGGTGAAGGTCACCAAAGTTGTACACAAGAAATCTTCTCGTACAAACTTCATTTGTGCTAATTATGTTTTGCCTGGTGCTTGTGACTGCTTGTTCTTTTGCTCATTCTAATGGAGCGATGAAATAAAATGTTTGGGAGTAAACAGACGAACCGATGACCTAGACCTTGAAAACATGTTTGCCGTGTGATTAACGTAGTAATAACACTTGAAATGAATCCAGCCACTTACTACTGTAGACTTAAGGTTGTGTGTTCTACATATTTTCCATCACACTTTGCCAGTAATGTACTTCATTCGTAATTTTGAGAATGTCCAAAAAAAAAAAAAGTCAAAATAAACGTCGTTTGTTCTCAAGGAAAAACATGTTGAAAATAAAAGAGATTTCATAGATTTGCTTTCATGTCTATTGTTCTTTTGTTTGCATTCGCGTAATATTATTTTACTCCAAGTTTCATATTAAGTTTGTCTAATTTCCTTACCTGTACCTCAAAACAGGAATTAATGAACATGTCCGATATTTTCTGAGTGCGTTAGAATCTGAGACAAAAAAAGTATATTTCAAATAGTATTTTGGGGATGCTGGACCATTTATCTAAAGCGTGATGTGCGTCTGCACATAATCTGCCAAGCGTATCAGCTGCAGCAGCGTAATATGTCAGCCCAGTCCCCATCAGTAAGAGAATCGGCGTCTGTATGCAACACGAAAGACTTGATACCCGAGGGCCGCTACAGGCAAATCTCTTGTCATTTCGTTGGACCACTGCAGGGTGTTTGGCCTGACATATCCGGTTGTCAAACCTGAGGTGTGTGCACAATATCTGCTGCAGCGGCGTCATTTGTAATCGTTGCTATGTATAGTCAATGTTTGAACCCAATCACTATACGGATTCCCCTCATTACCACTCACAGCCAAAGGGACATTGTGGATGGGCTTGTAACACCTAAGTGCGAAACCTCTCCTCTTGGTGAATAACAAAAAACGCTGTGTTCACAGCGGCCGTCATATCAGGCTAATTGGTAACCTACCCCCGTAGCAGTTATGATCTGCTAAATTAGAAAAAGGTACTTTAAGTCACCTATTTCAAGCTGTGAAGAGTTCATGAAATTTGATGTGGAATGTACGTTTTCCTTTCGCTGAGATCACTCTACTTTTTCCAATATATAAAACAAAAACAAATTAATAGTGGTAGTTAATAGCAGCAAAATATAAACCTACCCCAACGCAACATGTAAGAGAGCAAGTGAACAAAATGGGGAAAGTTGATGACCGCCGTAAAGAAGACGTGCTTGTTTGGATTTGGGAATCTTTCTTCATAAGACTAGTCAGTGTCTTTTCCACCACGACAAATGTATAAAAAGAAACTGAATCAAGCGTAGCAAATATGGTAGGCACTACTTTACTAAGCACCGCGTTCAAGCCATAGAGGGAACTGATAGCCTCAATTAACGGTCATCTATAAGCAATGAATCTCTCCTACAAGTTCCAGAAGATGATTCTCAGTGAAACACCGAGCATGTGCCCGAATATTTGCATCATATTATATTCGTTTTCGCAAACACATATTATCACAGCAACCAATCAAGTGTCCCTACTCCCATTATTACGCGTATTCCGTCATTATTAAACAGATTGCACTTTCGATGGCTGTTTGTGACCAAAGTACCAACTGAAAGCGATTTCAATGAACTTTTGATATGACACAACTGGGGTACTATTCTTGCGTGTGCACTATTCTTTGAGAAAACCCGTTCACTACTGACTCACAACGCCGGCAGCAACTAATTTAATTAGTACACCCCCAAAATATCCCTACCGAAAAAAGTGCTCACTTGAATATCATATTCCATACTTACCTGCACATGCAATGACACGGGAACTTCGCAACATCAAAGAAGCGTTT
The DNA here is from genome assembly GCA_018292915.2 of Batillaria attramentaria. NCBI lineage: Eukaryota > Metazoa > Mollusca > Gastropoda > Batillariidae > Batillaria > Batillaria attramentaria. The sequence goes on from JACVVK020000088.1 coordinate 99,570, forward strand.
TCTGACTAAACTGTTCAATGTTCGTAAATGTATTCCGCGATACATGTCACCTGCAGTGACCTGCCAAGTGCACAAGCATCAAATACAGTCGGTTTACAGGGTCCTTTGAATCAACGGCCAAACTAATGGCCGCAATTATCCAGGAAGCATCATTCTGATTGGTCTGAAATGTCAGTATGTCAGCAACGCATGTCCCTACATGGTCCAACCCTTGTCGTGGGGTAGTGGCTTGTATACCTCAATGACCCAGAGAACTATGCCAGCAGGAGCACATGCTCCTGGCAGGGTCACCCAAGCTGGACAGGTCGAAGGGTAGAGGTCAGACGAATGTGGACCACCTCTCCATGAGGCTAAACGGGTTTGCGTAGGGTTAACAGCCCTACCTGTAAAAAACACTAAGTTACTGAAGCATCGACAGCAACAAACCGAGACATTCACCTGGGCGAGGAAGGGTCTCCATCCCGGAGACCTATGACGCATTGCAGTGAAAGCCGAAAGGAAGCTGCAAGGCCGACCCCCCTTCTAACACCCAGGACAACAACGAGAGTAGCCACATGGAACATCAGGACAATGTATGAAGTAGGAAGGACCATACAAGTAGCAAGAGAGATGAAGAAGTACAAGATAGGAGTACTGGGACTGAGTGAGACAAGGTGGCTACAGACAGGACAGCTGAGATTTTCATCGGGAGAGCAATTGCTGTACTCGGGACACACAGAGGATGGAGCCCCCCACACTGAGGGCGTGGCCCTGATGCTGGCACCGGAGGCACAGCGGGCACTCATCGGCTGGGAACCTGTCAACTCCCGCATCATCACAGCCAAATTCATCACCAAGAAAAAAGACATCAAGCTGAACATCATCCAGTGCTACGCTCCCACCAATGATGCGGAAGAGGAAAAAAAAGATGACTTCTACCAACAACTGCAGACAGTGATAGATAGAGGAGGAGCCAAGGACATGACCATACTGATGGGAGACTTCAACGCCAAGATTGGATCAGACAACACAGGCTATGAGGACACCATGGGAACACACGGACTGGGACAGATGAACGAAAATGGCGAGCGCTTTGCAGACTTTTGTGCCCTGAACCAGCTAGTGATAGGAGGCAGCATTTTTCCACACAAGCGCATCCACAAGGCCACATGGAGATCGCCGGACCATGTCACGGAGAACCAGATTGATCACATCTGCATCAGCCGGAAGTTCAGGAGATCGTGGCGGGATGTGCGCGTGATGAGGGGTGCCGATGTATCATCAGACCACCACCTTCTTGCAACAACATTGAGACTTCGGCTTAAGAGGCACACCAACGCCAACAGCACACGGACCAGGTACAACGTTGGACTTCTCAGGAACACAGACACACAAGCAGCATTCCGGATCAGCCTTTCCAACAGGTTCCAGCCACTGCAAGACCTGATAGAAGACAGTGAAATGGACATCGATACACAGTGGGAACACAGCAAGAAACTCTGGCACGACACATGCGAAGAGGTCCTTGGCAAGAGAAAGACCCAACATAAGGAATGGATCTCTGCTGATACCATCCAGAAGCTGGAAGTTAGGAAAGAGAAGAAAACTGCACTGAACACGAGCCGAACAAGAAGAGCTAAGGCAAAGGCACAAGAGGAATACACAGCAGCTGACAGAGAAGTGAAGAGGAGCACCAGGAAGGACAAGAGGGACTACATCGACAACCTGGCCAGTCAAGCAAAGGAAGCAGCCCGACAAGGGAACCTAAAAGACCTGTACCAGGTGACCAAGAAGCTCGCGGGCAAATTTCAGCAGACAGACAAACCAGTGAAGGACAAGAACGGGCACCCACTGACAACAACGGAGGAACAGCTGAAGCGATGGGCAGAACACTTCAGGGAGCTGATAAATCGCCCCATCCCTGAAACACCACCAGACATCCCACCAGCTGAGACAGAACTACCCATCAACTGCGACAAGCCCTCTAAGGCGGAGATCAGGAAAGCCATCATGACACTGAGAAATGGGAAAGCTGCAGGGCCGGACGAGATACCAGCAGAAGCCATTAAAGCAGACACAGAGACAGCCGTCGACATGCTGCACAGCCTGTTCAGCAAGATCTGGGAGAAGGAAGAGGTGCCAGCCCAGTGGAAAGAAGGGATCGTCATCAAGCTGCCAAAGAAAGGGGACCTCAGGGACTGCAGCAACTACCGAGGGATCATGCTCCTGTCAGTGCCAGGCAAGGTTCTCAACAGAATTCTACTGGAGAGGATGAGAGAGGCAGTCGACCCCATGCTCCGGGACCAGCAGGCAGGCTTTCGCAGGAACAGGTCCTGCGCTGACCAGATTGCCAGCCTACGCATCATTGTGGAGCAGTCACTGGAGTGGAACTCCCCCCTCTACATCAACTTCATAGACTATGAGAAGGCCTTCGACAGTGTAGACAGAGAGGCGCTGTGGAAGCTGCTAAGGCACTATGGAGTTCCCGGGAAGATCATCTCCCTGATCCAGTGCACCTACCAAGACATGAGCTGCAGGATTGCCTATGCCGGCCAGTTGTCAGAAAGCTTCGAGGTGAAGACCGGAGTCCGCCAGGGATGCCTGTTGTCCCCGTTTCTCTTCCTCCTGGTCATCGACTGGATCAGGAAGACCACTACAGCAGGCAGGAAAAACGGGATACAGTGGACACTCTGGACGCAGCTGGATGACCTCGACTTCGCGGACGACCTGGCGCTCCTGTCTCACAGCCACAGCCAGATGCAGGACAAGACTACGTGCCTGGAAGCCACATCAGCCGGAACAGGGCTCAAGATCAACAGGAAGAAAACCGAGCTGATGAAGATCAACACCACTGCCAACACACCAGTCACAGTCGGTGGAGAGCCCATCAGGGAGGTGGAGTCTTTTGTCTACCTGGGGAGTGTGGTTGATGGACAGGGAGGCACAGACCGAGACATAACAGCCAGAATCGGCAAGGCAAGGGCAGCAATGGTCATGCTGAAGAACGTCTGGGCATCCAAAGTTGTCAGCATAAGAACCAAACTTCGCATCTTCAACTCCAACGTGACGTCAGTTCTGCTCTACGGATGCAAAACATGGAGGACAACAAAGACGATGCAGCAGAAGATCCAGACATCTCTCAACACCTGTCTGAGGCGCATCTTCAACATCCGATGGCCAGAGAAGATCCGGAATGAAGAGCTGTGGGAGCGAGCGGGGCAGGAACCAGTGGCCAAGCAGATCCTGCGGAGGAAGTGGGGCGGGATTGGACACACCCTCAGGAAGCCAGCATCCAGCACAACACGCCAAGCCCTGACATGGAACCCGCAGGGGAAAAGGAAGAGAGGCCGGCCTCGCAACAGCTGGAGGCGGGACACTGAGGCAGAGCTATGTAAGCAGGGGACCAACTGGACTGGAGTGGCAAGACTAGCCCAGAACAGAGTGCGATGGCGAAGGGTTGTCGATGGCCTATGCTCCACGTGGAGCCAAGTGCCTAAGTAAGTAAGTAAGCAACGCATGCCGTGTCTTGTCTAACAGTAACAGTGTTTAGATCGAAATTCTGCGCATTTTTTGTACCCGTAAACACACATACTATTAGAGCTGCCGCGGTTAACCGGTTTACCGGTTAAAACCGGTTCCCATTTGAACCGGTTCGCCGAACCGGTTCGAGTTGCCGCGAACCGGTGTTTTGGTCATAGACTATAGTACACGTACTAAAGTTACTTTAAGTCATCTTTTTAAGTTGTTTCTCTATAGAAAAACAACTTTATGAGACGGGGAAGATTTTGCTACGCGCAGCAGCAAGTTTCAGTGATACAAAACAAGACTGTGACGTTTCTCCACACAATACTTACTTTCACGCACACAGTGACGTAACGAAATATGCGTCATAGACACTCGACGTGCACACTATGCTGCTGCGTTCTTTTTGGCGGGAGTTGACGTGTGTGTGTGTGTGTGTGTGTGTGTGTGTGTGTGTGTGTGTGTGTGTGTGTGTGTACGGATGTAATGATGGCTATCTCCTAAACCACCTCGTTGGAGGCCTTTTTACTTTGAAATAAAATGGGAATTCACCTTCTCCAGACCTACCTTTCACGAATTTTATCCTGCCGCATTTTCAAAGGAGTTATCGCCGATTTTAAAAAATCGGTCATGTTACGAATTTTTTCGAAAAAAATGTTCAAATGGCTTCATTTTCTGAAATTGCGAAAATCATCCAATTATACTGCCTGTTTTCGTAGCACAGCTCTGTAGCTCTGACAGGTTTTGTGTAAGAAAAATGTTTCCGAGGTAGGGGTGGTTTGCATCTAAGGCCAAATATCTATTAAAAGACTCCTTCAAATTACTCATCGTTCCGGTATTTTTGTCACTTGTGCCAACTGCACATATGACGTGAACTACTGCACTATTATAGCTTTAGTATTAAGAATAACAGAGCTTTTAGATAAACATATTTTTTCATGTTTCTGCGAGAAGCGCCGGTCAAAAAAGTTCCGATACTGCAATTTCGTAAGTACAATTCAATGCACTTAAGTCCACGTTTCATCAGCTCTCTAGATCTTCCAGATTTTATGTCAAAATTAATTCAGTAACGGAAGTCACAAAAGCAACAAGGAAATCACAAGATATGCAGAACTAGCATCTGTCAGACGAGCAGCGTGAGGCTGACGTCAAATGTTTGGTTCACAGACAAAATCTGCAAGTATCGTCACTTCTTCCGACATTTCATCAGCCCTCTAGATCTTCCAGATTTCATGTGAAAAATAATTCAGTCGGAGAAGTCACAAAGCCAACAGGGAAATCACAAGACATGAACAAGCATCCTCAGACGATCTCAGTGCTAGAGGCTGACGTCAAAAGTTTATTTCACGGAATTGACGTCATCTCTCTCTCTCTCTCTCTGTGTATGACGACCTGCCTGAGGCTGACGTCAAATGTTTAGTTCACGGAACTGACGTCTCTCTCACTCTCTCTCTCTCTCTCTGGGGAGCCAGGGTGGCCGAATGGTAGAGCGTTGGACTTTCAATGCTTGGACCGAGAGTTCGAATCCCGGCCGCTGGGGCCAAATATTTGTGCTGGCCTTTTTCTCGTTGCCCCGTCTTTGATATCACCCTTATGTGGTGGAAAAGGACGTTTAACTCCTAAACACCCACCCACCCAACCTCTCTCTCTGCCTCTCTCTCTCTCTCTCTCTCTCTCCCTTCTTCCCCCACCCGGCCCCACCCCCCACCCCCAGTCACGTGGCTAATCGGTCGAGGTCGTAGAGGATCTAGTGTCATTTGTAGAACTTGGAGAGGGGAGAACCGACAACAAAACAGACAAAATAAAATGAAGTTTGGAGAAACAACTTTGTACGACGGGGCCGTTCCTCCTTGTTTCTTCTAATTTCTTCTTGGCGGCCGCTGGAATTCTTGTAACGTATCTGCAGATCTTGTAGTCTCGTCTGTATCCTACTCTGTAACCTAAGCTGGGGTTGGGGGAGGAGGAGGAGGGGGGGGGGGTAATGTTGTTGACATTTTTTCCGCACTTCTTCTTCTCCTCCTCCTCTTTTTTCTTGTTTGTTTGTTCGTTTTGTGTGTTTGTTTGTTTAGCCAGGATTTATTTTTGACGACTAGCAATCAGTTTACTGCAGCCTGATCGCTGATGCACTTGAACACACACATATAATTATATGAACATGCATCGCATAAAACGCCAATATTTTGTGCAGAACTCAAACACCTTTTGGTGATGACTGAACCGGAAAAAAACACCGGTTTAAAAAACCGGTTTGAAGTTTAAAAAACCGGTTAAAAACCGGTTTGGATTTTTGGACCGGTTCACAGCTCTACATACTATGTGCACACCCTCAGAAGCCCATTTATAGGGCTCATATAGTGAAATTGGCAAGACAAACGGTCGTTTTTAACGGTGACGCGAATTGAGAAAAAATTCACGGAGACCACCACAGCATTAGGGGCCTGTGCTCTTCTGACTGACTGCCGGATTTCTGTAATAAAAAGTTAGGATAAAATTTGTTCTACCTTCCGCTGCCGGTATAAAAAGCCTAATTATCCTAGCCTACCAATGGGGAGGCTGTTGCCATACAGCCGAGATTCACCCACTTCACGGGTGCGACTTTGGGGGGTGCTTCCCTTGACTGATGACCGGCTCAGTGTGGTTGTGATTAGTACACGGCGGTCGGCACCGCAGGTGCCGTACTGAGTTCCCGGGCCTGGTTAATGCCGGGTTATTTATGACAGGAAGCGTGGAATGCGGCCCTGTCCCGCAGTCCCAAACCACACGGACCTCCATAGCATCATCTTAATGTAACCGTGTGCAGGCAAGGGACGCAACGCAGAGGTCGCTATGACTTGTGTTGGTTTATTCTGACACTCAGGAAAACAAAACAGAACACAAAAACCCCAAAGGGAAACCTAAAAGAAAAATCCAAAGGAAAAACAGTGCAGAGTGAGAACGTGTGATGGCAGAATCGGAAAAGTGTGGCTCGACAAAGAAAATAACGAAAACAGCAAACTAAACTGGCGACGTCCTCCCTGGCCACGTGCACTCGAACTGAAAGACGCATGGCCAGGGGACTAATCTGCTTATATAGGCGGGGCCCGGGCCGCAAAGGGAGCGGCTACCCCTGGCCCTCGGGAAGGCCTGGGGCGACGGGGGAAAGAGGGTGGATTTGTGTTTCTTAGGGGCCGGTTAATTACAGATTGCAGCCGATCTACTAGGCCTAGGCCGATCGGGTTTGAACCAAACGAAACTTCAAGGAAAGGGCTTTTAAGGGATATAGGTTGGGACTAAATCGGGGCTAGGGTTATTTTACTGTGGACGTATAAACAGCTCCACCGGACACGGTTTTGACGGTGATAAACCACAAAATCGCTAATTACACTGCTTCAAACCAAACATCTGCCACAAAACTAAACATATCTAACCAGATCTAACTTCGCTGGTTCCACTGGAGTAAACAGTTTCTCAATAGGTTAATGCTACGGCGAGATATTTAACCTCAAAGTCCGAGCAGAAACACAACTAATTTCGGCTACTGTGAGACATCATCAGGAACGACAATCACGGGGAGTCTCAAGTTATGGTTCCTAGTCAAAGGCACTGATAGCTAGCGGGTAAAGGGGTGACAAGGGTAGCTAGAGGGAAGGCGGGAGGAAAATAAAGGAAGGGAAACAAGAAAACTAATCCGGGAAAATATCAATGGGTAGGGGCCGAGTATACCCGGTCTCATCCCCCCCAACTGAACCTCAACCAGCGTCCTCGCTGGTGAAACCAAAAACAACATCCTCGCAAAAATGCTTGGTGGCCACCGGAAGCATAATCACAATCTTAGGTTACAGAACCAAACACACACAGAAAAAAAAATCCTTTCCCTCCGCGGCCAACATATTAGTGAGGGCCTAGCTAACCTCCAAGATAAAATATTTCTGGACACAGGTTTGCATTGCAAAGGGTAACCTGACAGGAAGCGATCATTAAAATCAAACATACCTGTAAGTTAACTTAACTATGTCAGAAACACATAAAATAAAAAGGGAGTACCCACAGCATCAGCATCAAGACTAGGTACACAGTAACACAAGAAAACTAAAATCACCAATAAATCAAAGGTCGGGAATCTGTCCATCAGCTTGGATTTGCACAAACGCTGAAAGACGGTCCTTGGGTCGAAATTCACAACACGGATCACGGCAGAGTTCAGTCTGAAAGTCCAATAATCAAGTTACCACCAACACAGATGTCTTGATGGATGAGATGACAAAAAATAATCACAGTTCTGGAAGGTTCATAACACAGTTTTGTATCACAGCCACTTTGCTTTAAGAACACGCACTCACACTACACATCAGCAGAGGCATTGTGCTGGATCCGCGCAGAGCGCCGCAGTTCTACGCACACTGGGATGGCGGAACGGGGTTTGGGTACCGGTTGTCGTCGCGCAACGGGTGTTGCGTCACCTGCCAGGCCGGCGGGTACTGAAGCTGAAACGTCCGCAGCTACCGGCCTTGCAGCAGACGGAGTGGCTGGGTCTGCTGGGTAGTACAACCACCACCCAACACGATCGGGATCAGGTCGAGAATAAGAACAGTTGTCAGGCTGTGCAGACTCAGCGTTGTATGACTTCACGGCAGTTCCCGCAGATATTCCGGGAGGGTTGGCCATGGGCTGCTTAGCACAGGTAGCAGCAACTGGTGGCTGATGGTCTGGCATCTGGTACTGCTGCTGGTTGTACACAGGTTGCTGCATCAGTGGGTGAGAGGGTGGACAGTCCTGCTTTTCTCGCACCTGGTGTGACCCGCCATGCGATCGGCGTCGTCGTCGCCGACGTCTCCTGCGCTGGCGGTATTCTCGCTTGGCTGGACAATCACACTCCGTGTGACCAGCCTGGTCACACCAGTTGCACGCCGAGGTCTCAGGCATGGGCTCGGCTGGTTGTGGGGGCTGCTCCAGTCTTGCCGAGAGGGCAGCTACCGTGAGGCGCAGCTGCGTAATCTCCGCGGACATTGCAGCTAGCTGCAACTGCAGGGTTTCCGTAGGGATACTGTCCTCTCGCATCCAGCGCAGGGCTTCCGCTTTGGCCTCCTGGAACGTGGTGCCCGGTTTCTCTCGGATGTGGCGCCTAACATCCCTGCGCAGCTCGGGTGGATGCAGGCCGTCCGCGAAGCGGTCCCTTATCAGGTCTTCAGAGAGGTGGTCCTTCAGCTTTGCATTGACTCTGGCTGCTGCTGCTAACACGGCGTGGGCGTATTGATACACGCCCTCCGTCTTACCCTGTCTCCTGCCGTGAAATACTGACAGACGGGTGACCAGGTCTCTCTTGTCGCCAAATTCCCCCTGAATGAGGTCGAGGATGGCTGCCCCTGTTCTCCTGTCGTCGGCAGGTCGGCTGAGGATCTCGGCCCTCGCGCACCCGGTTAGTGCGCTGAGCACATATTCAGCACCGGCCCCTTCAGTCAACCTGTAGTGGTCCAGCCGTCGAAGCGCCTCCTCGACGAAAGTTTCAGCATCACAGCTGCCTCCTTCCCCATCGAAACGTGGTAGTGGTTCCGGGTTTACGAAGACGGGGTTGGTGGCCATGGTCAGTCAGGTCGTCACTCCTACACTGTTTTCCTGATGTCAGCTCCCTTGTTAATCCTGCTCCCGCAGCGCCAAAAAGATGTAACCGTGTGCAGGCAAGGGACGCAACGCAGAGGTCGCTATGACTTGTGTTGGTTTATTCTGACACTCAGGAAAACAAAACAGAACACAAAAACCCCAAAGGGAAACCTAAAAGAAAAATCCAAAGGAAAAACAGTGCAGAGTGAGAACGTGTGATGGCAGAATCGGAAAAGTGTGGCTCGACAAAGAAAATAACGAAAACAGCAAACTAAACTGGCGACGTCCTCCCTGGCCACGTGCACTCGAACTGAAAGACGCATGGCCAGGGGACTAATCTGCTTATATAGGCGGGGCCCGGGCCGCAAAGGGAGCGGCTACCCCTGGCCCTCGGGAAGGCCTGGGGCGACGGGGGAAAGAGGGTGGATTTGTGTTTCTTAGGGGCCGGTTAATTACAGATTGCAGCCGATCTACTAGGCCTAGGCCGATCGGGTTTGAACCAAACGAAACTTCAAGGAAAGGGCTTTTAAGGGATATAGGTTGGGACTAAATCGGGGCTAGGGTTATTTTACTGTGGACGTATAAACAGCTCCACCGGACACGGTTTTGACGGTGATAAACCACAAAATCGCTAATTACACTGCTTCAAACCAAACATCTGCCACAAAACTGAACATATCTAACCAGATCTAACTTCGCTGGTTCCACTGGAGTAAACAGTTTCTCAATAGGTTAATGCTACGGCGAGATATTTAACCTCAAAGTCCGAGCAGAAACACAACTAATTTCGGCTACTGTGAGACATCATCAGGAACGACAATCACGGGGAGTCTCAAGTTATGGTTCCTAGTCAAAGGCACTGATAGCTAGCGGGTAAAGGGGTGACAAGGGTAGCTAGAGGGAAGGCGGGAGGAAAATAAAGGAAGGGAAACAAGAAAACTAATCCGGGAAAATATCAATGGGTAGGGGCCGAGTATACCCGGTCTCATCCCCCCAACTGAACCTCAACCAGCGTCCTCGCTGGTGAAACCAAAAACAACATCCTCGCAAAAATGCTTGGTGGCCACCGGAAGCATAATCACAATCTTAGGTTACAGAACCAAACACACACAGAAAAAAAAATCCTTTCCCTCCGCGGCCAACATATTAGTGAGGGCCTAGCTAACCTCCAAGATAAAATATTTCTGGACACAGGTTTGCATTGCAAAGGGTAACCTGACAGGAAGCGATCATTAAAATCAAACATACCTGTAAGTTAACTTAACTATGTCAGAAACACATAAAATAAAAAGGGAGTACCCACAGCATCAGCATCAAGACTAGGTACACAGTAACACAAGAAAACTAAAATCACCAATAAATCAAAGGTCGGGAATCTGTCCATCAGCTTGGATTTGCACAAACGCTGAAAGACGGTCCTTGGGTCGAAATTCACAACACGGATCACGGCAGAGTTCAGTCTGAAAGTCCAATAATCAAGTTACCACCAACACAGATGTCTTGATGGATGAGATGACAAAAAATAATCACAGTTCTGGAAGGTTCATAACACAGTTTTGTATCACAGCCACTTTGCTTTAAGAACACGCACTCACACTACACATCAGCAGAGGCATTGTGCTGGATCCGCGCAGAGCGCCGCAGTTCTACGCACACTGGGATGGCGGAACGGGGTTTGGGTACCGGTTGTCGTCGCGCAACGGGTGTTGCGTCACCTGCCAGGCCGGCGGGTACTGAAGCTGAAACGTCCGCAGCTACCGGCCTTGCAGCAGACGGAGTGGCTGGGTCTGCTGGGTAGTACAACCACCACCCAACACGATCGGGATCAGGTCGAGAATAAGAACAGTTGTCAGGCTGTGCAGACTCAGCGTTGTATGACTTCACGGCAGTTCCCGCAGATATTCCGGGAGGGTTGGCCATGGGCTGCTTAGCACAGGTAGCAGCAACTGGTGGCTGATGGTCTGGCATCTGGTACTGCTGCTGGTTGTACACAGGTTGCTGCATCAGTGGGTGAGAGGGTGGACAGTCCTGCTTTTCTCGCACCTGGTGTGACCCGCCATGCGATCGGCGTCGTCGTCGCCGACGTCTCCTGCGCTGGCGGTATTCTCGCTTGGCTGGACAATCACACTCCGTGTGACCAGCCTGGTCACACCAGTTGCACGCCGAGGTCTCAGGCATGGGCTCGGCTGGTTGTGGGGGCTGCTCCAGTCTTGCCGAGAGGGCAGCTACCGTGAGGCGCAGCTGCGTAATCTCCGCGGACATTGCAGCTAGCTGCAACTGCAGGGTTTCCGTAGGGATACTGTCCTCTCGCATCCAGCGCAGGGCTTCCGCTTTGGCCTCCTGGAACGTGGTGCCCGGTTTCTCTCGGATGTGGCGCCTAACATCCCTGCGCAGCTCGGGTGGATGCAGGCCGTCCGCGAAGCGGTCCCTTATCAGGTCTTCAGAGAGGTGGTCCTTCAGCTTTGCATTGACTCTGGCTGCTGCTGCTAACACGGCGTGGGCGTATTGATACACGCCCTCCGTCTTACCCTGTCTCCTGCCGTGAAATACTGACAGACGGGTGACCAGGTCTCTCTTGTCGCCAAATTCCCCCTGAATGAGGTCGAGGATGGCTGCCCCTGTTCTCCTGTCGTCGGCAGGTCGGCTGAGGATCTCGGCCCTCGCGCACCCGGTTAGTGCGCTGAGCACATATTCAGCACCGGCCCCTTCAGTCAACCTGTAGTGGTCCAGCCGTCGAAGCGCCTCCTCGACGAAAGTTTCAGCATCACAGCTGCCTCCTTCCCCATCGAAACGTGGTAGTGGTTCCGGGTTTACGAAGACGGGGTTGGTGGCCATGGTCAGTCAGGTCGTCACTCCTACACTGTTTTCCTGATGTCAGCTCCCTTGTTAATCCTGCTCCCGCAGCGCCAAAAAGATGTAACCGTGTGCAGGCAAGGGACGCAACGCAGAGGTCGCTATGACTTGTGTTGGTTTATTCTGACACTCAGGAAAACAAAACAGAACACAAAAACCCCAAAGGGAAACCTAAAAGAAAAATCCAAAGGAAAAACAGTGCAGAGTGAGAACGTGTGATGGCAGAATCGGAAAAGTGTGGCTCGACAAAGAAAATAACGAAAACAGCAAACTAAACTGGCGACGTCCTCCCTGGCCACGTGCACTCGAACTGAAAGACGCATGGCCAGGGGACTAATCTGCTTATATAGGCGGGGCCCGGGCCGCAAAGGGAGCGGCTACCCCTGGCCCTCGGGAAGGCCTGGGGCGACGGGGGAAAGAGGGTGGATTTGTGTTTCTTAGGGGCCGGTTAATTACAGATTGCAGCCGATCTACTAGGCCTAGGCCGATCGGGTTTGAACCAAACGAAACTTCAAGGAAAGGGCTTTTAAGGGATATAGGTTGGGACTAAATCGGGGCTAGGGTTATTTTACTGTGGACGTATAAACAGCTCCACCGGACACGGTTTTGACGGTGATAAACCACAAAATCGCTAATTACACTGCTTCAAACCAAACATCTGCCACAAAACTAAACATATCTAACCAGATCTAACTTCGCTGGTTCCACTGGAGTAAACAGTTTCTCAATAGGTTAATGCTACGGCGAGATATTTAACCTCAAAGTCCGAGCAGAAACACAACTAATTTCGGCTACTGTGAGACATCATCAGGAACGACAATCACGGGGAGTCTCAAGTTATGGTTCCTAGTCAAAGGCACTGATAGCTAGCGGGTAAAGGGGTGACAAGGGTAGCTAGAGGGAAGGCGGGAGGAAAATAAAGGAAGGGAAACAAGAAAACTAATCCGGGAAAATATCAATGGGTAGGGGCCGAGTATACCCGGTCTCATCAACATCATCCTCATCTCCATCATCATGATAAAAATTGCCCCGGTGTCACTGGTTCCGGCCGAGCCCTTCGTGTATTCCACCCATTACGACCTGGGAAGAACACCACTAGAACCGGCAAAACAGTTGGGGCAGCAAAAAAAAAAAAAAAAGAGGGGGGGGGGGGATGCATCTTCTACTTCGTAACCACATGCACACGAACGGTCGTCAGCCGCCCATAATTATATGTCTCTTTAAACGATGGTCACTCATCAGTTTCCGTCAGCCGGAGTCTCAGCCGGTTTGCAGTGGATACTCCGTCTGATGTTGATCTATGGCCTAGTATCGGAGTAGCACAGGAAAAATGCCGATTCATTTTGTTTAACACCTCAGCGTGCAAGGGCACTATATATATCCGCTATAATATAGCGTAGCGGAGCTCAGTATGGTCTCGGTGCCAGTGATTGGAAACGTGGGTCCGCGATAAGTCAGTGGGCATCTCAAACAGCTTTGACCCGGAAGTTATTATCACTTGACCTCAACATAGCTGCATAATTTCGTCAAGACATGGCGACCATTTGGATGTGGAGGTGAAATTTCTCCCTTTCTTCTCCTGGTCTTTTTAACCTCGGACTGCCCGATGCGGGCAGGGAGACAGAATGGATTCGTCAACAAATCTCCAAAAAGAAATCGAACGGCTCAACAACGAGCTTGCCGAAACAGTACGAGAAAAAGTTCAGGCCGCCGAATACGGCTTGGCAGTCTTGGAGGAGAAGCAGCAACTACAGTCGCTATACGACGAATTAGAGTCCAACTTTGAGGCTGTAAAGACTGAGCTCGACTGTGCTAAAGAGGTGAGATCAATGAACAGATCTGTTTATGAGGCAGGTTTGTCAGGCTGTAACTTCTCACTTAGACACACCCGACTAAGCTGACAAATATGCCGGTGACTTCGACAGTGACACGAGGTCCTGCCCAAAATAATTACGAGCCAAAACTGCTGTGATGCTAATAATAAATAAATAATGAAAGCAGGTGCTTCCTGCTGATTCTTTAGTTGACAAATACGGGGGACAGCATCTAATGTATTCGTTTAAAGCGGAAATGCCGTTGAAGGGTATGCAGCCATAAGTAAGTGGTCATTAACATAAAGATCAGCATGACTGAGTGAGACCGAGGGAAAAGGCCGTCAAGACTCGGAACCTGTTGATTGAGGCTACGCAGTGGCCGTATCACTTCCACTTGTATCATTTGACCGGCTAGTTTACCAGTACTGCTGTACCTGTTGAAGCAAACGTTTGCAGTCATGCCTTAAAAACTTCAGTTGCAGATTTTAGTATAAAAATTATTTTCTTTTAGTTTTATCACTTGGTGGCCTGAGATTCAAGCCCATGAACATGTATGGAATTTGGAAATAGTGTTACCTTAACTAAAAATGAAATTATTAGGGTATGTATGCTGGAAAAATGTAGTGGGTTTTTTTGTTTGTTTGTTTTTTTGCGCGCGCGCGGGGGGGGGGGGGGGGGGTAGTAAGTGTAATAATAGTACGAACTTTTACATCCTACATGGGGAAACCTGATTTATGTGTACACAGTGTGTAGGTTTTATTAATTCTAGTAATATGCAGTACAGACTTTCAGAATTCCAAATTTCCAAGCTGTAAGATGTCAGGACAATTGCCTTCATTGTCTCTGCTAAATTAAGCGATTTGGCGAGAGTTTGGATGCATGTGCCCTTGTATTGTAACACAGTTTGTAATTCCAAAGGCCCATATATATATATACTAAGCTGAGAAACAAAGTATCTTAGTTCGTAGAAGTGTTTAGTTGCCCAGAAGTGTACTAATTCAAGTTTAAAGTGCCATGTAGGCCTATTTGCATCCTGTCATTCATTTTTTTTATGACCCACTTTTAGACTTCTCCCATGGAACAGAGAATAAAACTTGTCATACTCAGGGCCCATTGCAAGTATTTTCTCAGTTTGGAATGTACATACATGTGTGTATACATGTGTAAAACACATCCACAGGCACTCACCAAGCACCATATAGACCTACGGCGCCACCACCAGACTGGTGTGCACCATGAGGAACGCTTCCTGGAGGAGACAGCACAGCGGGAAGAGAACTATCAGGCATCCATTAGTGACCTTGAGGCTGAGCTAAAGGTTGTCACAGCCTCTCTTGAACGCCTTACCAGTGAAAATGAACGCCATGTCACCAATGTGGCTGAGCTCAGCCACCAGGTATGGTGTAGGCTGTGTAAGACTAAAAGTTAAAATTGAATAATCTAAAGCTAGGTGTCTCATTAGGAAAACAGTTATTATTTCTGTTGATACTGCTACTGGCATACATATTGTACATAGCAGCTGAATTCTGCCCACATACGTAACATTATTGATTAACATAACTGTAAAACTAAAAGGTTGTAACAGTGGTCTGATTTTGTTGAATAACAAGATGGTCACCAGCCCATTCAGTGACCTACTGTCATCATGGTCGCTCTTTTATGTATCGAAGAGGAAGTCTCTCTCTCTCTCTCAGCGATCGTCAAATGTGTCAGGACCATGGTAGCCATTCGGGCTACCGCCCTGAACAAAACTGGTAGCCCGAAAAAAATTCTGGAAGCCGGAGTGGCTGCTAGGTTCTGATTCATCTCAGAATTCCTGCTCGCCATTTGGGCTACCGCTACCGGAGCTTTCACTCGCCCGACGGTAAATTTGGTAGCGAAAGCGAGCGGGCGAGCGCATTTGACAATCGCTGCTCTCTTTCTCTCTCTCTCAGAGTCCCAAATGGAAACAACCGACACTGGGCTTGTCAGTCTTGTTTTTGGAAAAGAGATGTGACGTCGTTTTCTTTGAAAGCTATTCCTTACTGAGATGATGCATATTAATACATTTGACGTAATTGCTTGTACACAATTGATGCAATGAAGGCAATCCCATGCACTTGAAGTGTCGCTGCTGCGTCTAAAGGTCAAATTTGTACTGTCTCAGTATGTTTAACAGACAAGTCTGCGAACGTTTTCTCGCCATGTTTCATGTTTGCTGCACACACACACAAACGCACACATACACAAGTTGTTTCTGTCTCTCCCTCTGTCTCTCTTACACACACGCGCACGCACGTTTAAATTATATGTATGTGCTCCATTAAGACCTCTGTGATGTACTCTTACTCTGTCATACTGCTGAGAGCCTGTGGCAAAAACAAAACCCAGTACATCAATGAAATTCCTGCTTTCCACGTCTCCAAATAGAGATATTCAGAAAACAGTGGCCAGACGTCCCCAAGGAACGCCAGCATTACGTCACTCAAAATTATTATGACATCGGCAAAATGGCACTCATACTTTGTGCAACTGTGCGAGCTTCATTTCCTTGACGTTTGTTAGGCATGTGGTTTGTGGAGAAAATGTACTGGGAGTACAAACCTTCAACTGACAATAGTGGCTGCAGTGAATTTTTGAGAAAATTTTTGTATATTTTTTATGACATCAGACACATACTATAGACTACAAACAGTATGAATGATTTGGAGATTTAAACTGGGTTCACCTGGGCTGTCAAATGATGTATGGTTTACGTCAAAACTATAAATTTATGCGACTACCTCAAAAACTTTTTCTGTTCAGAGTCTGTACTCATGCTGTCAACATCCAAGAAGTGGAGTGATTTAAATAAACTTTCAGCTTTAAAATGCGAGACAACAACTTTTCTCAAAAGGGTGATGACTTCCAAAATAATTAATCATCTATGCAATCACAAAACACTCAGAGGCTGTCTTAGATCTTGATATTTGGAGACCCCAAGTTTAAAGCCATTTGGCCAAGTATTTTTGGAGATACAAGCCAGGACACACGCACACAATTACACACAGACAACAGTCACTGCGGCGGAGAATCGTTCAGGTGCACCATATGCGTCAGTAATGATGACGTAATTTTTCTACGTCATTGTCAGAGTTAGACTTGCATCATTTTCTGAGCAAAGACTGCAAGCAACGTGCGATTGTGCCACAAAAAGTTATCTTTGAACCTAGAAAATCATCTGTCTTATAATGTTTTCAATACTGTGGAAACAAGATAAGGCACAAAAAAAAAATATTGTTGTTTCTGGTAACCCGACCAACCCTAATTTTTTCCCACGACCCTAAAAAAATTGTTTGGCTGCTGGAAAAAAAAATACAAGCACGACCAGTTTCAGTTTTCATGCACCTGTCGTCCAGTCAGGGAAGTCGTGCGCCATCGCGGACCCAAGATTAGAATGAAATATGGTAAGATAGTGTGTTGTAATAATACAGTTTCACAGAGCATCATTTCTTATTAATACCCTGTTTCTTTGTTCTTGGATATGTGTGTGTGTGTGTGGGGGGGGGGGTGTTAAAAAAAAAAAACCCTACCTACCTACACTATTTATTTTTTTTAGCCATGTTACCAGAAACAACAATATAACTTTTGGGGCCTAAAAAGGGCATGAATTAGTCTGAAATGCAATTGGAGATTTTTTAGCTTTTTGACACTTTATATTGACACACTTTACAGCTCTTGTGACTCTCTCTCTCTCTCTCTCTCTCTCTCACACACACACACACACACACACACTCACATTCACGCATGTATGGAAAAAAGCCTTTTGTTTTCTTATCTTTTTTTTAAAAAAAAGGCCATCTAGACAATTCGTAGAAAAGAAAAGTTGAAGTGCAGTATGATAAGATTTCCAACTGTGAGTGTGATATATATACATATATATAGGTTCTGACTATTATATGTATCCTACAACAAAATATTGAAAAGTACTGTGAAATGCTGACATTTTATTAAAAGAGAGACACTACTGAAGGTTGGATACATGTATTCCAGCAGGGAGAATCTCAGAATGTAACGATGTGTGTGTGTGGTTCAGTCAGTTATGCATGTTTCTAATTTCCATTTATCCAAATAATCATGTTTAAAACAATGGGTGCCTTTCTCTGTAGTATGTATACATTCAAAAAGGATTCTACAAGGGTTTTTTGCAGTGTGAATCAGAAATCATGCAACTGGAGACTGAGGAGCATGCCGGACTGACTGTTCATTTTTTAACAAAAATTTGGTAGTGCCCTATTTCAAAAAAAAAAAAATTCCCTGCAAGTTGCACAAAAAGTACCCCAGTAATCTTTTCATGGTGATTGCAGGTTGAGGTGCTTGAGGCCCAGAGACAGCAGCTCAAGCATGAAAATCGAGAATACAAGATACGCGAAAACCGCAACTTAGCTGATTATGCAGAACTTGAGGAGGAAAATATTTCACTGCAAAAGACTGTCTCACAGTTAAAGACCAGCCAGGTATGTCCGTATCTATCACCACTGCATGTTTTTGTTGGTGTGTGTGTGTGTGTTTGAGAGAGAGAGGGGGGATGGAAAGAGAGAAGTATCCTGCAGGCCTGCTGACTGTACTAGTTTGAGTGAGTGTATTTACTTACTTTGGAGGCACTAAGCTGTAATTGAAGTATAAGCACTGTAAGGACTGTTGTTGGTACTGTAATGACCCTAACCTTTTAACCACTTTTCACACTGTATAATCAAATTTGAGGGTCTTGTCAAAAACCAAGCAGTTAGAAAAGTCTAGTCCCCCAGTTTTGATGTCCAACCAGGTGTGCCTTGCTATATAAGAAGTTTGTCCTGCTGGTTTTGAGTGGAAGTGGGTCAAGAAATGTCCAGACAATTGTCAACTTTACCTAAGTCTCGACCATCATCACCGTATTTTCTTTTTATTTGCACAGTATCAGCCTGAACTTTCTGGTACTTAGTGCAAGTGAATTTTCTCATGCACGTAGGCCTTTTCCTGTGTCAGTTTTATAGCATTTACACACATCGCCTAGGAGCTTTTTTGTGAGATTGTCCTTGTATCTCATGCAGGTTGAGTTTGAGGCCATGAAGCATGAGAGCAAGCGCCTGCAGGAGGAGACAGAGGACCTGCACATGCAGGTGGAGGAGATGACCAACCTGCGGCGCATCGTGGAGAAAAACCTTGAGGAGGCCCTCAACTCCCTGCAGGCAGAACGTGAGCAGAAGCATGCCTTGAAAAAGGAGCTTGATCAGCGGCTCACACGCGAATCCATGTTTAACCTCAGTAACTTGGCTCACTTCAGTGGTCTATCTGAGGGCCTCACTGTTTCGACATACTCAAACCATGAATCTTCACAGGATTCTGGAGCAGAGGAGGATGGGGAGGGGCAAGACCATGCCCACCCAGCTCTGAAGCGCATTGAGGCAGATTTCTCTTTTCCCAGGAAAGATGGTGAAGCACCCCCCACCCCTCGCCCTGGTGTTGTGGGAGACATCCTTAGTGAGATTCAGGTAAACACTTTGAATCATCCTGTGACCGTGTGTACTGTACATGTATTTGGTTGTAGGGTGTATGAGCAACTGAGCACACTGTATTTTTTTTTTCAGGGTTCTTGTCCCAGTTTATGCACTGTAAGTGTGTTGTCTTTGGCAGGTGACAGAGGTTGGCAAGCTGGAGGCAATGCTGCAGCAGTCAGAGGAGGAAAAAATGGAGATGCAGAAAGCGCTGGATGAGGCACGCAAGCTGATCCAGGACACACAGCAAGACCTTACAGAGCAGAAGAAACGTGCTGACCAACTGAAGTCCTACATTTCCTCACTTTCTGCACTTCGTGAATCAACAACAAGGCTTCCAAATGACTTAGAGGTGTCATTTGATGAAACCCTTTTGCAAGAGATGGAGGAGGAGTCAGATCCAGATAAGAGAGCCCTGCTGCAGCTGCGAAATAATCTGCAGCTGAAAGACAAGAAGTACAAGACAGCCTTAAATGAGATTGGCAGCTTACAAGCTGAGATAACTCGTTTGCAAGCCTGCACTGCTGTCCTTGGCCACAGCAATGAGGTTGACCAGGCCCTTTTGGAACTGAAGAGGAAGTGCATGGTATATGAGGAGACCATCAAGGAGCAGGAAAGGGAGCTGAAGACCATCTCAGACGAGGCAACACGAGCCCAGTCCAGCATCAACACCACACAGGGTGAGCTTGTTCGCATCACAGAGGACATGGCCCAGCTGTACCACCTGGTCTGTGAGGTCAGTGGGGAGACGCCTTCACGGGTCATGCTTGATCATGCCAAGTCATCTGCTGCTGAGCCTGTACAATCTGGCGACAGTGAGCGTGAGAGCAGTGAAGAGCCATCTACACCAACTGCACAAAGTAAACCTTTGCCTGGAGGAGAGAGTGCCCATGCAAAAAAGCCAGCAGCCAAGTCAGCTTCGGGCAAGGCAAAACCACGACGGGAGAAGAAAGCAACATTAGTTGCTAAGGTGGACCCTACCTCCTGTGAAAAATTGTCTGAGACTGTCGTTGACCAGGTGCGCTTCCTCAAGCAGGCAGTTGAGCACCTGATGGAGGTGTCCAAGACATGGAATCGGGATGGTGCTGGTGCTGGGGAAAATGGTGAGGACACTGCTGAACTCCAGGACCAGGTGGTGAAACTGAAAGCCATGCTGTCCACCAAGCGCGAGCAGATCGCCACTCTCCGATCAGTTCTCAAGGCCAACAAGTCTACTGCTGAGGTTGCCCTTGCTAACCTCAAACAGAAGTATGAAAACGAGAAAGTGATAGTGACAGAGACCATGCTGAAATTGCGTAACGAGCTGAAATCATTGAAGGAGGATGCTGCCACTTTTGCTTCACTGCGTGCCATGTTTGCACAGCGCTGTGATGAGTACGTGACACAGCTGGACGAGTGTCAGCGACAGCTGTCTGCTGCAGAAGAAGAAAAGAAGACACTGAACTCGCTGCTTCGCATGGCCATCCAACAGAAGCTGGCCCTCACTCAACGCCTGGAAGATCTCGAGTTTGACCGTGAACGCCGTAACATGACCCGTCGACCTGGAGGCCGTGGTGCAGGCAAGATGACAAACGCCAAAGTAAGTCACAACCACCAGTCCTCTTCTGACGACTTTGGTGGCTACGCAAGGCGAGCTTTCCAAAACTTCCGCCGCGACTATTAGAGTAGGGGAGACTGGGTCCCTGCTGAGCTTTTTGCATTTGCTGGGTAAGTTGATGATCTCTAGCTGTGGCCTGGCATTATCTGCTGACCTCCTGTCTGGCTTTGGGTTGCTGCTAGTGGCTAGCTGCATCGTGGGAGCGGATCTGTTTCTGACTCCACCATATATACACTTCTCCATTAGGCTTGTATTTTTCACTTTCCCTCACTTCACCCATCTTTACCTTCTCAGGTTTACACAAAAGCTTTTCATTAATTAATCCTCTCTTTCTTTAACAGTCCCTTCATACTGTAGTAGAAACTTTTTCTTATCTAACCACCCATGCTATGGAGAGTCGGGATCTAGCTCTTTGCATTGTATTCATAGGAAGGCTTTTGACTTGCTGATTCAGTACTGTCTCTTCTGACAAACTGTTCAGAGGTGTTATTTGTATGGTATCATTCTTTTCATTGCATGGTCACATAGTGATTTTGAAGTGGTTTCTGATAATTCTCATCAGAAAATTGGGATTGACTGGGCTGAGTATGAAATCAGTGTTTGCCATAGTGGTGGCACTGGGTTGAGAAGGTACCCTTTGCATTTATCATTTCTCCTTAAAAATAAATAAAAATCCACGTCCGCTAATGGAGTTTAGGCATTTGTCTCAGTAAACTTTGGATGGCCCAAATAATGAACGCAATTGTTGACTGGTGCTTTTCGACAGGTAAGATTTTACTTTTTTACTTTCCAATTTTTCTGCATGCCTATTTGTTGGCAAAACATTTCTATTGGTGTGACAAAAGGTAAGTTTTCGAGAACAGTCATTGCTTGAGGACCTATTCCGAAAATGTGCATAGTAACTTGGTTCCTGAGGTTTTTACTCACTAGAACTAGAAGACAAGTGGCGTAACTGCACCAGTGCATGCCACTCAAGTCATCTCCAGGACAGTGTGTATCAACTTACCAGTGTATGTGACTATTTCATTATATGATATTTTAAGTGATATTCATGTTCTGGTGGTGGTATTTTCCCTTTGTGAAGGAGTCTTTGCTTTCTCTTTATGTATGACAGGTACATGGTCAGAGTCGTATACTAGGCAGTGCCTCAAAATGCACTGAAGATGGCCTACAGGTAGAAAACAGTGCACATGCACATTATTACTGTTTCACTAGCTACCACTAGTACCAGTGACATGGTAAAGCAACTAAGTAAAGCTTACTAAGGTAAGTTAAGGCATCTTCATTGTACCACTGTAAGCAGGTAAGCATGTGTCTTACTCTTAAGTCTTACAAGTCTTAGTATGTAATTGAACCGTTTACAGAGGGCTTACTTACAGTAAAGCATTGGCAATGCTTTGTCTCTGGTTTTCATTGTTGTAGGATTTTCTACAGACCATATATCAACTTTTGTGTTCCATGCACATGCAGTATGTTAACTCTATCATTCCTCAAAAGTGTGCAGCATACTTCATAAAATTATGCAAAAGATCCTGAAACATGAGGTCATCCATGAAACATTGTTCTGCTTCAGGGTTTAAGAAATAGGAAGGCTGTTTAATTGCTCTTTTTATTGTTCCCTTTGTTGTTAGTTCCAGTGAAATTTACTCGGAGCTGTTTTTCAATACTTTAGTAAATCATGGAGCCGTATTTGGTAGATGGATATATACACAGCTTCAACTTACATGTCTGTTCCTTGCTGCAGTAATTGGGGGCAGGGGTGGAGGGGAGTCATCTAAGTTCTCCATGAGTTGGGCCTCGTAAGTTGTATAAATTTAGGACAGTAAAAGGGTTGGAATGCAGTATGCTGTGGATCTCAACAGTTCCCCCCAGCTGTTTGGTTGTATTAAACTAATAAATGCTTCTCTGTTTTGCCACTTGCACTCATCATCACAGGGGATTAACAGTAAGATCTGCCTACCAACAGGTTCTACTTTTCCCTCTTGGCATGCTGCTCGCCGCTTCTGCTTTTACAAACGCCTTCTGTTTTCCCATAGCCTCATGTCTTTTTCTCATTTTGACTCACCTGTGTAAGAGTGAGTCTATGTAATAGCCCTCCATTGTCTGTCTGTCTGTGACAAAACTTTTAACATTTTTTTCAGGAATTGTACAAACACCGAACTAAGCACAATGGTAGTCCGTAACAAGGGCTTCTCAAACATATCATTTTGAATGACCTTCCCCAAAGGTGAGGGTCACAGGGCCAAGTTTTAAGCCCCCCCCCCCCCCCCCCCCAAGTTTTATCTTTATGTCGGCAACCACCAGTACTAGGTAATCCAAACTTAGTACAGGTGAAGTTTATATAAAAAAGCTTATATGTGTACAAGTCCGGTGAGATTAACCAAGGGGGGTGGGTGTTGGGGCGTTTAACGTCCTTTTCCACCATATACGGGTGAAATCAAAGACCGGGCAACGATGAATAAGCCAGCACAAATATTTGGCCCCAGCCGGGATACAAACTCGCGACCCAATGATCAAGGGGGCAAGGTCACAGGGGGTGAGTGAAAGTTCCAGAACATTTGCCTTATCTACATTGATGGTAAGAATGCCTTTTTGAGTGATCTCAGATCAAGGTAACACCTGAGTCAGAGAGGTTTTGCCGTGGTAGTTTTCTGTTTATGGTTGTACTATTGCAGGTAGGCTGGAGGAAAAATGAGATTAAATGCTGCTTAGCCTCAGTCATATTTTGGCTTTCAGGAGTACCAAGTGGATGCCTTTTTGTTTCAGCATCCTCAGCTCTGTACAATGTACAGGGAGGCAGACTTTGCACACATCTGTATTGAAAATGAATTGACACTCCATATTCTTTCATTCTGAATAGTCACACATTTTGGGGTTCTGCTTTTTTTTTGTGTCAGTAGTCCTGTCAATCATTAATTCCAACATGTCAGCATTACTACTTTGTTGGTAGTTTTATAGGTTTTGGACTCAGATGTCTAACAAAGTAAGTCCGTGTAATCCTCAGTGGACCTGTGTGTGTTTTTTTTCAGTCTGTCTGTGGTAAGCTATTACCCTGGCATTTTCTCTGAAACTTCAAATTGGAGAAACATCAAACTTGGTACGAAGTTAGTTGATGACAAGGGTTGTCCAAGCATTTTCCCATAAACTAAAGGTCAGGGTCGCAAGGTCACACGAAAGTTCGCAGAACTTGTATTATCTCACCTTCTCAGTATCCACAAACACTATGCTAGGCAGCCAAGACACATTTAGTTCAGAGGGCACAAGTTTGCGTGACCTTGCAGAGTACAAGAGTTACTTCCCTTAGATTAACTGTATTTCATTGGCTGTCTGTGTCAAACAAAGTATAAATTTGATGACTAACACTAAGTCTTATCTCTTCCTGACCAAAATGTTGTGTTGCTGAAACTCTCTGAATGCTTGTTCAAACTGATGTTCTATTGAAGTGCGGTTAGGCGCAGTAAAACATTCATTTTGTGATTCAAGTAGTGTTGTAGAGCGGGAAATGCCTAGACACACTTTTTTGTTTTGCATGCTGTCTAAAACCAATACAAACATTGCTTAGAAGCACCTGTAGGTTTCAAATAATATAGCTATTTTAAAAGTTGGTTAGCTAACTTGTGTCGGTATTTGATGGCCACCTGACACATTTTGTAATGCACAGTTTCCCTGTGATTTGTTTTGCTGTGCTTTGAAACAGTTTTAGTCGTTTGCTATTCCCATTTTATTTTAGTTCAATTTGTGTACTAATCATTTCGGTTCTTTTCAGATTTCATGAGAAACAGTGTTCCCTTGTCTTTTACTTCTGTTAATTCTTTTTTTTTATTTGAGTCAGTGCCAATTTGTTGATGCTTTGCTTCCACCCTTGAATCATATTTGTTGCCTCAGTCATTGATGGATGTGGTCTCATTTTTACCTCTTGCCAAGTGGAAAAAGTGGAAAAGCTGTCTTCATGTCAGTATCATGGCAAGATTAATGAGCAGTGTGTGGAATAGAAAATACAGTATAAGTAGTTTCGTTTCTAATGACAAAGACATAATTTCAATAACATATTTTGGTGTATTTGCCCCCACAATTGCTGTGTCAGTTTGGCTGACTTTTTTAATATATTATTTAAAAAAAATGAAAGTGTCATTTGGTTAAAACATGACGATCTTGTCACTTGAATTGTTTTTGTACATTGCTATACCTAGTTTTCCTCCCCGAGTAAAAAGCCATTACAAATTTACTCCTCAGTATTATCACCTGCCAGTCCCTGCTGATCTCTGCTTTTCTCAGTTTGAATCACTACTCTGCATCTTAGGGATCTATACTCATCTAAAGTGCAGTGAAGATCGCTAATCCATTGGCATTGTTAGTATTGTTCACATTTAATCCAGTACAGATGGTCCTATTCAGTTTAAAAGATTTTTTGTGACAGTACCAGAGCTGCCAATATGTTAAGGTATTGTTGAGTGGTCTTTTTTTACTGTTGAGGGATATATGATTGTTGTGTAATTTGCAGAGCTGATGTCCTGCAGTCCTGGGAGCTGCAGCAGCCAGCCTATGACAACCAGCATCACTGAGGAACGCATGTGACAGGAGTGAGTGTAACAGTGAAGAAGGATATAGTCTTGCAACAGGATAATTGAACTGCGGCAACTCTGTCATATAGCACTGTGCTTGGCTCTTTCGGGGTTTTTTTTTTGCCATTTCGCAGTATGTTTCTTTACATTAACGTCTCATGAGACACCAGCGTTCAGTCCAAGAGAACTGTGTGGACACAACTTGTAACACTTGCTTCAGGAAGCAAGCGTAACAAAAAGAACTGGGAGAAAGGGAGTCAGTTTCGTTTCTGAAGTTATCCCTCTTCCTATCGCTGTGCTGGAAAGGAAAAATCGCCTTTCAATTCAGACTATGCCTGAAGTCTGATGGAACTTTCAGCTACGTGTACCTCCAACATGGATGAAGCCCAGTTTTCATTCTTTGCTGGACTGGAAAGCTATGTCCCAAAGTTTCCTTCAATCTTACAATGCGTGCAGTATGTATGTCAAATTCTGAAGTTGACTGTATAATGTGCTGATGGCAAGTAAATGTATGTGACCATTGTGGCTCACAGTCCAAACACAAGTGTCTATGGAAATGCATTCACAGAATGTGATAGTTTTCATGAGATATTACCTACCTTGTTTCAAGAAGTGCTAGCCTGCCCCATATTGGGACTAAGGTGGCATTGCTTTCTTACGTTTGTCAGTTCCCCCCCCTCCCCCCCCCCCCCCCCCCCCCCCCCCCCCCCCGAGGCGAGACTGCTGGCTTTGTTTCCCCCAAGTCCTGCAATACATTTTATCAGTGGAATAAGGGCCTCACAACCCTGATACACACTCCCAGCAAGGTACCAGGCGCCCTCCTGAGATTTCATGGGTCATGTTGCAATGTAGATTTTGTAAAGGCTATGGCCAGTGTTATACATTGATGTAACTGGTTCTGGCACCTTCTAGTGGTATTTTTAGTGGAGGTCTGGGTTTACATGTACCGCCGTCTTTGACTGTCTTTTAACGGGTCTGTGTTTAAATTTCTAATTTGTGGAGAACCGTGGTTTTCTGCAATTGTACAGGTGCATACTTTTGCTTTTCTGTTTCCCAGGAAAGTCTCTGCGTTACAAGGCTAATCAAATGACATAATTCATTTAACTCTTGATATGTCTCTCACTGTTAAATTTCTGATTTGTAACTTTACACTGTGATATGCACATCGGTGGTTCGCTACTTTGGCGCATATGTGGTACATGTACTCAGTAGTAAGTTTTGATATTTCTCATGTGTACATGGTGTTTACGGTTGTTTGTCTTCTGAAAAGAGCCTTGTAATCTGTTTTAGGACAAAAAGAAAATAATAAACCAAACGAACATGCATTTATGATCACTTTAGTAACCTTTGACTTCCAGTGGATGCTGGATTTAACTGAACCTAGTCAAACAACATGAGTTTGTTTTGTTTTTTCTCCCTGCCTTTTTCAGTTCAGGGTTGTGTGGTTTCTTTTTTCTTTTTGACTTTCTTAAGAAAATAGACAATATTTTGTGCAAACCAGTGCTGTTAATCATTTCAGTGAAGAATATTTGGTACATTTTAATATTTTGAGATTTGCTTGTGTTTTGTATGCAGTGACAGCAGAAGAATTGCATTGACTAGAGTTTCTGCTTTTATGACCGTTTTATGCAAACTCCACATTGCCTCATTTGTTAACACTTTTTATTCATGTATTGCTTCATCTCATGGTATCTAGGACAGATGTACTCGTACTTAAAGAAATTAATTACAGGCGATTGTGATTTTTTATTATTATGCTGTAACTAAATTAAAGAAAGTGTATCCAGATATATGTAGAAAATATAGAAATAAAAGGTGTATCAAGTCTGCTCAGCAAGATAGATAAAATCAGTGGGTGAAAATTAAGTTATGTAAAAGTCAGTAGAATGTATCAAGATGTATAGTCATGCCACTGAAAAAGGCACTCATAAACATAGTCTCATGTCATGTGAGATGCACAAAGTTAAAATGTTTCTCTCTCTCTCTCTCTTGCTAAAATACATGTACTTGCATCTTGTCTCCTGCACGTAATCATGCAGACACTTTAAGTGAGCATGATAAGCAGATCAATACTCTTGAGCAAGATGTGCAGTCTTAGCCTTAGAATCGCCTGTTTCATCTCTTGAGTTTGTCAGTTCCAGTGTTAGTAATTTCTTGAGCTGTTGATACTGCTTACGATAAACAATACTTTGCTGCCACCAGTAGTGAATTTGAATAAATGTGGTGTCAGAATGATGCTTACTCAGCACAAATAAAATGTGAATGATTCATGGTTGATTCTGTTATCTTTTTCGGGAAAAGTAGAGGCATTTTTGGCATACTTGTGTAACAAAGGGAGTCTATGTCCTCCGTTGTCTGTATGTCTGTCTGTGTGTGTGTCACAAAAAAAACTTTAACATTGTCATTTTCTCAGAATCAACAAACGGTAGAAGCACCAAACTTGGCTTGCTGATGGACAGCAACAATACCTTACAAAAACACTCTTGAATGACTTTGACCCGTTTTACAAGTGAGCCAAATAGGCTTCTGCCTCTCTAGTGTTGTTTTTTCTTCATTACCCCACATGTTGATTTTGAAGAAGTAAGCTTTTCATTATTAAGAAGGGGAAGGGGGGGATCTGACTACTGGTGTTTAACATCCAGTGCAAGAGGCCACTGATTACATGTGCCAGGACACTGGGGGATGAGGGCAGGGCTCTACATGGTATATACAGGTCAACGTTTACTAATCTGTGCTCAACCTGCTAACAGTAATTGACTTGTAGCCTCCATCTAGCCAGAGTTGCTTTTTTCTCCAATCCATATTATCCTAATTAGTCTGCAATCAACCCCTGTTCTATATTAATACTGTTGAACGTATTTTTTGCCATGGTGAATTCGAGATATCGCGGTTCACCCCATCTTTCCAAAATGGATTGTCTTATTGTCATAGTAAGCCGTAGAGGCATGACCGGTGACACAACATTTCAGCGCGACGACTTTTCAGCGCCGTACATTTCAGCGCCATACAGCGCCTCCCCCTCCGAGTGAATAGCCGGGGGCGGTGGCTGTTAGCGGGGGGGGGGGGGGGGGGGCTGTTAGCGGCGTCCTTTTGATTGCTTTGCAATCAGTACGAGGTCTGTAGGAAGCAGTCAGCTTTGTGTTTGTAAACCGATCAACTTCCAAGGTGTACGAATACGTGAAGGTGTTGTCACCCTGTTTGTCGTTTCTATTGCTTCCAATTGAGACGACGACGTGTTAATGTGCGTGAATCCGCTGTCAGGCTCCTGCCCCGAAGCGGCAAAAGTACAAAGACTTAAAAAAGCGTGTGAAAACCATAATCCTGCAGTACAATGCAGGAGATCGTTCTCTCATGGACACGATGGAGGGACTTGCATTTGCGTTCATGTTTTAGGCCAACTAGGCATGTTTTACAATGGAGAGACACCAAACGACCCATTTGGATTTTAGTGATTTTAATGGACACCATGGGTTTTAGATAATTTGTCATTAAAGTTTAACTTGTTAAAAAAATGTGATTAGCTAGTTTACGTGTTTAGCTAGTTCTCTCTCTCTCTCTCTCTCTCTCTCTAATCGTTTGGCGCTGAAATGTACGGCGCTGAAAAGTCGTCGCGCTGAAATGTTGGCGCTGAAATGTTGGCGCTGAAGTGTCATGGAACCAGGCATGACCATATTGATGGGAGACTTCAACGCCAAGATTGGATCAGACTGACAACACAGGCTACGAGGACACCATGGGAACACACGGACTGGGACAGATGAACGAAAATGGCGAGCGCTTTGCAGACTTTTGTGCCCAGAACCAGCTAGTGATAGGAGGCAGCATCTTCCCACACAAGCGCATCCACAAGGCCACATGGAGATCGCCGGACCATGTCACGGAGAACCAGATTGATCACATCTGCATCAGCCGGAAGTTCAGGAGATCGTGGCGAGATGTGCGCGTGATGACGGGTGCCGATGTATCATCATACCACCACCTTCTTGCAACATTGAGACTTTGACACACCAACGCCTACAACACACTGACCAGGTACAACGTTGGACTACTCAGGAGCACAGACACACAAGCAGCATTCCGGATCAGAATTTCCAACAGGTTCCAGCCACTGCAAGACCTTATAGAAGACAGTGGAATGGACATCGAGACACAGTGGGAACACAGCAAGAAACTCTGGCACGACACATGCGAAGAGGTCCTTGGCAAGAGAAAGACCCAACACAAGGAATGGATCTCTGCTGATACCGTCCAGAAGCTGGAAGCTAGGAAAGAGAAGAAAACGGCACTGAACACGAGCCGAACAAGGAAAGCTAAGGCAAAGGCACAAGAAGAATACACAGCAGCTGACAGAGAAGTGAAGAGGAGCATCAGGAAGGACAAGAGGGACTACATCGACAACCTGGCCAGTCAAGCAGAGGAAGCAGCCCGACAAGGGAATCTAAAAGACCTGTACCAGGTGACCAAGAAGCTCGCAGGCAAATTTCAGCAGACAGACAAACCAGTGAAGGACAAGAACGGGCACCCACTGACAACAACTGAGGAACAGCTGAAGCGATGGGCAGAACACTTCAGGGAGCTGTTAAATCGCCCCATCCCTGAAACACCACCAGACATCCCACCAGCAGAGACAGAACTACCCATCAATTGCGACAAGCCCACTAAGGCG
This sequence comes from Batillaria attramentaria, assembly GCA_018292915.2. Classification (NCBI taxonomy): domain Eukaryota; kingdom Metazoa; phylum Mollusca; class Gastropoda; family Batillariidae; genus Batillaria; species Batillaria attramentaria. The sequence continues at coordinate 129,632 of JACVVK020000088.1, forward strand.
GAGATCAGAAAAGCCATCATGACACTGAGAAATGGGAAAGCTGCAGGACCGGCAGAAGCTATCAAAGCAGACACAGAGACAGCCGTCAACATGCTGCACAGCCTATTCAGCAAGATCTTGGAGAAGGAAGAGGTGCCAGCCCCGTGGAAAGAAGGTATCGTCATCAAGCTGCCAAAGAAAGGGGACCTCAGGGACTGCAGCAACTACCGAGGGATCATGCTCCTGTCAGTGCCAGGCAAGGTTTTCAACAGAATTCTACTGGAGAGGACGAGGGAGGCAGTTGACCCCATGTTCCGAGACCAGCAGGCAGGCTTTCGCAGGAACAGCAGCCTACGCATCATTGTTGAGCAGTCACTGGAGTGGAACTCCCCGCTCTACATCAACTTCAAGACTATGAGACGGCCTTCAACAGTGTAGACAGAAAGGCGCTGTGGAAGCTGCTAAGGCACTATTGAGTTCCCGGGAAGATCATCTCCCTGATCCGGTGCACCTACCAAGACATAAGCTGCAGGATTGCCCATGCCGGCCAGTTGTCAGAAAGCTTCGAGGTGAAGACCGGAGTCCGCCAGGGATGCCTGTTGTCCCCGTTCCTTTTCCTCCTGGTCATCGATTGGATCATGAAGACCACTACAGCAGGCAGGAAAAACGGGATACAGTGGACACTCTGGACGCAGCTGGATGACCTTGACTTTGCGGACGACCTGGCGCTCCTGTCTTACAGCCACAGCCAGGTGCAGGACAAGACTACTTGCCTGGAAGCCATGTCAGCTGGAGCAGGACTCAGAATCAACAGGAAGAAAACCGAGCTGATGAAGATGACACACCACCACCACTGACTACACCTACCGCCACTAGCCTGACACCGTGAGGACACCACACACACCCCCACGTGACACACCATCACCACCACTGACTACACCTACCGCCACTAGCCTGACACCGTGGGGACACCACACACATCCACACGTGACACACCACCACCACCACCACTGACTACACCTACCGCCACTAGCCTGACACCGTGAGGACACCACACACACCCACACGTGACACACCACCACCACTGACTACACCTACCGCCACTAGCCTGACACCGTGAGGACACCACACACACCCACACGTGACACACCATCACCACCACTGACTACACCTACCGCCACTAGCCTGACACCGTGAGGACACCACACACACCCACACGTGACACATCACCACCACCACTGACTACACCTACCGCCACTAGCCTGACAGGACACTACACCATCTTGGTAATGGCCGTAAACCCGAAACCGCTCATGCTGACCGTCCATAAAATGAAGCGAGCTGATCTCCATTTAATGATTGTTGATTGGCACGCGTGCGGGACCGGCCGTTTTACTTCCTCAGTCCCACAACGGCTCGTGTTTCAGTCTCTGCGCTCTACTGTTAGATAAGATTCCTCGGCGTTGAGTGGACCCGGACTGACGCCATCAGTCAACGCCTGGATCGATTTAAATACAGTCTGTGGCGGTGAGCACAATACCTTAAGAAAACCCTTTGCAACGTGTACCCTCAATGTAAGCAACGCGCCGACTGAGCATGAACGATATTTTTCCTGATGTAATACCCACTTTCATGAATCGGCTCAAAGCGCCGCGAACTGAATCCAACACGCACGCTCATGTGAATCACACGCATTCTCTCACACACTGGACATAAACACATTACAATCACGTGGTGCGAAGGGTCAGCTCAGCTATGTAAATTTAAATTTAGAATTGTATTTGTTTTTCAAGTTTGGTGGGCTGAACATTTCCAAAGCAGAAATGTTTTATTTGTCGTATATGCGTTAACGGTGAGCCACTTCTCAAATCGAAATTCCGACGCATAACATTTGAAGATAACAACTGGCCTCATTATTTGCTGACAGAAGTATGGTGACAGATCTGCAGTCTCACATTTATTCTCATCAGTCCCCCCCCCCCCCCCCCACCGACCGCCACTCCCACCCCCGGCCTCAAAAAACAAAACCGACAAAAACAAAAACAAAAACATTTGTGTCACACACACTACCACCATCAACAAAAACCCGAATCGGCATTTGTGCTTGGCGATTTGTAGACTGAGTCACAGTGATGACCACACCATGTCGTGTTGTGGCTGTCGTTTTCTGGCGTTCCGAAAGGCTGCAAGAGGAAAATAGTCAGGCTGTATGCGTCTAGAAGTGCTAGTTCATTTTGGTAAAAATCGGACAGAACTCTGGCAGTTTATATATAAGCATTTGTGTGCAAGTGCATGTGTAATTAGCATACACGGTCGGAAATAGGAAGTAGCCGCTGATGCTGGTGGGTGATACCCACGCGCGCGCGCACGTGTGTGTGTGTGTGTGTGTGTGACACAAAGTTCCAGAAACCCTCGCAACTATCTAGATTCAGTTGAGTGCAGCGTTCTGAAACTGAACTGGAACTAATTTGTGGCGAAGATCCGCTAAATGCCTCCGTACACTTTTTGTTCCGACAGAGCAAATTCCCTGGTGTTGCGTGGATGATTTCCCCAGCGGTGACGGGAGAGCGGGGGGGAGGGGGGGGGGGGTTGAGAGCAGGAGAAGCTTTTCACAGCGGACTGATTACGTAAATTTCTCCCTTTTCAATCCATGGACCGTCGGGTGCGCGGCATCGTTCTTTCATCTGATCATTGAGTCGTTCATTTTTTGTCATCATATTTGTACATGATGTATGCCGTACCTAATTTGTTAAATTGCCTAATTCATGGAATAGGCAGTAACTTTGCCTAATAGCATGAACTAGGCAGTTTATTGCCGAAAATGTAAAATGTTTTTTTGAAAAGTTGCCCGGCTATTGAATGAATTAGATATATAAATAAAGCATGATGTGAAGGAAATAACAGACATAAGACAATAAAATAAGAAGCAAATGAGATGCCGCGTGAAGCATTTGGATTGCCGATGTCAGCTTTCAAATCAAAGGAATGCAAGTATGGACGTGGTATAAATAATTTTCTCAGTTCGGTGCTTCCGATTACGTAAAATACACCACACTCGTTTGTTGATTTCGACCGTAAAACTGCTCGTTAAAACTCGCAGTTTTACGGTCGAAATCAACAAACTCGTGTGGTGTATTTTCGGGGGCACCTCATTGTGAAAACTATATATATATATATATATATTTATTACGTATGTAGCACCTCTGGTTGTTATTACCTCATGTTGATACTGTCAAACTACGATTACAAATAGTATTGAAATGGATGGTGGTTCATCACAAAACATTCATTACGCTTTATCCTTCACGGGATAAAGTTAAAGAAAGAAAGAAAGAAAAGAAAAAGAAACTAGAGGCGACTGTGGTGGCGATATGTCGATCTTTCTCTGACTGACGTACACGACTACCAGCAAGAAACGTTCAGCGCTGGATAATTAGCATACACGGTCGGAAATAGGAAGTAGCCGCTGATGCTGGTCGGTGATACCCACGCGCGGAACATACAAAACCCAGAAGCCATTTTAAAGAAACTTCTCCCAAGACATTTCTAGAAATAGATAAAAGCGCAAGCCATTGAAAGCCGTCTGATTGCCAGCGCCCTCTCGGTCGTGCGGAGTTAAGTGGAGAAGGGGATGCACGGTCATGAGGCCGGCGGTCTTCGTGTATGTCGTGTCTGGTGTCCTTTTGCAGGTCTCCATGCTTAGTCTACAACCTTTAATGCCTCCAGCTGTGCTCCTGCTTGTCACGTATTGACCAGTTTCTACCTTCCACTAGCTTTCTTTACAACTGTGTGAGATCAAACAGAATAGGCCATTGGCATATCAGCACCGTAGGCTGAACAACTACGAGCATCAGCAGTGGCTCCTTCAGCGACGTAAGGAAAAACTTCAGACGCTGCGTCATAATGACCTTAGCCCCACTAGGGATACAAGTACATGTACAGTTTATTTCAGCAGATTACACTTGAAGCACACAGGCCGTACTAGGTTTAACTCTTTGACGACGGAGCACAATTTCTGACACACGATTTCCTATAGGAAATCGTGTGTCAGAAATTGTGCTCCGTCGTCAAAGAGTTAATGTGATTCAATACACCAGGAAGTAGTTTCGCGCAGTCATTCTCCCAATCCTACATGTGCCGACGAATAATCGTCTTAGGGTTCTCAGTCACTGGCTTGGAAAGACTTTCTTACGACAGGATCACACGTGTCAGGAAATATCCAGATCAGAATGTGTTTCAAAGTGTCTAAACTTGAAATCACAACCCTGAGTTGGGCACTTGTACAACAGGTTTGTTCTGCTTTTATTTGTTTTGATTTAAACTAAAGACTCTGCAACCCTACGCCAGAAACGCAAGCGTAGAGCAGTGATACTTTAGGAGAACGACAAAGAGTCGTATAACCATCAGCCTTGCCCTGGCGAAAAAAAAAAGAAGCCATATACATATATATATATATTCCACGCGGCTTGTTGCTTCGATCATACCAGCGCCAGATGAGCCATGGATCTCAGTCAGCCGAACTGGTCTGTATAGTGTATTGCTGCTGTATCGATAACACCAAGTTAGGCAGCATAGTGCACGTGCGCTGGAGCCGGTTTGCCACGCGCGCTTTCCAGTCGCCCCGTGACGGTCGGGTCTGGTAGTAGCGTCCTCGCCGCCAGTGCAACCCTCGTGCTCACAGCGACAACGCATGTCCTGAATAGCAGTGAAGGACTGTAGCTGGACTTGTGCTGGAGAGGGACCCCGTGTATCTTTAACCAACATCATGATCATTGACAGCGTCACAAGGATCAGTCTGGGCACCGGACTACTGCTGGGGCACGTATTGCATCTCGCTACAGGTCAGTACATGGATGTCAGCTTGAATGGGTAGCTTCTCACTCGTCAGTGGTTGGGTTTGGTCATTTACTACTAGTACAGTCCTTGGTGCCGACAAGATTGTGAGTACGTCTTATATAACTTGATTTGCCTGGCCATTGGCGTTGGCACTAAAAGCATGAACAGAAAACATACAAACAACAACAACGAAACCCATGATACGTCCATCACTAGTCGTCTTTACATCAGTCCATCAGCCTTTTCTGACGACCACGGTGGCGGAGTGTCAGTGCCACAAACAGGCTGATTAGGGAGGGAAGCTCTAAAACAAAAGAAGAAAAGAAACAGAGAAAGAGACCCAGGGTTGTAATCGGGCACGGACACTGATGAACCTGTTCGTGAACAAGCAAGCCCTTTTGATGCCGGTTGTATCTGATGGCTAGCATTCTGTGCACTACCATGTCGCGTCTCTTGCCCTGTCTCCCTAGTGGCACTTTCCTTCACACTGACGCGATCGTCAGCAGCGAAAGTATTTAAAATACTTCAGGTCAATAACAGCGACCAAAAAGGGGCGAGAAGAAGGCTTTCAAGCCCCTTTTTTTCCCCGTCCAGTTTAAACCGCTTGACTAGTTTCCACACCAGATTGATCCTTCTGATGCGCCATGCTGTTGGACTGCAGTCAGGGGAAGAAATCAATCCAGTTACGATTTTTTTCTCAGTATTCTTCGGAGGCTGGTGCGGGCCAGGAATTCAAAAAGACTCATTCGCCCGTTACAAATCGAGGGAAACATCACTGAGAAGGTCGGAATATCCACTGTACCTTCACACACACACACACACACACACACACACACACACACACACACACACACACACGGAGATCCTATCTAAAAGTTGTCTTTTTCAGAGCGGTTCTGTTGACCGTGATTTATTGTTTTTTAGTCAGTGGGAAAAAAATCTGACCGAACTGACATTACTAATTCTTTCCGCAAGCAAATGTTAAATGGACAAGAGGTCGTCTCCACGCACGCTTCAAGATCAAGTGCCTTAGAAGTCACTTCTGTGTCAAAAGAAAGAACAAACTGCCAAGCACGTCTGAGAACGTTGGAATCTGAGACAGAGAGTAACTGTGCAATAATCAGGATCCCTTGTAATCCTGTAATCCTTTGTTTTGCCTGGAACTTTCAACAATTACAGTTGTTAGGTATCAGTCCGACGTGTGGCCGGAGAAGAGCCAGTGTTGTGTTCTCTGTATTGTCCAACTTCTCCGGGGGGCTAGTGTCGTCTGACACGTGTGAAGTGTGTGTAAAGAGGCTGTCTCACCACCACTTCCAGCAGCCAGCATGACGAAGCAAGTCCTTTACTCTTTAATACTGTTTGATTCACTCAGCCAGCAATAGGCCATTTTACTGCTAAGAGCAATTAAACTGCGAAAGGCTTCCCGGTAGAGCTGGAGCCGATTGTTGTCTGGTAAAATGGAAATGGAACCGTTTGCATTGATTGCTCCAGGCGGAAAATATGCTGCTATTTACCCGTACAAATTGAACTTGGTCGCCTGGGTGGCAGTGAAGCGAGTTCACAGTTGCTTAGCGGGTCGATACAGCGTGAAATATTTTGTTTGCCGTCACAGAGCTGTCCGCCTCCAGCCCGGCGGGCCGACACAATAATACCAGGAGGATAGAATCTTCCTTAGCTGACAACTTCACCGGCATAATTAGTATCATTCTTACATCACTATCGCCTTCTAAATCCGAATTTTTCCGAGTGAGTTACTCGTCCTCCTCATTTCACACTCCACTCTCCCTCGCCCTCCGTCCCTCTACCCGTCGCTAGAGAGAGAGAGAGAGAGAGAGTGAGAGAGAGGTTTCCTATTTGTTTCTGTCCCTAAGGCACGTGGTAATTTTCAGTAAACCTGAGCCACGGTAATGAAAGAAAGGCATTTCTATTACTAGCAGAGTAAACGTACACCGATCTAAGCGGCTGCACGGTATTAATTTGCAGCGCACAAAGAGAGCTTTTTATGCCTATTCTGGAGAGAGAAAACAAAAACCAAGAGACTGATGAAGAGCATGCAGGCATCCCCTCATTTCCCAAATGGACCTTACATATTTTGAGAATTCGGAAATCATGCGGGCCAACCATGCCCCCCCCCCCCCCCCACACACACATTCTTCTCCTTTTGTCTTCCACTCCTCATTTATCTCTCAGAACAAAAAAATCCCCAAAGACACAGCCGGCTCCATTCCTCCGCGTCATGCTGGAAACCCACCTAGAGATATTTTGAGAAGTCATTTGTGTCCCTTTTTTGTCACGTAGTTCTGACATTAATATCTTTCCTACCGTGACCCTTAAGGGACAAAGGCAGAGTCTTGCTTTTACAAATCAAAGTAATAACTCTAACCTTTACAAAAGTTGAACAGTATAATCAGGAATATTATCGACTCTCTTAGACAACGCACTGCATGACGAGCAGCAAATCACGACTGGACACACTGCATGAGTACACTGATACTGGGCGTTCTGTTACATTTAATTTGAACGCCTTCGGCGTGAGACTGTTCAGTTCCCGAGGCTTGGGTGGAAGAAATGAAAGCGAGTAATCAGCGTTGTTCCAGTGGATATCAGTTTTTGCCAAGATCGAGTGACAAGTTAATACATCAAAGATCCACTCCGTGAGACGCGCTGTTTTCAACCTGCCCCCTGCCTCTGTGTGTGTGTGTGTGTGTGTGTGTGTGTGTGTGTGTGTGTGTGTGTGTGTGTGTGTGTGTGTGTGTGTACATAGACATTCGTGTTGTGCGTCCCATCAGTGCTGCAGTATGCCGACCGACCTCGCTCGGGTGCCGGGCAGGAGATTGATTCGGAAGTGATTGTCCAGCGGCACCATTTACCTCCACGATTGAAAACCTCGCATGATATTTACCGGTCAAAACATCGTCCTATATGACGTTTGCGATGGGTTTGAGGAGCTTTTACTGTGAGTGCAGTCACAGCCACCAGGCTCCGCATGTAGAAGTCGGGGTTAGGGAGTTTAGCCCCGGGTTAGAGTGTAACCTCGAACTAAACTAGCTCTAGGGTTAAATTCTATATTGTTTTTTTTTTTTTGGTTTTAAATCAGGCCGATTCCAGCAAGATGCCTGAGCCGTTATAGAATGATTTATTTCTTCCTTTCTTCGCTTCCTTTTTTTTTTAATATATATAATTTTGGTTTTTTGTTTCTTTTGTCCTAGTCTGGGTTAGGCCAGTAGCCTTGGGTTAAATTAACCTCGACTTTTACATTCGGGCCCAGATCTGCAGTTTTTCTTTTTCGAAACTAGGTCAGTAGGTGTGCCCTGGAACAGAATGCCCGTGGCGCATAGCATCAGTAACGTTTTGTATCCCATGTTTTCACTACCGCTTTCAGTTTCACGTAGAAAACAAAAAACAAAACAAAAAAAAACAACCAAACAAACAAAAAAGAAGAAAACCACCACCACCAACCCAACACACACACACACACACACACACACACACACACACACACACACACACACACACACACACACACACACACACACACACACAAACAAACAAACAAAAACAACAAACAGAAACAAAACCAATACAAAAAACACTAAAACTGTTACTGTGCTAGAACGTGTGCTTAGCAGGAAGCAATAAAAGAAAAAGAAAGATGAAAGTACACCCACTAGTCGGTTTTCATGCAGTCATCGGTCATCTGTACCATGTTTTAGCACGCCCGTGTAGTTTTCATGCCAAGCTTATGGCAAGGTAGTATGTATCCTGGATTTGGGTCTCGCGAGTGAAGTCATGTGACAGCTAACTTCGTTTATGAACGTAACTTAAACGGAAGCATTAAACGGATGTAGCTATCATGGTGAACTGAACGTGTATGTACACATGTGTGTATAATATCTAGTGTAATTACTTTTGTAACCGTTTCGCTTTCCGGTGACGATGGTTTCGATGAAAATAGCGGGGAAATATCGCGAAAGCTGACCGGACTGAACGACGGGTAGCCTAGGGGTACTATCGCCCCGCGGCTGAGTGGGGAGCTGGAGCACATTTGCCCCCTCTGAAAAATAACTAGGATATATTTGCACCCCCCTAGCGCGCCAACTATACCAACTGAGCGGAAAGTTCGTAGACAAGACCAAAAAAAAAAAAAAAACCCAAAAAAACCCAAACCCCCCCCCCCCCCCCCCCAAAAAAAAGGGTCTGTTTTCAGTATCGTAAAGTATCGTAAAGGACTATTCGTAGAACTACAATTATCAACGCACTAAATGAGACCTCTCCAGTCCTTAAACAGCTTCATCGGTTCCTCATCTGACTGTTTCGTAAACCTCATCCTGATCTCTACGTTCCTCATCTCAGTCCCCGTATTACCATTCCCAAATGGGCTGACAAAATCAACCAGGCGAGTTAAAAAAGTCCCGGTGCTAGAATCCTTCAGAAATGCTGCCTCACTCTATGGGACTCTCTCAGAGCCTCTGTGTAAAGCGTCGGTCGACATCCAGTCCTTCAGAAGAGCTCTCATAACTGATCTGTTCCATCCAGCTGACAGACAAGAAAGATTCCTTTTTGCCCTTCGTCTTCTCTCTTGTGTTCTTTATTCCCCTGTCTTTCTTCCATGTTTCTTAGTGCAAGGAACATGAGCTGTAACATGGAACAATTTCTGGGGCACTGTAGTAGTCATAAGACTGTATTGGGGTCATCGAATCACGTACACTTGGTTCTATCTGCTAGTGCAAGACAGTTGAGAAATCACTCGAAACAAAAACGATTTAAAAGAAAACCACTTGTGTGGAAGCAAAGCTGCCAGTTTTGCCGCAGTCCTCCGGGATGGAACCCACCCTACGCAAAAGGGTCAGAGAGCAATAAAAGTTATCGAGCAATACAACAGGGCATGCAAGCAGAATACACATTAAAAAAAAAAAAAAATCTCTCGTGCTCCTCGTTTTCCCCCAGACATATCCAAAGTCACGGAGTCACCAGCATTTTCATCAGCTGGTTTATGACTCCAAGCTCTCCGGCGTATTTGCAACCTACCGCTGCGTTCGCGATGTCATCTGGTATGGGACAGCATCTGTGACGTGCAGTGTGTGTGTGTGTGTGTGTGTGTGTGTGTGTGTGTGTGTGTGTGTGTGTGTGTGTGTGTGTGTGCGTGTGTGTGCCCGCGGTGTGTGTGTGTGTGTGTGTGTGTGTGTGTGTGTGTGTGTGTGTGTGACAGTGTGTGCTTTGTTTTCTTTAGAACTCTTAGTATATGCATGGACAGCAAACACCGTTCTGCCTTGTCAATTTGATGTAAGACAGTGAAAAAAAGTCATACCCCTCCCCCCCATCCCCCCGCCAACCACCCACCCACCAAGAGAACAAAACAAACTTAACTAGCAAACCCCAAAACAAACAACAACAACAAAACGTGTTGTTAGTATCCTTACGATAGTATTATATGTATGGCTTATGACGTCAGGTTACAGTGAGAGTAGAAGGTTTGAAAAGAGTCTAAAGTACCTTCAGATTTATCAGAAATCTCGATGCTGTCGGCCAGGAACGACCTGTAGACAGGCAGAGAGACCCATAGACACTACTGATTATACGAGTCCGTCCAGCATTGGCAAAGGGACAAACAGTTCATGCTTGCGTGACTTCCTGATGTAAATGTTCTATTGTTGAAAAGGAAATTACTTCCATGATTGTTCTTTTACTTCCACAACCTCCAGCCCTTGCCGCATAAAGACATGCGGTATAGTACAGCAGCAAGGAACACGTCTTTAAACCTCTCGGGAGGGGGGGGGGGGGGACAACGTTCACTTTTCCATTAGTGCTAGAGAAACTGGTGGGGGTGCGGGAAGCACAGAGGATGAAAGGAGGGGGGGGGGGGAGGGAGGTGTTGTGGGAAATCATGGAGGAGTCCTGTTTCAGCCAGAGAACGCCTGGAAGTGCCTCAAGAGACATCCGAGGACAAATGATGCCTCTGTCTTTATTTGCACACCTGTGGAAATTGCGGGGGTGTGCCGAGAAAGATTTCACTTCACGGTGTAGTTCAAAACCTCCAGGGTTGTCAGTCAGGGGGCTTGTATGTGGGACGCACTTTATGCAGATTACGAGGGGGAGTTGGTGTTTTGAATGGATGGGTGTTTTTAGGAGGTGTGTGTTTTGAGAATATTGAGCAAATACGGGGGCGCGCCGAAAAAGGCCTTACAGCCGATTACAAGTTTGTTTTGTTTTGTTTTTCCTGTCGGTATTCGAACCCCGACCTTCGATTTCGCGAGTCTGGTGCCCTTCCAGATGCGCCACCTGACACCACTGCAGAATCGAGCACCATATTTTCTCTCGGAGTATTTCTTCACATTGAAATGAACTCTGTGTGCCCATGTTTTGTTTTTATTTGTTTGTTTGTTTCGCGGCCTAAATGGATTGGCAAAGTCGTGTGATTGTGTGTATGTACCGCCCACAGCAGACAATAGAACGACTCAACACAGGCGGTAGCGTGTCTCCAGTAATATTCAGCTTCTCGCCCAGCGCGTCACCCGCCGATTATCTGTCAACACACAGACCCGTCAATCAACGCCTAGAAACCTCCCCATCTTATTCATGAAAATTCATGACACTTATTCTTCTGTCGCGGCCGTCCATAACCCAACGGCTGGCGATGATGGCGAAGGACAAGCCGCCTGACGCCAGTCCACGTCAAGACGGCCACGCTCACAAGATGCCCATGCACCCAGCACCTTCTGTAGCCTGGTCTCATCCACACACGGTCCGGACACCACGTGCACTCCAGCTCGTCCGCGCGGCGCCACACGCCTGATGAAATGTTAGCTCGGTTCTGCCAGACAAATTGGCTTATTTGGCCACATGACGATTTTTTTTTTCTCCAGTTCATTTCTGGCGAAGCTGGTATGCCTGATTAGCTGTTTTGACCAACCGTGGATAGAGAGGCCCTCTGTGGGGTCAGTCAGTATTGCCCGTTACTAACCGCCCTACCGCCCCTCCCCCCCCCCCCCCCCCAGCAGAGTTCTTCTCAGTTTGACACAACTGAGCCTTAGCCTGAAGTCTTTGCTAAATGCAGGGACTCGGCGACACATGCTGGTTTTAGTAATACTGGGGCAAGGGATGACCTGTCTCTACCAGACGGCCCACGTTTCGCATGCACTGCAAGTGAGTGGAGTTTCACCAGTTAGGTCACAGCTGAGTCAGTCTGGGTGTTCTGGGCCCGCATGTAAAAGTCGGGGTTAGGGAATTTAGCCCCGGGTTAGAATCTAACCTCGAACTAAACTAGGTCTTTTTTTTTTTTTTTTTAATCAGGAAGCGGGTCCATTCCAGCAAGATGCCTATGCCGTTATAGAAGGGTTTTTGTCTTTCTTTCTTCGCTTCCTTTTTTTATTTAATTTTGTTTCGGGGTTTCTTTTGTCCTAGTCTGAGTTAGGCCCGTAGCCGTGGGTTAAACTAACCTCGAGTTTTACATACGGGCCCAGGTAGCGGCAGCAACCTGGGAAATTGAGGAACATTTACAGAAAAAGGGAAATTAGTGCAAAAGGAACAAGTACCAACAGAAAACAATACACGGACAGTACACAATATAATGTATATGCGGTTTTCATTTGAGGTATTTAGTGCGATTTGAGGTATTTAATGCGATTTCTCACGTGTTTGATTCGTCGCGCGAGAGCCTGTAGCACTGACATGCATTTAAACGCCCACGTCTTTCCTTCGCTTAGGAGCTGGAAACTTGGAGACGAGACGTTTCGTCAAATCTGTTGTAAGCCGGAGGAGAAAGCGCATTGGGTGAAATAGCTTTTAGACTGCCCCGTGACCTCGTGTAAAGCACGCCTTGGGTGACTTCTCCCCCTGTTCTCAGAGCCTGCTATGGGAGCAATCGGCCACGATCGATCATTGCTACAGGCGAGAGGTGGAGGGCAACAACGAATTCTCTGAAATCCCATCCGCTTTTTTACAAGTGCCGCCTGAAAATTAAGTTTGTTCACCGCCCGCAATAACCGAACAAGGCGCGGATATTACCATTTCCTCCGACCCTCTTCCGCTGAGGGACGTTGGTCTAAAAACTGAAATTCCATCAGTGACGATTTTTTGGAGAGGACGGTTGTTATAATTTTCGATCGTGTCAATATTGTCCCTGTAGTGTTGGCTTTTCATTTTTAGTGTGTGGATGTGCGTGTTTGCGTGCCCGTACGTGTAATTGTGTGATATTCAGTCTCACCAGCCTGCACGCTCCGCGAACACATTCAGGACTGACCTAAAAATATGTTTGTGTTACAGCCCAGATTGCTTGAAGAAAGGAAAGGGACACAATAGAGTGCTTACACTTCAGACAAGCATCGGGAGCCTGAACTGTCCGGGTAGATTGAGTTACGGCGGTCCGGGTAATGAATCAGATTACTAGTACGGCCATTCACTTCTTCACGTAACGCCCATGCTCCCTGCTCCCTGGTCCTGGTCGATGGTAGGAAGACGTGCTTCAACAAGACATCCGCGCCCGGGTTTTATAGCACCTTTGCTGTCGCTGCTTCTGTGCCTGTTCTTCACACTCTGTCCTGTCCGTACAATCCTGTCAATGCTCTGGTCGTGAGATCAAATCCCGGTTGGGACTAAATTTATTTGTCTTTTTTCTCATCGCCCCGTCTTGGATATCATCCATACGTGATGGAAAAAGAAAACTCCCCAACACCCACCCACCCCGCAAACGTACGTCTGCCGTGATGTGCGTCTCCAATGCCGACAGAACAGTGTTCACACCGGAGACCTGACAAAACATGCACACACGGGTTACGTAATACTTGTCGGAGATCAACCAGATAACTGAAAATGATTGCCGGCGGCCTTCTGATTCAATGCAGAGTAGGCTTCGGTCTTGTGACACGTAAACAGCGTATGAAGACACCAAGACATATATGCGTATGACCTTATCTTAGTTTCATTCTCAAACATCCGTGCCAAAATCTGAACGATGTCGGTAACAGCTAGACGGCCACAGAATGCACAACTAGATGAAATGAAACTTTCTGGCGAAGGATAAGAGTTGTGGTGGTGGCTCTGTGTGTGTGTGTGTGTTGGGGGGGGGGGGAGGGCATGATGGTGATGGTGATTAGTGGTTGCATATGAAGAAATGCAGCTGTTAGTGCTCCACTTCTTTTTTTTTCTTTTTTCTTTTTTGTAATGCGTTCACTGTCGGTCACAAGGCTCCGTCCATGTTCTGGCTTCTTACGTGGTATCGATTTTTTTGACACTTTTTTTAAAAACAGAAAATGGGTGTAGGGTTAATGGGGACGGGAGTAATTTCAGCGCCTTCTACACTTTTATACAAATTGGCGCCAACAGGGCCAAGATGCACCGAGGGGGAGAGAGAGAGAAACTCCCACTTTAGACGTCACCCTTTAAATGTTCATTGATTTCTGTATGGATCTACTTAAGGAAGCATTCCTCGCTTCATTAGCTTCGTTGGACATTATTCATTTGCCTCATTATCCACTCGGCTTTTTGTTAAGTGTTCAAATGTAATGTACGTGCCTCTCAGTCGAGAGACCGTAATGGAATCGTGTCAATTAGGCTCCATCTGCGGAGACAAGAAACTGAGTTATATTTTGAAGGAAAACCTCCAGCCAAATATTGATTAATCTTTTTGTCTATTGCTCCGTATGGACCCTTTTTGTCTTCCTTTCGGCAAAAAAATAAAACACAACTTCTTTCAACGGCCGCTCCCTGGTACTTTGGTCTGTCTCCTCTCTCTTTAACTTTCAGCGAAATGAATCATTTGTCTCCGTGCTGCCAGTGATTTGTTTTTGTGAGGATACACGCATGAGCCCTGTTCATCTTGTGTGTACATGTATTACTGTATGGATTACGCTAGGACGTTTCAAGCTGATAAATCACTGAGCCTTGCTTGCTTGGATCACGGCCATGGGCGGGGCTGCTGACGACGTAGCCATGACCCATAACCCATGACTGCATTTAGACACTGAGAATACAGTTACAAGACTGATCTTGGATGAATGCCCGACGTGTGTTACCCACGCGAGGTTCCTCACAATGTCTGGAACAACTCAGTGGCGACATGGAGAAGGAAAAGTGTGTGCTGAGACAAGTCAGCACTAGGTGAATCTCAGTGTTGGTATGTGTGTTGCGCGGCTCGCCGCGATCCCACACTACTAGTACTACTAGGCGTGATGACCCGTACAGACCTCCAGAATATCAAGCCGCGGTAAACTTTCACAGCGCGTGCCAATATTTGCTCATTACCCAACAAATTTTTCCGATTTATGTTTTGGATCAGAAAATAGTGTTTGGGGGGTGGTACCACTACTGATCGATTTCATTTTCATGTAATTTCAGTGTGAGAGTTTTCGACGGTTGCTGAGGCAATAGCAACTTTTGGTGATACTATAGAATCGTTATTTGTGAGTAAGTGACTGGCGCCTGCGGGAGCGTGGCGTGTGGCAGCGTGCGGCTATTGATTGTGAACGGTCGGTTACACCCATTTGTCACAACCCCTCAGGAACAGTGGCGTCATCAGTAAACGCCTGCATATATTGTATACCGCGAACCGTTTGCCAGAAAGCAGACTATCCGCCTCCTCCCTCCCCCTCCCCCCCCCCCCAAAAAAAAGAAGAAAAAACAAAACAAAAAAATGAAGAAGTGGGGCTTTTTTTTTCAGATACATGTACATTACAAATCTTCAACGAATCTTCCTTAAAACGGCCAACATTTTATTTTTGCGTTTTCTTTCGGGAGGAGTTGAGGAGAGGATGATGAAGCGACAAATCATGCTGCTCAAAGCTGCTTTTTCAAAAGCACTGACTATGTCTCTGTCTGTCAGTCTCTCAGTGCATCTCTCGTCTTCAGAACTAAAGACGACTGTCAAGCTCGTCATGCTTGTGATGTGTACGACGTTTACTGACGATGCCGATTTGTTTTGCAGGTTCCAACTCTCCGTGGGCTACATGGTGGGACTATGAGGGTGTAGCAGGTGAGTGGAATTACAGATAACCGACAACACAACACACACTTGCACAAGTATAAGTGCCTGTCTCTTCTGACTTTTAGAGTTAGCTCAGACTATCGTCTGTCTCTGACTGCTGCAATAAACCAGTCTACAAACCATTGTCATCATCATCATCATCATTATATAACTGTCGCCATTGTCCGTCACTGCTACAGTACACGGTATTAGAAACTTTGTCTCATGAACCGTCGGCCGTACGTTACTAGGGTATAATGGGGGGTGGGGGTGGGTGGGTGCGGGGGGTTTGAGTTGGGAGGCATTTGTTCCTTTAACGGTCTTTTTCTGTCATCCATACATTAGCACCTAAGTGCTTAGAACTGCAATCTTTCGTCGCCAGCTCTCTCCCTGCCCCCATCCCCTCCCTCCCCGGCCATGCTCTCTTTCGCTCCCATCGTCCATAAGGACTGTTACTCAGGGTTGGGCTGTGAGAGGCTCCGTGTGACTGACGTAAAGGCGGCTAGAAGTGAAAGCGGGCCTTCGATCACAATTAAATTGTGAGCAGCACGTGACACCCGGAGCTCTCACTGCCGCTCCTCGTGTCACCCCGTCCAGCACGGCCCGGGACCTGTCAACGTGAGAATTACAGGGGCCTTGGTGTGCGAATGAGTGGAGAGAGGCTGCCAGCTACTCATGCACAGACCACAGTCTGTAGTGAGTATGTACCAGAAAAGTGCGAGGGCTTTCAGTACAGAAACGAATTTCTCATATTACGGCGCTTATGAACGAATGACTCGATATTTTTGGTTTCTTGCACCTTTACAGATTCGCGAATTCAAAGTTTATAAGCCGCCTAATTTCGAGCGGACTTAGAGTTCATGTACTGAAGATTTGGCTGACAGAGAGGGAGACAGGAAGTGAGAGCGTATACCCGTTCTATATTCTCTGTGCCGAAATATACGAAACCGATGAATTATGTGAGAAGAAATTTCTCCCGGCCGACTTTTGTCCATCTCAAGTTACCCTGGTATGATTAGCGGTTTATGACAAAACAAAGTTTTGGGGTTTTTTTGCGAAAACAATCCGTGATTTTTTTTTGTTTTTTTTTGGCTGTTATTTTTTTCTTTCAAAAAATCCTTTTTTTCTGCGACAAAACCCTGTTTGTTTTGCCAAAACACTGGTATGCGTTTTATTTCTGCAGAAAGTTGGTGGCCTTTTTTTGGCGAAACAAAGAATCGCCCACACAGTCATTTTTTTCGCGAAAAAGCGCCGTCAGATGTTTCGCAAAAAAAACGCCGACTTTTTTTCGGGAAAAAGTGCCATTTTTTCGCGACAAAATCGACTTTTTGGCGAAAAAAAGGGCACTTTTTCACGAAACAGCTGCGATTTTGTCATCAATCGCTAATCATACCCTGGCGCTGGCGTTGTGACAAACAATTCATCTCCGTCAGGGGATGCTGGCATCAAGTCACAGATTACACTAGCCACATCCTACCAGCTTGATGGCGGGGATATACAACACAACTCTGAACACTATGAAACAGTTCCTACTGTTATAACCACCTAAGACCATTTAAACCTACTGACTCGGACTGAGGGCCATCCATGCTACAGCGTCAAGGCCTGGACGCCCCGTGGCTGACATTTTAGGAGGTTGGCTCCAGAAAGCAAACCAGTTTGGCGAACAGAAATGTCACATCCCGGCAAGTCAGTACTGAAGATATGACCGGCAAACTGTTGCTGTGATATCTCTGTACGCTTGTTATTTGTTCAAGTATCAGCGAGGTTTTCAGTTGTCAATCTCAACTGCAACACTGACCGGCAAGTGCGCCCCTAGTTCTGTACAATCAAGTTCCCGGGGTGCAGTGCTAGTCAGTGGAAGCGGTTTGCGAAGTGAACATTTACAGGAGTCGACTGGTGTAGAGTGATAAGGTTGAGGATTTCGAAGAAGCATCTTGGGATATGGAGAGCTAATGGACCCCAGCCCCGGTGGTTACATGTACTCACCCTGCCCCAAGAGCCGCACGCTCAGTTCCGGCGGAGACTGACGATCCAAAACCTAGCGCTGTTTGTTTTCTGAGAACTGACATTGTTTCGTACGCAGTCCATCAGACGGAGATGGTTATATTCTTCGTTCAAGACCATTCAAAACCTCACACTAGGATGAACTGGGAAGGTACATGTAGTAAAAGAAATAACTCGGTACTACCTGCCTGTGAAATTAGGTCTGCAACACCGGGTTCAGTTTGTTCGAGCCGTGCAGCCCCAGGTCGTTTGGTATCAAACACTGCTGTTTGACCCTGGACTGGATCAACTCGATTACATGTACATACAAACTTTCTAACCGACCAGGAAGGCCGGGCATACTCCCGGTGGTATATCAAAGACGATTGAGATGAAAGGGCAGTCGTCGCGGTGAGAGAGACTGAAAAAAATTGAATCATTTTGGTCGGTCGCGTTTCCAATTCACAAAGAAAAGGCACGTCTCACTTACTCAGAGGAGAAAATAGAAAAAGCTGGAGTCATATAAAACTGATAGATCAGAATAATCTGGTGTCGGCCACTGACAGGGCAGCGCATCGCGGTTTCAGTCAGCCGGCATTGGTAACGTAGGCTAGACTGCACCTTGGGGATGAATACAGATGGTGGCAGAACACAAACAGGATCGATGCTATATCGTCAACATACGTGTTTGTGCCAGTGTGCCCGATATCTCGATGAATATTCATACAGCCGTATAATCTGCGCAAGACTGACATTCACCATCGGAAGCACTCCGATCGCTGACCGCTTTGATCACTCGGATATGGCGGAAACGACAGCTTTCGGGCGTTGATGCTTTTAGTTTTAGTGTTGCTTACTGCTGGTGCTGCCTGAAAGGGCCAGCTGAGCCGGTCTTACTCCACACCACTCAGTTATACTTCTACAGCCACAACAAATTAAACAGGCCAGCCATCACTAGCATTACTGGCACAAACGGTTACGCGATTGAAGTTTTTACCCACTGTATTTTATCCAGCGGATGGAATGTTTTCTGGCTTCGACTGACATGGTCACCAAAAGCGGTGCGTTGAAATAGTGATTGTCTCATATATATGGCCGTTGTTTTTCAGGACAGTTCGATCATGATTGCTGTCTCCCTGGATTTAGATCAAAGCGGATTGACAACACAAAAAGTGCTCGGTGACAATATGCCGCAGCCATAACCTGCCTTTACATAGATCACGTAATCAGTAGAACAACAGCAACCACCACTACTGCCGCCGGGCTGAGTTTATAGCAGACTCCTTCTCCCCCCCCCCCACCACCCCCTCTTCCCCCTTCCCCTCGTCTCTCGCTCTCTGTGCCTCTATGGCAAGTGTCCCCAGACTAGAGGATTGCACACAAGCTGATCTGGTGGCCGAGGTGCGTGTTTACTGATGATGTCTGGCCCGTCCGTGATAGCGGTCCGCTCTCATCCGCATCATACTCTCGTTTGTCTAGCTCTAGCACAGCAAAATGGTAAATATTTGTCTAATATTAGATCCACACGTGAAGAATGGCAGTGGCTGCTGTAAGGATGGTGGGCGCTGCTGGAGCCTGCTCCCGACCTGTACTGATGTCTCATTTGTGCTAGGGGGCAAAGGCACCGTGTATCTCAAGTAGGGGTGTTCGGTTTTACCGGTTTTCCGGTTAAAATCGGTCCGACTTTCTCACGGTTCGGTAAACCGGTTTGGCCTTAAAAAACCGGAAAACCGCGGTTTTTCTAAGGGACATCACTCGTCGTTTTTCAGCCCGTTACAAGACACCCTCCTCCTCCCCCTCCTCCTTATCATCATCATCATCATGTTGTTGTTGTTGTGGTTGTTGTTGTTGGCTGAACAGGGAAACCGGGGTGGCCGAATGGTAGAGCGTTGGACTTCCAACTTTCGGGTCGTGAGTTCAAATCCCAGCTAGGGCCAAATATTTGTGCTGGCTTTTTCATCGTTGCCTCGTCTTTGATATCATCCCTATGTGGTGGAAAAGGACGTTAAACTCCCAAACACCCACCCACCCACCCTTGTTGGCTGAACATTTCCAACGCAAGGGTACAGGAAGCCGGAGTACTAGGAGACCCCCTCCCTTCCCCCTTCCATCTCTTGGGGAAACGTTAGAAACAATAGATGACGTATATATAGCCGGTTAACCGGTTTTAAACCTCGGTTTTCTATTGGAAAAACCGGTTAAAAACCGGTTTGAGAAATCGTACCGGTTCCACCCTCTAATCTCAAGACTTGGCTGGATCACACTCCATCCATTTCACTCTGTTCAGTTGTCACAGATGTCGAGAAAACAGTAACCGTGTGTGTGTGTGTGTGTGTGTGTGTGTGTGTGTGTGTGTGTGTGTGTGTCCGCAGGTCCGCAGCACTGGGGGGTTATCAACCCTGAATGGCGGATGTGTAGTTCAGGCAAGTTCCAGTCGCCGATCGACATCCAGCCCCAGCAGCTGCTGTACGACCCCAACCTGCGCCGCATGAACCGCAACATGCCGGACACGGTACGCACCATTCACTCCACTCCAGCCGAGGCGTGACAAGGGTAGAAGTATGGCGCGTCTTTAGTCGAGTGGCTCTATTAAGTGTTTTCAGTTGGTCTCCAAGCCCCAACCGTTGCATGTGGCAGGGAAAAGAGAGGAAACCGTAGTACAACGCCAGAGTGTCCATGCACTGACAATGAGAACTACAGGGTTTGTTTACACTCCTTCACTGTACTTGCAGTCCGTGTATATTGTTTCGACTGAGCCCCGTCAGATACCCGATTTCAGACCTTCGTGTTTTGTCGACATTTGGAGTAGCGCTCTAGATGCCGGTCTGGTTTTTGGCCACCGGAAGTTAGAAAACAAACAACAACAACAACAACAACAACTAAAAGCCTTGGGTGTCAGTTGCACAGCACGGTCAACCCACATCAGTACAGTATTTCAGTATCAATATCAATATCTCCTACCCACCTACACATCATCTGACACGTGTTTTGGGCAGGTTAGCGGTACACTCGTCAACACCGGCAACGACCTGACGCTGCGTGTGACAAGGGAGGGACAGGGGGAAGAGGGGTCAGCTAACTTCAGTGACGGCCCCTTGATGTACACCTACCGCCTGGCCCAGATCAAGCTGCACTTCGGCAAGACAGACACTGACGGTTCGGAACATTCCATCGACGGCAACGCTTTTGCTGCAGAGGTCTGCGTCTGTATCTCTCTCTCTCTCTGAATTCAAAGCTACTGTCGATGTACCGAAAGATTTACTACTGAAATGAAAAGAAGAACCTTGATCCACAAAAGCCCTTCACTGCCGGATCAGTCGGTACATACTGTGACTTCAAGTTCACCGACCGCCAGTTTCTGGTGGTTGTATTTCTGTCCCGGCGACACGCAGACTTGCTGACATCTGCCGCCGTGCTCAGTACTGGCTGTGTGTGTGTGTGTGTGTGTGTGTGTGTGTGTGTGTGTGTGTAGTTGCAGTTTCTAGCCTACAACAGTGACCTTTACAAAAACTTGAGCGATGCTATGCAGGCTTCCTACGGACTGGCCATCATCGCAGTGTTTGTTGAGGTCAGTGTCAATTCTTTGCAGCTGTAAGTGTAAATGTGTTGTCGCTGCTGTCTTGTCAGAATTAAGGTTAACGCCCCAAAATAGCGGAAATAGTTCCCGCGAAATGTGTCTTCTACCTTTGTCTGGTCAACTCAAGGCTTGTTTGAGGCTGCTTATCAGGCTAACCAAGGATGACCAAATGTCCTTCCTTAGTTAAAACAACTTTACAGGTCGTATAATCGGATTGCTTTGTTCAAGGTCAGTTAGTGCTTGACACTAATTCCTCTCCATCACACTATGTGAAGCCTGAAGGGAGTTACTCCAGACACAGTCTCCTTGAGACTGTGACTGGAGCTACAACCTCTCAGTGAAGAAACCATTTATCGCAGATCTATATAACTCTGTAACATGGTCTTTTTAGTGATGTTATCTAAAGGGTGTGTGTGTGTGTGTGTGTGTGTGTGTGTGTGTGTGTGTGTGTGTGTGTGTGTGTGTGTGTACAGGCCAGTGAAGATGAGGATAACGCAGGGTTTCACACGCTTGTGGAGTATGCCAAACAAGTACCGTGGCAAGGTTGGTCAGAAGTGCCAGTTGCACAGGAATTGCATAGGAATGTCGTTAAATGTCAAGTGTTTCATCTCCATTGGATTGTGAGCGTTTGGTCAGTTTCGCCAATCGAAAGGTCGATATACATGTATTTTAATGGAAGTCAGCTGCACGTATACTTAAGACCTATGAAAACGTCACTCACTCGGAAGAGCAGAAGGGATAACCCGGCGCACCCCACCCCAACACACACACACACACACACACACACACACACACACACACACACACACACACACACACACACACAAAAGCAAACTGCCCCCCCATTCACCCCAAACCCTCCGCCACCACTGAAATTTTTAATTTTTTTTTTGGTGGGAGAGGGGGACGGGGGGGGGGGGGGGGGGTTGGTGGGGGGTTGGATGAGTTTTAAAATTGATGTCACTGGCTTCGATACCGTGACGGGCATTTGCCCAAAGTTTATGTTCCACAAATCGACATTGCAGAATGCTGTGATCCGAACCATTACTATATTACGACGGTTCATCAACTCTGTTTTTGCAGTTTTCCCGCCGGCCGAATGTTTGGATTTGGCTCTTCCTATATGCAGAATAACATTGTGCTCCCATGCCCCGCGGACTTACTAATGTCTGCTTTCACTGTTTGTTTTGTGAGATGCATTGATTTGCGGGTTTTGCCAGGGATGGCCCCAGAGGATGGGCGACTGGCGAGGAAAGTTTGGGTAACGGCAAGAAACGGGCTTGCAGCAAGTCCCGTAATGATAACTCATGGAACAGATAAACCGGCCAGCCAGTGCAACCAGCACTTACACATTGATCGGCAATCCACGCCGCTGTAGAGAAGGCATACGGCTTGACCATTACAACCCTGTGTACCTCAGTAACTGATGTGCCCAGTGTGACTGGTTGCAAGCTACGCCCACTCAGTAGTATTGCAGCGCCGGGAACTTTGCCCGCTGTACAGTTTGAATATATGACGAGTCAGTGGTGGAGAC